>CM062816.1:799478560-799948560 GCA_031772625.1 Pinus tabuliformis
ACGCTTTTGGCTCCTAAATTCCTAACTAGTTTGAGGCCTAAAATGAGGGCTTCATACTCAGCCATGTTGTTAGTGCATTTAAAATTCAGTCTGTAAGCATGGCCTTCTGAGTGATCATTTTCCAAATTATATATCCACACTCCTGCTCTTGCTCCTAACTTATTCACTGATCCATCAAATTCAAGGTGCCATAATATCTCATGTTCATAATTTTCAATGTCAGGAGGAAGAAAATTTTCGTTGTCTGCTGCATTTTAATTATCTTGTTTATCGGAAATCTCTTGATTTTGGACAATTTCTTTTTTAGCTGTAATTGCAATTTCTTTTGGTTCTGAAATAATACTGTTTGAAGTGGTTTGTTGTGTTTGCTCAACATTATACAAAATGAAAGAACCAATGTCCGAATGCAGGGAGTAGATAGGAAAGTTTTGAGGCCTATCCTGGCTACTCACCAGAAATTTCATTAGGGTCTCTCTGTACAACTTTTTAGGTTGTCCAAAGACTAAGATTTTGGAATATGACATGTCAAGTTGTAAAGATCCTTTGATTTTAGCCCCCCATGATCTATAAAATAGCATGCCATATTTAGGTGGGATGTCAACGACTACTATATCCATTAGAATGCTCTTAGCAGGATATTGTACTAAGAAAACATACAGGTCTTTGATTAACCCTAGACACTTTACTTGACTTGATTCAAATGAAAATAAGTCCTTGTAAGGTCTAGTAATGTCCAAGTTTAATTTTTCCATAACCGATTTAGGCATTAAATTGTGTGAAGTCCCAGAATCTAACATTGCATTGTGTAATATTTCATCATGAATGCTAAGGCTAATATAAAAGGGTGGTACCCCTCCTTCTAGTGGTTTGCTGTTAACATCAGGACCAAATATAAGTTCTGGCTGATCATCAAAGAAGTTGACAGAGTCTTCATTCTCAACAAAGTTTAAGGTTTTCTTTATTTGAGACTTATAGGTTTCACTTTTAATCAGCTCTGTTAAGGGAACTGAAATTTTTAGTTTAGCTACCTTTGCTCCCAAATTGAAAGGCAAAGGGGCTTTCTCTGTTTGAGGACTTGGAATTTTTATAGCAGGAATTGGAGTAGGTTGCTCTTCTTTTTCTGCATTTGAGGTCTTTTTCTGTGGATTTTCTAATATGGTGTTTGGAGATTTCTCCACTGTCTCCTTGGAGGGGATTGAAGTGGATGGTTGATCATTAGGGGGTTGGTCATGGGTTATATCTACAATGGTGGGGCTAGGAGGGTTCTGATTTGGTCTAGGGAGAATTTGGAGAGTTTTAGTAACTGGATCTACTTTGATTTTCTTGGGTTGATTTGGCATTGTTTTCTTGGTCTAGTCAGGAGTGTCAGAATTCTTTTTACTCCTTAAGTTGTATTGTTTGTGTACTTCAAAGATGGCAGAATCATATCCTTGCTTATAATCAAATGATTCTCTGTATTGGGTCTGCAATTGTTGCAGCATATGCAGTTCTTGCTCATCTTGGGTCAAGAAGACAGTTTCCTCATCATCTAATCCCATCAAGTTAATGTGTGTGTCTTGTTCAGGGTCATCTGAATGGGATGTTTTAGCATAGCTTTCCTGAAAGGGAGGCCTAATATTCTGGTTAGGTCCATTCTTTCCAGTATTTTTATTATGATTCTTTCTAAAGTTTGGATTTCTCACTAGAGGTGCCTGTTGATTATCCCATAGAGTCTTCCTCTCCATATTATCTATCCTATCCATAAGATTTTCCATATTTTTGGCCAGGACATCAATTTTAAGGTCAGAGGGTGAGGCTTCATCTTTCACAGATCCTCTCCTTTCATTCCTAACCATAGCTCTTTTTGCTAACAAATTGGTTTCTACGCTAACTGCTACACTTTGCATGTCTTCTAAAGTTGGAGGATTTCTCTCTCTGAGTTGGAAGGCCATATTAGTATCAAACCCATCAGGAAAATTTATCAGTGCTAAGTCAGGTGGGGGTCTAAGATTGACTGGTATTGCATTGTATATATTGTTAAATCTGGTACAATAATCCTGGACTATTTCATTTGGTCCTCTTCTGATGTTTTCGTATTCTGAAAGGATCTATAGAGGGTTCCTTTTCTTTTGCCATATATGTAAAAATTGCTGATAAAATATTTCTAAACTATCTATGCTATTAGCAGGTAACGATCTAAACCATTTCCTAACATCACCAGCTAGAGTCTGAGCAAAATGTCTCATTCGAACATCTCCAATATCAATTTCATGCAATTCAAAGTAGTGTGTCATTTTGTTTACATGATGCTGTGTTGTATAAGGTCCTATGCCATCAAATTGGACAATTTTGTTTTTGGTAATCTTGTGGCATGGCACCAGTGGGGCAAGTAACACAAGAGGAGCATATCTATTTGCCATGGCTCTAAGTTGGGCAGGGCTAAGAAGTGGGGTTGGGGCACCAGGAGATGATACAATAGTTGATGGAGAACTAAGAGTAATAGGTGATGGGTAATGGTAGGTTGGTAGGGAAGTGAACGTATAAATGGAGGTGAGGAATGAACTTTAGAGGTGGAAGGGAATAATGGTGAACTAAGGGTAGTTGACATTGGTTCAAAAAGCTCAGGGATCTTAGCAGTAGTAATGGATGACTGAGGGGAATTTAGAATATACTCATCAATTGACTGGTTTGCCTTCTAGACTTCGAAATCTACAATAAACTTTGGATCTAGAACTATGTCATCAAGTGCACTTTTAGACGTGGTTCTAAATAGGGAAAGGTCAAATGACTCATCAAAGGGGAGGTCTTCTAGAATCAACCACTCATCAGGGCATGAATATGCTTTGATTGAAGGTGTTGGACTTACTGAACTTTCTTGTCTTTTGGATCTTCTCGAAATCAGGCTGGGATTATCCACTGCTGGGGCAGGGTTTGGATCTTGATTAGCCCTAGTATAGTGAGTTCTCCTTGAAGCCAGAATTTCGATATTTTCTAATTACTTTCTTTTTGAGAAATTTTGTAAATAACTTCTAATAAACCCTTCAAGAGGCTCGAAATAAAGATTTGAAATTTTCTCAAAGGTTTATTAAGATTGAGGGTTTGAATCCCCAATATGGTCGCCACTATGTTATCACTCAGAAGTTTTCCCTAGAAGTTATCAAAAGAAGGAAGCATCCGAGGTAACCACAAACCAATCTGTTAGGCTTAGGCTCTAGCCAACCTAAGTCCAGAGAGAGCTCTCTCTTTACAATTTAGCTTTGTTTTGATGGGATTTTAGGCTAGTTCTTAGTGTTCATGGGGTTTTGATTTTGGATTGAAGGTAGGGTGGTGGAATTTTTGGAGCAGATGGATAGAGCTAGGTCTTCAAGCCATTTGGCTATGGAGTCAATAAATGGATAGCATAATTGGACCAGATCATTAAAGGGAATGTTCACATGTCAGGCTAGAAAAACAAAAGTCAAATCTTTAGGCCTAATGGGTGAAGTGATTCTAACCAGGGTGAAAGGGCACTTAAGAATCCTTGGACCGGGATCAGAATGAAGAACAAAGGTTGATCATGAACAAAGGGAAATTATGAATCCTTTGCTATATACCAGAGAAGAAACTACGGAAGCTAAGGAGCAGTTAAGAATTCCCTAGCTAAGATAGTTTAGGAGAAAACATTCAGAATGTAAAACATTCAAGACAGAGTGCATTCAAGCAATTTCTGAAATATCATTCCTTGTTATACATTTCAATTTTTAGAGAAACAAGTAAGATTATGAAAAAACATAAGAGAAAACAACAGTGAACATGAGAGAATACTTATTTGCATTTCGCTTTACACAAGAATCCTGTAAAATATCTGATCTTTATTCCTTCATCTAGCAAGCCAATCCAATCATTGATACAATAGAACTCTGATTTGAGAGGAATAGTCTATAGAAAATGTCTTGGAATCCACCCTACATACTTCAAAATGTAAAGCATTTATACAAAAAATAATTAAAAAATATCTCATAACAATTTGAGGTTTAATCTAGGGAATAAAATATCTTCATGCACGAAGATAGAGAAAAATGTAGAACTACTTCTTGTTGTCCCTTTTATTGTGGTGTTGTTGGTTGTTTTTGTTGAATTTTGAACTTTTAAGCTGAATGATAGTTGTGGTATTTTTATGCTGTAATATTCTTTACTTTGATCTTTCATTGATACTCTTTGACCCTGCTGATCTGCCTTTTACCTATTTCACCTAGCTGCCTTAAGATTTACTGTAGTAACTTTCTGATGTAAAACTTTTTCATAGCAAATCTATCATTTTCTCCCACCATTCTGCTTCAGGCAACATTATTTTTACCATTCTTCTATAGATTTCATCTCCCTCTGTGTATTTTGCAAAATTGGGCTTGGTGAGAAACAAATGTTTCACCTCATGTTCTAGGAAAAACAGGTTCTCCAATGTATCATATAATACTTTGCTTGTAGGCAAAGATTTAATAGCTGAAGAGCTGGCTTGTTCCTTGGCTAATTTCCTGAGTCTATCACCATAGTCCAACTGGGTCATGAGTTTGTCATTGATGACCATGGGACTGGAAAGACCTTTGTCCCTTAAAATCTGAAACTTAGCCATGAACCTGTCAATGACTACTTGTATGTTGTGGCACTTCTCTTTTAAGTTGTGCATGAGGTTTCTTTTGGAAAGAGCCTTTCTAATCTCTAGAATGGCTTCAGTCCTATCTTCTATGTTAAGCTCTTGGAGCTCATATTTTTTCTTGCTATTTAGGAAGTGGATGAGTCGATTTGATTCCTCAGGTTTGTCTCCTAATTCTTCTCTTACTTTCTGGATAGCTTTAGTGGCTATCTTCACTAATTTTGTCTGCTCAAATATAACTTGGATTGATGGCCAAATATCATTGTCAGAGTCAATGATGTTGGCCCAGAGCATCTCTTTAGTCTGTCCTAGTGGCTTTTGCAGTGTCAAATCTTTCTTCAGGACTTTGATTTTCCCACCCATTCTTTGGGTCTTCTGTGTCTCTTCTCTTTGCTGAATTTGGGAAAGTTTACAGTCAGTTTCAAAAATTGCCACTTTCTCCTTTAACTTTTTGAGCTCTGTAGCCTAGATGGACATCTCCTCCATGGATTTTACCAGTTCTGCTGCTTTCTCAGTTGATGTACCTGCTGTTTTACTGGCTCAGTTGTAATTGGCAGTGCTGTGGCAGGTGGAGCTGTAGGTGCCAATGATGCTGCCAATGTGGAAGGAACTACTGTTGATACTATGGGGATGACAATTCTGGAAGTTGTGGCCATGTCACTTTGCTTCAATTGAATTAAAGTGTCCAACTCCTTCTCTGTCTCCTTAAGTTGATCATTTAGTTTTAGGACCAAGTCCATGAGCTCTTCATGTCCTTGTTATGCCTCCAGGACTTCCCGTGTCTGTGGGTGATGTAGCTGGGGTATCTTTAACTGCTTCTTGAGTGCAACAATGTCATCATTTTTCTTTTTTATTAGTTTTTCTGTGGCCTTTACATCTTTGGGATCGTGTCCCAACTCTATGACTAAGTCCTCTAAGGACTTGATTCTAGTATCTTTGGCATGTGAGGATGCCTTCTCCAACTGGAACTGTGCTGATATATTGTTAAGAGGGTTTTGTAGTTGGTGGGAAGAAATGGCTTTCCCTGTGAAGGTGGAGTATATCATCTCCCTTTTTTGCTTATGTAGCTCAATCTGGTCAATGGGATGAATATCCCTTGCCAGTACTTCAAAGTCTACCCTCTTAAAATCTGTTGCTATCCTTGGCTGCTGAGTGGTTGGCTTGATGAAGGTCATCTGCATTTTCCCTTCTTTGACATCAAAAGCTAACATAAGGCTTGTTTGATTGGTAGGGGTCATTTTTAGATACTGTGCATAGGTTTGTGCTTTCAGCCTCTCATTTCTAGCCTTTATTTCTTTGTATCTCTCTTTAATATCTTGGTCTTTATTTGCTGGCATTCTCAAAGAGGATAGCTCAACACTTTGCTTCCTATCCAACGTCTGAGTGTGTGACGTGGAAGGTTCAAGGATGCCTCCATATGGAGTGGCAAGCCTGCTCATATCTCTTTCTGTGCTTGTAACCTCACCCATCTCCTCTATATATTCATGTTCAGAGACATGATTCACTCTTTGTCTCTTAGTCTGGCTTGTCTCTGCATAGGCTTGTGATGTTGTTCTTTCTGAAGTAGTGGCTCCTTCCCTATTTCTCTTGAGGATTTTCTCCTCATTTAGAGGAGTCTGTAGAACTGGAGGGGTACTCATGGTGGTTTCTAGTTTATCTATTTTCTCTGGTATGTCTGTTTGATCTGGCACCTCTGACAGGTCTGGTACTTCTGATCCCTCTGGCACCTGCGATTCTTCTAGTATTTGTGATTCTTCTGGCACCTGCAGGAAAGAACCCTCATCAAGCTATTTCTCTAGGTCAATGAGTGCATTCTCAATGTCTACTTTGGTGTTGTCCTGATCTACTAAGGTCCCTTCTACCCATTCTGATTGGTTTACAAAGGCTTCAATTTCAAGGATGGGGTGATGAATGAAAGGTCCTAGCTTGACCTTTTGTCTCTTCTTGGTTATGAATTCCAAAGGGTCATATCTCCAGGTAAAACTTCTTTGGAATTTCATGCTTTGTAATATCAAGTCAGCTTCATGGCCTGCTTCTCTTGAGTTACATATGAAGGGCCTAATTGGTCTTTGATTTTGATGTTCGCCTTCTTATTGGCATTAAAAAAATTTGTTTCATATGCACTTATAATCTGCATGTAATACTCTAGGGAAAATAAACTCACTGGGAGGTATTTTGGGGAGCTTGTATGGTGCTAGTATGCAACCATAGATTACGATTTCGGTATGGATTTAATACAAGTACCAATCACCTACTTTGGATTGTTTTGAGAGTTGCAGGATCCTCTTTATGTCTGAACTGATTCTTGGAGGAGGGCTTCCTATCAACATTGTCACAATTGGATGTACAAATAGGTCTATGAAGTCTGCATATGAATATGGGGAGTGATATTTATGGATCAAAGGAGTCCAGAAAATTACTGATCTAGGGTGATCTTTTGTGTCAAACGTCTGGAGAGTAAAGGGGAAATTATCTGCTTGGTAGTATAGAAAAAGGTGATACAAAACATAGGAGTACTTAAAAACTCTCTCATTACTCATTCTAAGGAACTGGTCATGCATCCTATTGGCTACAAACTTGGCATAATCATAGATGACAGCAGGAGGTTGTTATGGAGTGAACATGGACATGAAAGCTAGGATGATTTCATCTATATACTCACTGGTGGTATAACCTAGGACACTAGATATCATTGCTACAATGTCCTGACCAAATGGGGAAAATATGGTAGCCACATATGGAGGAGGATATCTTGGGATATGCTTTTCATCCCTGATTAAGGTTTGGAACATCTTAGCAAGTTTTGCAGTGGTAAGCTTGGGGACTTTTTCTAATAGATTTCCAATTGAAAGAGGGGTTAAGTTTTGCCCTGGTTGAAGTTGCAGCATCTCATTGATAGATTCACCAGTGATGGTGAAAAGTATGGTTTGGCTAGGGGACATCACTGCTCTTTGACTGGGGATATAATTTGCATGGCAGTAATGTATAATTTCTGGGAAAATGTGAACTTTAGGGAATTGGTACTTGGGCAAATTGGACTCCCAATGACCAATTTTATCAGCATGGTTCAGGTATTTGTCTCTGTATTGGCAGTATAGTTTGAGCGGGGATTCTAGGACAGAGGTGACCTTTATCTGAAAATCCTTATCGACCAAGGGGAGGTGGTATAGGTCCAGATGAGGAGTGGAAATAGGTCTAACATCCATGGCAATTAGGGTGGCCATTCTCAGTTCTTGTGGATTTGAGTATGAAGGAGGTGATTTTTAGTCTTTTAGGGCAATGGTGGTTTAGTAAAGAGTATGTTTGAGTTGCTAGAGTTTCTTTAATTAATTTTTTACCTTAACTAAGAAAACTCAGTAACTGGTTTGAAATTGACAGGGTTTTCGAGTGAATTATGGCTTAAATACCTGGAATTGAGGAGAACTGGCTCTTTAGGGTGCAATTGGACGTAGGTTGACAGCTTCGATGTTCGGAGGTGCATGCATGGAGGTTTACAGTTGAAAAAACGATAAAAACAAATGATTTGGGGCTTCTTGGCTTTATGCGCGAAAGTCAATTTTGGCAGGTACGGGTGAACAATGGTCATTTTTTCGTGTAACGGGCTGAACAGTAACTATTTTTTTGCATAGCGAGTGGGCGGTAAATGGTTTCCATCGCACCGCTTTTGGGCGCTTAGTGGTATTAGGGGAAGGTCGCCCGATTCCATACGTTGAATGACACGTAGCATCGGGGGCCCAGGAGAAAACAACTTTATCAGGCAGATATTGTTCGGACGTCAGTCCCCCCAATATGGATAAGGGCCGTCGTATGTGAAGGCAAATGATCACACGGTGATCGGGCGGGGAAGCTGCACGGAGGCTAACAGGGGGGCCCGATGGGTGATTAAGTGCGGCCATATTTGAGTTAATGACGAATTAAGGCGGGGTTAAGGTGTCGGGGTCATTAGTGGAGGGATTAATTGGGTTTTTGCCTAACTTAATCGTAGATCGATTAGTTAGTGGGTTTTCAGGGTTTGGGTGAAATTATAGTTTATATTTAAACTAAGGGTATGGTTAATTTATATGTAGGAGTTAAATATATACGGGGAAACAAGTTTTTATCGGGATTTAATAAATAAAATTAGTAATTAATAAAATGAGCGGAAAGGGGCACAATACCCTAAGTAAATGATTTTTCATGTTTTAATGCTTTTCCAATATTAACATAAATACTTAGGATAAGGTGTTTTTGTGGGTTTTTGATATGAAAATGATTTATGTGGGGGGATAAATACTTTTCCTAGGTAAAAGTATTTTAACCTTAGGAAATGAGTATTATTAGGGAAAATGAATGAACTGAAGGGGGAATGACTTTTTGTAGGGGGAATATGGTACTTGTTATCCCTAAATCATTGAGCCAAGGGTCGGTCCCTCCAAAAGTCAGAGAAATTCTCTAAGCCTCTTTGACTTAGGGTTTTCAAGTACTTAGAACTTTATAATGGGAAATTAGTAAAAGAAAGGGGTAAAATGAATGGGGGAAGTTAATTAACTGACTTTGTAAATCATTTGCATGCTTGATTGTATTGATATCTGGAAATTTTATGATGTGAATGATAAAGATGCTTTCGTCTAATCAATCATCATACTACTGCAACCTTTCTTCTACTTACCCATCTACTCATCCTACCATTTTCAATTCTCTTTATTAGGGTGCATTTGAGCTAGCAAACCCTTGTCAAACATTTTTCTTTCTCTTTATAGAAGTAAACTAACTAAATCTAACCTTATTACATCCAAGGGCTCAGATTGAATAATTGAGCTCCTTTTATTTACTTTACCTATCTAATGATCTGCCAAGATTCAACAGTTTGGTCAGATTTTATTCTCTAACTATCAACATGAAATTTAAAGCATGGCATAATCAAGATTAAATAGTTTGATTACCATGGATTGTGGCATGAATAACAAGCTGCACACAATCAATATTATGCATAAAAATAAATAGTAGTGGCATTTTGGCTTGCTCACTTTCATGGTCTTTTTCCTTTTTTTGGGGTTCATATTTTTCACTTTTTTGGACGTTTTCTTATTTTTTTTCCTTTGATTATTCTTTTAAGACATATCCTCTTTACATTTTTTAATTCTTCAATATGGAAAACATTTTCAAAAAGCAAAGGAATGTACATATTAAAAGTTTTAATCTCAGTCATTCAAAAATTATGACTCTTATTGGTATAGGAACATAATAGTGGCTCCACTTGGGGATGACATTTCCTGGTGAAATGTCAAGAACTTTGTAGACCATTGGCCTTTTGAATTGTTGTGATGTTACCATGCAACTTCTCCTTTTCATGTTTCTGCATTATTACTATTTATGACAGTAAAACTTTTGAGGCTTAGGGCCTTCTCTTCGGGCTTCAACTTCAAAAATCATCATCCAATCAACTTTAGAATTTTGAAAAATAAAGTATGTACAAATGATTAGTGAAATCAATAATTAGGTTCAATGTAGTGTTTTAGCATTCGACCATTAACTGGTCCTCCTTCTGCTTTTGTACCATCCACTTCTTTGAGGAAGAAAACATTCTTACCCCTGAAAGCATAAATGATATATGGGCCTTTCCATAGGAAATCAAATTTCCCATGTTTACCTTTATCCTCTCTCCTTGAATCCCATTTTAGGACTTTGTCACCTAGGTAAAAATATTTTGTCTTAGTCCTTTTATCAAAAGTCTTCTTGATCCTTTCCTGCACAACTTGAGATCTGATGTACACTTCTTCCTTGGTTTGTTGTAAGTGAATTGTTTGGTTGATTCTTCTTTGGATGTCATTTGGTTCAACCTGCAACTCTTGGAGCAGCTTCATCACTGGTGTTCCCAAGGAAGATGGGAAAACAACTTCCATTCCATAAACTAATTGATAAGGACTAGTACCAATGGATTTCTTTGTGGTTAGCCTGTCTTCCCATAAGGCATTTACTAGCTTTTTGTTCCATGTTTTCTTGTTATCCTCTAACAATTTTTTGATGATATTTACCAAACTTTTGTTTGAGGACTTTGCTAGTCCATTTCCTTGAGGGTAATAAGTTATGGAATGGCCTAGGGCTATATGATACTTACTACATAAATCTATCATTTTTCTAGGTTTGAAAGTTGTTGCATTATCAGTGATGATTTTGGTTGGGCACCCAAATCTAGATAGGATGTTGGCCTCAAGGAAGGTTATTATAATAGTGTCAGTGGCATGCCTTGATGGTATGGATTCTATCCATTTGGTAAAATAATCTGCAGCAGTGAGGATCCTTTTGTGTTGGGTAGAGGAAGGTGGATGGATTTCACCAATGAAGTCAAGACCCCATTTTTGAAAAGGTGCTTCAACAGAGATTGGTTTTAGGGGTAGGGGTAGAGACTTTTTCTTTCCTTCAAAAATTTGACATTTATGACATGAGGTTACAAATTTCTTTACATCAGAAAACAAAGTAGGCCAATAGAAACCGGCTCTAAGAATCTTGTCAGCAGTGGTTTTCCAGTAAAGATGTCCTCCACAGTCACCTGCATGAAACTCTTGTAACACCTTATGAGATTCTTCTTTCAATAAACAATTAAGAAGATATCTTCATGATTCCTCCAAAACAAAGCATTGTCAATTATGCAAAATTTTAAGGATTTCATTTTTAAAAATCTGCTTTTGGTCCTGGATAATTCAGGAGGAGCTTGTAGATTTTGTAAAACATATATGATGTCAGCATACCATGGTGATTCAATAAAGGCCTGGCTGATTGGTGGAGTCGCCATCTCCTCTTCATTATCCATTTCTACAATAAAATCAATATCTAAGGCTTGATAGTTCGATTCAGCCATGAGCTTGGCTAAACCTTGGCCTTTGATTAACTTTGTTGGTTTTATTTCTAGGTCATATTCTAATATAGTAGCGATCCATTTCCCTCTCTTTCCATCTGGACCATCTTGAGTTAGGATATCCTTGACTACTAAATTAGGGACATAGGTTATTATATGAGAATATAAAATGTAAACTCTGAAATCTTTAATAGCTTTGACCAAAGCAAAGGCTTGCTTTTCCATTATATTTTATTTTAAGGGGGCATCTCTCAGGGCTTTGCTAAAAAAGGCAATAGGTTGTTCATAACCCTAATCATTCTTCTGCAGTAGAACTGCAGCAATTGTATGTTCTGAAGCAAAGGAAAATAAAATGAAATCTTTGTCAAATTTTGGACTAATCAAGACTAGTGTTTTAGTTAAGGCTAGCTTAATGTCTTCAAAGGATTTCTTAGCCTCAACGGTCCACTTTATGGTCGAATCTTTTTTCAACATATTTTTCAATGATCTAATTAATTCTGCGAGGTTAGAAATAAATCTCCTAAGAAAGTTAATTTTCCCTAAAAAGGCTTGTAATTCCTTAATGATCCTAGGATGTTGTATCTGTAAGATGGCTTCTATTCTTGCAGGATCTATTTGGATACCATCTTTTGAGATTATATGGCCTAATAACTTTCCCTCTTCTAACCCAAATAAAGATTTTTTGGGATTCAAAGAAATTCCATACTTCCTGCATTTGATGAAAACCTGCCTTAGATGATCTAAGAGTTGTTTATTAGATTTTGAGAATACAGTGATGTCATCTAAATATATTACTAGGAAGTCATGAATTCCTTGGCAAAAGCTATGTCCATGGCTCTTTGGAAAGTGGTCTGTTATAGAAATTTTTGTGCCTTACGGCATGAAGCATGAAATGTCAATAATCTAAGGGATCCAAAGTCCCTAAACATGTTGTTCCTACCCCTAGAGGAACAAGGTCAGCAAACCACAGCACTGAAAATCAGTTCTCCACCTGAAAACACTCAAAAACAAGCTATTTCTGGATCATGTCAACTGCTCCACTGAGCATCTGCGCTGAATGTCAACTGCTCCACTCGGTACCTGCGCTGAATGTCAACTCCAATGAAGGATACCTGCGCTGGGCGAGATTGGCCAAGTGGCACAATCATTCTTCAAGGTGTCAATGCCCAGGAAGCTTCCAAAATGACACTTGGATCAGGGAATTCGCCTATTGATGAGTAAGAGGGTCTAGATCTCCAAGTGGAAGCAAGAACCTCCAAGTGGACTCAAGAACTGAAGAATAACTGAAGTGGGAGAGGACACTAGTCAGCTTCATGCCAGTCTCAAGCTGACTCATCCTTTCTCCAAAACTCCTATATATAGAGCTCTCTCATGAGGTCTAAAGGGGCTGGAATCTTGTGACTGTAAGGAAGTGCTGTTGGTTTGAGTATAGGAACTATTGGGTGATTTGCTTGAAGGAGGTGAAGAGGAGATTTCTTTCTGCTGGGAGGTGTTGCTGGATTGGGCCTCTTATGGTTGTAACACTCTCAGAACTTTACTTCTTCCATTAATAAAGCATTTGAGGTTCTTCTATATGCATGTGTCTCGATGGCGTATTGATACTTGTATATTTGATTTATTCTAATCCTTGAATCAATTATGAATGTATGCTTCTTGTAGTTTCCCTTTCTTGTGATTTTACAGATCTTGGTGTAGCTGGGCCAGTGAAAGAGCAAGGAGCTGGGAGCAAGCAACAAAGAGGGAAGATTGGATCAATCATTAGCGGAAGACAACGGTTAGTGGATCTCTTTCTCCTCTCTCTTACATCTCATAAAGAAGTAATCTCGAATAGCTTTGCTTTGATTGTTGCTGAGGTACTATCACCCTTAGAGTGGGATAGGGTCATTCCGTATTGGATACTTTTCCCAACAACAAATTGGCGACTCTGCTGGGGATCGTATCTTGTTGGTTGTTTGTGTTTTTTCTATTCATTTCATAAACACAGGGAGTACCGAATCGAACTGCATTTGGATCTTTCAAATGCAAAGTAGAGGGCAGCTACTCTAGCTCAGTTTCTGGGCACGTTTATGATTTGAAGAGCTGATTCACGAGGACTCTTAATAGCTCTTAGTGATAGCTTTTCATCCTCCTTTTCATCCCTTAGTGTGTACTTGACTGATAGCTTCTGATTTGGCCAAAAACTGTGAATTTTTGAGCAATTTGTGACCCAGAAACTGAGAAAAACAAAAGTTTGAATCTTCAGTGCAGGCATTGTGAAGGCAGTCTGCATTTCAGCGCAGTTCCCGAAGGGGCTACCTGCGCTGAAGGTCAAACTGCCAGTGTCCTACCTGCGCTGAACCAGTTTTGCCTAGTGCTACTGGGGTTCCCTCCTGTTTATTGCCCTGTTTTCACTCTTGTTTTTGCTACCTGTTACTAGTCATTGTACCTATCTGAAACCAACTTTCCTTGCCACTATTCCGCCTCGGTTGTATAAAGAAACTGTGTTTGTTCTTTGTGTATTTCTTGTATCATTTACAGTTTCCCATAACGAAAGTGAACTAGTCTTGCTGTGGCCTCTTAGATCTAGACCTGTGATAAAGTGTCGTTTTGATCTTAAGAGTTAGTTTGTTTGCTGTTCATAGCTGATTGAGCTTCTGCTTTCGTCATATGGTTTGAATTTATATATTTCTAGTGTCGAAACAAGTAAATCTTAAGGTGTCTTTTGATTTTGGACAAGCTTGTTTGCTTTCACTTGAAATTGAATTCAAAATTATACAACAGCTTTCTTTTTGTATCGCACCAACATTAAGAAAGAGAAAAGAAATACTTGCATTGTGCATGTGCATTATGAGAGTTTGCATGTTGATTTAGGAAAAAGTGCATTAGTGTGTGCTCTATGATCTGTGTGAAAAGATGTTGTCTTTCTTTTCCCTCAGTAGTTAAGATTTTCAAAGTTGAAAGATTGAAAAGCTTGCTTATCATCTTAGACTGCATTTAGGAGTGTTATCATACATCTCGTGGTGATCCATAAAGGCAAACTGCTAAACAAGATCAACCTTAAAATAAATTGAATTTACATAACAACGCATTGAAACATAAGGCAAACACATAGAGGTCTAAGCTAGAGACGTGTTCCGGCGTCGTTAAACGTGATATCTTAGCGTTGAGTGGTTGGGTGATTCCTCCACGGTGAAGCGATAAGTATCAATACGGACTTGTGCTCCCATGTACCGTCGCGTATATATTGGGAGACCCCTATAGGAACAAAGCCTTTATCCATAGGAAGCCGTGTCGGCCGCCCTACTGATCGCAATGCAGTGAACACAGCATTCACGAAGATCGACCACTCGTACCGTAAAACGTATTCTGTGGTTTTGCGAAAAGTTTGGCACACCCTCTGCCTAGAACTCCAGAGCAGTTTCTTTTGGCCTTTTTCAAACTCTATAACTGAAAAAGTCCATCCGAGCATTTGTCACTTCGGGCTCGTTAAAACATCGAAGGAGACTAGAGTCATCTTTAGCTTTTTCTCGACTCTTAAAAAGTGAAAAAGCAAGTTGTGTCTAAAGCGTCGTTATAAAATTTATTTTAAACGGAACATAATCACCTCCTATTCCTGCGTTGATCTGTAGGTTGAGAACATGGAACGCCCCAACCAAGGAATTCCACATGATGGAAATCCTAGTCCTTTCTCCTCTTGGGGAGAAGTTGGTGCGCCCCACATGGCCACATTGTCGCTTCCAGGACTGACAATTGGCCTGCCTATTTGGCTATTCTCAACCAATGTAGTTCAGAACACCATGGTTCCTGAACAGTCGAGTCAACAGTTAGATCAGTCTAGAGCTGCCCACCAGCCTTCTACTTCCTATAACTCTTCCTCCAATCCTTCATCTTCGCAAGGTAGAGCCGGCAAAAGCCAAGCTCCCATGGAGAAGAAGGAGAAGAAGAAGAAAGAGAAGAAGAAGAAGGAGCCTAAAGCGACTGGGGGCAAGCAAAAGACATCTGACAAAAATCCACACACAGCACAGACCGGGCCTAAATCGCCATGTGTCATATGTAGAGGAGACCACTTCCATAGAGATTGTCCCTGTATTCCCCGGATACTAAGGGACTGGTCCCCTCGGTTGCACAATTCGGGAGCATCAACCTCTGATAGCCATGTTGAATGCTTACCGTCAACCAGCGAAAGTGAAGGTTCAAGACAAAGAGGGGGAGCAAGATCCCCCTGCAGACTGTGTGAAGGCGATCACGCCATCCACCATTGTCCCTTCTTAGACGAAGCAAAGAGAGTTTTGGAAGATCGCCCGGTTTCACCGTTGAGACTTCCTCCTGGATACAAAAAACTCGTGCCAAGTCCTTCGTTGGTTGAAAATACAGCTGGCCCGCTCAAGTGGTCAGCTGAAGCGTCAGTCATTGAAAATGAACCTACTGAATCCAGACCAGACGAAAGTCTAAAGGTCGATACGGCAGTTGACCCGGTTCTTCCTTCAGAGGTTTCATCCTCAAATGACACCGTCACTGAAGATTCATCTTCAAATGACACCCTCACTGAAGAGAATAAGGATGACACCATCCAGATTCTTTTCATCAACACAGATTCTGATGAGCATCAGGGCAATGCGCCCATTCCTTTATTGCAGGAAGGAACATCATCAGGGTCATATCCGGCCGTGTATTCGGTCCCACCACCAAGCAACCTGGTTGTGTCCTTTGATTGGAACCAACTAGGCAGACCCCGGTTGCCAGCCAGTGTACCATTCAGAATCATAGTCCAAATTTATAGAATGGTAATGGCTGGCACTATCATTGATGAAGGGGCATCTGTGAGTATCCTTTCCTCTATTGCTTGGAAAGCACTGGGTTCCCCGACGCTTTTTCCTGAGATAAGAAATCTCTCGGGTTTTGATAAAGGAACCAGTCGACCATTAGGGATCCTCCCCAATGTGCCTGTTACATTGAAAGGGAAGACCGTTCAAATGAACGTGATGGTCGTCCAAGGACCCTTGGATTATAACCTACTCCTTGGACGAGACTATATATATTGCATGGGAGCTATAGTCTCCTCACTCTTTAGAGTAATGTGTTTTACACACGAAGGAAGAATGGTCAAGCTCGTAGACCAACTTTCATTTCCAGGATCACGCATCGCAAATAGTCATATACCAACCCTCAATGGTCTATTCACTCAAGAAATGTCTCCACCCCCAGTCCTCCTTCCCAATGAGTGCGAGTGATTCAGAAAGATGGGACTGGAACCCAGGGGGCATGCATCCTGGTCTGCTTTGGGCAGAGGAGACCTTGGGTATAAGGTAGAATTTCCGCGAAAGAATATGACTAGTCCGTACCCCGTCCGTGGATGGAAGAGGGGTTGTTCTAGAACAGGATTCTTTTGATAAGGTTACTTGTTTGACAAAGGTCATTCACCATTGTCTACTTCGGTAGACAGTGCCGAGGAAATGTTTTCGTTTGATGGTGTTAACAAAACAATCTTTGGGTAACCAGGAAGAGGCAAGCCTCACCCTTTAAAACAAATGTTTTATCGGATAAGTAGGGGCAACCTTGAAATTGTACTTTATACCTGGGGGCATGCAAACCTTTTGGAGTGCAAGCTAGGAGCAGTTATTTATCTGTTTTTGGGATTAGCCGTTTCTGAACTTGCATAAAGAAAGGAAGAGAGGGAGCATAGCTTATGTGAGGCGCAAGCTCTATAAAAATTGGAGTCTCGCAGGAGACATTTCTTATCTTATGACTGGTAGATCGAGCAGTTTTATCGCGGAATTTATGCTCGTTAAAAAATAGAAAAGCGAGATCCGAGAAGTTTTAGCACATAGTTCATGCTCGTTAAAAATAAACATAAGTTCGAGCAGTTTTACCGCGGAATTTATGCTCGTTAAAAAATAGAAAAGCGTGAGCAAGAGTTTCCTCCAGAGTTTAAGCTCATTAAAAAATGAACCTACCCCGGTAAATAACCATTGTGATCGTAAATTTATTAGCCATAAAAAGCCTTGGTCGTGTTTGCACCTGCCACCTCCATTCCATTTGGCCGATCGTTCACCCCCATATGATTGTTTACCCATTTTGAGGAACAGCTGCGAAGAGTGATTTCACCTAGCCATCCTTGTGACACTGCCGTGATTGGAAAATTCCAACCTGTACCTGGAATCTGCTGCTATCCCTGTTTATCACTCGTTCCTCAAAAGACGAGTCTTCTTTGAGCTCTTTTCAACTGACTCGTAAAAAATGAAAAGTTTGCCGAGTTTTGGCCTTCCAGCTCGTTAAAGTGACCGGAAGAGCTATCCCTCCTCTAGATTTTAATCTTTTTGGACCTGAGGGATTATTACACAAAAAGGTAGAGCGCTTGTTTTATTCGGCTCGTTAAAATTATCGAAAACTCATCCCTTCTGTATTGTTTTATACTTTTTCGGACTTAAGAGATTAGATGACGAAAAAGGAATTTTGGAGTTAACTTTCTGTACCTTTTCAGACTCTCTAAAAATGAAAAGGACCGAGTTTTCTTTGTCGTTAGACTCGTTAAAATGATTAAATAGCGACAAACTTGTCTTTAGACGAGAACGAGTTTCCCTATCGCTAGGCTCGTTAAAACATAGCGATGGGCTTGCCCGAAGGGCAGGTTATAGAACAAGCATATGTTATCCTCCTCAAGCTTGACAAAAATAAAGAGGTACTGGTCAGAAATGACTGGGGAAAAATTGGGAGAACCTCAAAGCTTTAATGGTAGCAAGTCGCTCTTGAACATGACACTTTTCCTCCGTATCACATCGGGTTGGGTTGTTTCATTCACCGGTCTCATCACCATGGTCCTCGCCAAACCATCCACATTTGGGGTAATGCTACCAATCCATCGCATCAGTGTCGTTATATGTTCAAGAGATGTTGTTCAGAAAGAGTCAACCGTGTCCCATCCACTGCCATACATTATCCTTCATCCACACATGATCGCCACCCTAAATCATATTTCACAGATTGTTTTCACCTCCACTAAAATCATTAGCTTCGTTCTGTGTCACTGATGTGGGATTCATTAAGGCCCTCCTTTGACGGATCGCTTCTTGTCGACTTCAGCTCATTATCCAAGAAGTTGATCTAGGAACAACCCCCTCAGTACTTTGAAGCTTGCATGCCTCAATGGCAAGTTTCTCACTTCCGGCGACAGGTATATATCAATGACCTTCGACCAGAAGATTTTGCGTGGTGTTCGACGCCAAGTCCTATATTCACACCACGTGAATTGTACTGCAGTACCTTGAGGGTCATTATCATTATCGGTGATTCCTCTCGCGCTTGTTAACGGTTTACATCATTGACCGGTAATCAAGCGATGTCTTTCCATGTTTGACTTCAGCGCAATTCTCACATGGATTGACTTGTACTTAGAGTGAAGATCGAACGAGTTTGAAGACCCCAGATCTAGTTTCATCCATCCGGGCTGCGATATATATTCAGGAAACATAAAGACATTTGACATGTACATCATTGCAGCAGATGATCATCCTACTCAAAGGATGATAATTTCAGCAAAGAATTATCAGTCTATCATCAGATGATCGTCTGTTCTATGTACTAAAATGAATTTATAAAGCTGAGCATGGGAATGCCCGCCTCAGCTAGATCATGAAAGCAGAATGAAAAATAATGTATTGTATTGTATTTTATTACAGGACACCTCTCAGCGATTGAATGAACTTCGGATCCTCTTGATAAAGCATTTCACCCGATAAACGACCTCATACTTTAGGGGGCAACTGTTATAGACATTTTTGTGCCTTACGGCATGAAGCATGAAATGTCAATAATCTAAGGGATCCAAAGTCCCTAAACATGTTGTTCCTACCCCTAGAGGAACAAGGTCAGCAAACCACAGCACTGAAAATCAGTGCTCCACTTGAAAACACTCAAAAATAAGCTATTTCTGGATCATGTCAACTGCTCCACTGAGCATCTGCGCTGAATGTCAACTGCTCCACTCGGTACCTGCGCTGAATGTCAACTCCAATGAAGGCTACCTGCGTTGGGCGAGATTGGCCAAGTGGCACAGTCATTCTTCAAGGTGTCAATGCCCAGGAAGCTTCCAAAATGACACTTGGATCAGGGAATTCGCCTATTGATGAGTAAGAGGGTCTAGATCTCCAAGTGGAAGCAAGAACCTCCAAGTGGACTCAAGAACTGAAGAATAACTGAAGTGGGAGAGGACACTAGTCAGCTTCATGCCAGTCTCAAGCTGACTCATCCTTTCTCCAAAACTCCTATATATAGAGCTCTCTCATGAGGTCTAAAGGGGCTGGAATCTTGTGACTGTAAGGAAGTGCTGTTGGTTTGAGTATAGAACTATTGGGTGATTTGCTTGAAGGAGGTGAAGAGGAGATTTATTTCTACTGGGAGGTGTTGCTGGATTGGGCCTCTTATGGTTGTAACACTCTCAGAACTTTACTTCTTCCATTAATAAAGCATTTGAGGTTCTTCTATATGCATGTGTCTCGATGGCGTATTGATACTTGTATATTTGATTTATTCTAATCCTTGAATCAATTATGAATGTATGCTTCTTGTAGTTTCCCTTTCTTGTGATTTTACAGGATCTTGGTGTAGCTGGGCCAGTGAAAGAGCAAGGAGCTGGGAGCAAGCAGCAAAGAGGGAAGATTGGATCAATCATTAGCGGAAGACAACGGTTAGTGGATCTCTTTCTCCTCTCTCTTACATCTCATAAAGAAGTAATCTCGAATAGCTTTACTTTGATTGTTGCTGAGGTACTATCACCCTTAGAGTGGGATAGGGTCATTCCGTATTGGATACTTTTCCCAACAACATGGTCCCTGCATTCATCAATCCAAAAGGCATATTCACATACATGGATGTGCCCCAAGGAGTAGTAAACGCAGTTTTGGCCTGGTCAACTGGGTGAACTAAAATCTGATTGTAACCAAAAAACCCATCCAGTAATGAGATTCTGGGTGACCCAACTACCCTTTGTAAGATATGATCCATTTTAGGGAGAGGGTAATTGTCTTTGAGTGAAACTTTATTAAGATTTCTGAGAACAACACAAAGTCTGATCTCACCAGTTTTCTTCCTTGTTGGCACTAAATTTGAAACCCAATTAGAGAATCTGATTGGTGCTATTATCTTGGCCTCATACATCCTTCAGATTTCCTTTTGAATAGAAGGTAATAGGATGGGATTAATCCTCCTAAGCTTTTGTCTGAAAGATTTTTGGTTTTCTTTTATGGGGATGGTGTGTTGTATGATGCTGGTGTCATAGGACTTGAGGTCCTCATAACTCCAAGCAAAGACATATTGGAATTCCTTTAATAGTTCAAGGTATTTCACTTTTTCTGTAGGAGGTAATGGCTTCGAAAGTTTGATTAATTTTGGATTTTCGTATGGCCTATGTTACACTCCTCTATATCAGATTTTAAAGGTTCCATCTTTGGTTTTCTAGGGACATCATTTGAATCAAACAAGTCTTCCAAAGGGGTTAATCCTTTCGGCAAAAAGTTGTCTTTGAGATTAATGAATTCAGAGTCTTCGTCAATTGTTTCATTAATATCAACTCGCTTTAGGTTTTCTACATCTGATTTTGCAAATTTAGTGGGATGGAATCTATCTATCTTTTCATCTTCTATTTCATTAATTTCTATTTCATCTTTAAAATCAGGATCTAATGTTATGTCAGTATCTATATTACTATTTACAAATTCTTCCTCTAAGGTTAAAAAATTGTTTATCTGTTTGTCATTAGCAAATACTTGCTAGTTTTTCAAGTTATCTGGGATAGCAGGTCTATGCCTGACCTCAGTAGTGTACTAATGGTTAGGTTGAAATGGTAACTTACAAGTGCTAGCAAACATTGCTAAACTATGAGCCTGCATATTATGCTTCCTTGGGATGACTGCAAGCTTAGTTTCTAGGAAAGTATTCATTATTTCTACAATTGTCCCTCTATAAAAACTTAATCTAGGATCTCTGGTCATATATATAGCCTTGATTTGTTTTATAACTAACTTAGAGTCTCCCATAACAGAAACTATTTTGGCTCCTAAATTCGTAACTAGTTTGAGGCCTAAAATGAGGGCTTCATACTCAGCCATGACGTTAGTGCATTTAAAATTAAGTCTGTAAGCATGGCCTTCTGAGTGATCGTTTTCCATATTATATATCCACACCCCTACTCCTGCTCTTAACTTATTCACTGATCCATCAAATTCAAGGTGCTATAATATCTCATGCTCATAATTTTCACTGTCAGGGGGAAGAAAAATTTTGTTGTCTGCTGCATTTTGATTATCTTGTTTATTAGAAATATCTTGAGTTTGGACAATTTCTTTTTTAGCTGTAATTGCAATTTCTTTTGGTTCTGAAATAATACCATTTGAAGTGGTTTTTTGTGTTTGTTCAACATTATACAAAATAAAAGAATCAATGTCAGAATGCATGGAGTAGATACGAAAGTTTTGAGGCCTATCCTGGCTACTCACCACAAATTTCATTAGGGTCTCTCTGTACAGATTTTTAGGTTGTCCAAAGACTGCGATTGTGGAATATGACATGTCAAGTTGTAAAGATCCTTGGTGTTTAGCCCCCTATGATCTAGACAATAGCATGCCATATTTAGGTGGGATGTCAGCAACTACTATATCCATGAGAATGGTCTTAGCAAGATATTGTACTAAGGAAACACGCATGTCTTTGATTAACCCTAGAAACTTTACTTGACTTGAGTCAAATGAAAATAAGTCCTTGTACGGTCTAGTAATGTCCAAGTTTAATTTTTCCATAACCGATTTAGGCATTAAATTGTGTGAAGCCCTAGAATCTAAAATTGCATTGTGTAAGATTTTATCATGAATGCTAAGGCTAATATAAAAGGGTGGTACCCCTCCTTCTAGTGGTTTGTTGTTAGCATCAAGGCCAAATATAAGTTCTTGCTGATCATTAAACAAGTTGACAAAGTCTTCATTCTCAACAAAGTTTAAGGTTTTGTTTATTTGAGACTTATAGGTTTCACTTTTAATCAAATCTGTTAAGGGAATTGAAATTTTTAGTTTAGCTACCTCTGCTCCCAAGTTGAAAGGGAAAGGGGCTTTTTCTATTTGAGGACTTGGAATTTTTATAGCAAAAATTGGAGTAGGTTTCTCTTCTTTTTCTGCATTTGAGGTCTTTTTTTGTGGATGTTCTAATATGGTGTTCAAAGATTTCTTTACTGTCTCCTTGGAGGGGATTGAAGTGGATGGTTGATCATTAGGGGGTTGGTCATGGGTTATATCTACAATGGTGGGGCCAGGAGGGTTCTGATTTGGTCTAGGGAGAATTTGGAGAGTTTTAGTAACTGGAGCTGCTTTGATTTTCTTGGGTTGATTTGGCACTGTTTTCTTGGTCTGGTCATGAGTGTCAAAATTCTTTTTACTCCTTAAGTTGTATTGTTTGTGTACTTCAAAGATGGCAAAATCATATCGTTGCTTATAATCAAATTATTCTATGGATTAGGTCTGCAATTGCTGCAGTATATGTATTTCTTGCTCATCTTGGGTCAAGAAGATAGTTTCCTCATCATCTAATCCCATCAAGTTAATGTGTGTATCTTGTTCAGGGTCATCTGAATGGGATGTTTTAGCATAGTTTTCCTGAAATGGAGGCCTAATATTCTGGTCAAGTCCATTCTTTCTAGTATTTTGATTCTGATTCCTTCTAAAGTTTGGATTTCTCACTGGAGGTGCCTGTTGATTATCCCAATTAGTCTTCCTATCCATATTATCTATGCTATGCATAATATTTTCCATACTTTTGGCCATGACATCTATTTTAAGGTCAGAGGGTGAGGCTTCATATTTCACAGATCCTCTCCTTTCATTCCTAACCATAGCTCTTTTTGCTAACAAATTGGCTTCTACACTAACTGCTACACTCTGCATGTCTTCTAAAGTTGGAGGATTTCTCTCTCTGAGTTGGAAGGCCATATCAGTATCAAACCCATCAGGAAACTTTATCAATGCTAAGTCAGGTGGGGGTCTAAGATTGACTGGTATTGCATTGTATATATTGTTAAATCTGGTATAGTAATCTTGGACTGTTTCATTTGGTCCTCTTTTGATGTTTTCGTATTCTGAAAGGATATGTAGAGGGTTCTTTTCTTTTCCTATCTATTTAAAAATTGCTGATAAAATATATCTAAACTATCTATGCTATTAGCAGGTAACGATCTAAACCATTTCCTAACATCACCAGCTAGAGTCTGAGCAAAAAGTCTCATTTGAACATCTCCAATATCAATTTCATGCAATTCAAAGTAGTCTGTCATTTTGTTTACATGATGATGTGCTGTATAAGGTCCTATGCCATCAAATTGGACAATTTTGTTTTGGTAGTCTTGTGGCATGGCACCCAGTGGGGCAAGTAACAGAAGAGGAGCATATATATTTGCCATGGCTCTAAGTTGGGCAGGGCTAAGAAGTGGGGTTGGGGTACCAGGAGATGATACAGTAGTTGATGGAGAACTAGGAGTAATAGGTGATTGATGGGTAATGGTAGGTTGGTAGGGAAGTGAAGGTATAAATGGAGGTGAGGAATGAACTTCAAAGGTGGAAGGAAATAATGATGAACTAAGGGTAGTTGACACTGGTTCAGAAAGCTCAGGGATCTTAGCAGTAGTAAGGGATGACTGAGGGGAATTTAGAATATACTCATCAATTGACTGGTTTGCCTTCTGGACTTCGAGATCTGCAATAAACTCTGGATCTAAAACTATGTCATCAAGTGCACTTTCAGCCTTGGTTCTAAATAGGGAAAGATCAAATGACTCATCAAAAGGGAGGTCTTCTAGAAACAACCACTCATCAGGGCATGAATCTGCTTTGATTGAAGGTGTTAGACTTACTAAACTTTCTTGTCTTTTGTATCTTCTCGAAATTAGGTTGGGATTATCCACTGCTGGGGCAGGGTTTGGATCTGGATTAGCCCTAATATAGTGAGTTCTCCTTGAAGCCATAATTTCGAGCTCTTCTAATTACTTTCTTTTTGTGAAATTTTGTAAATAACTTCTAATAAACCCTTCAAGAGGCTTGAAATAAAGATTTGAAATTTTCTCAAAGGTTTATTAAGACTAAGGGTTTTGAATGCCCAGTATGGTCGCCACTATGTTATCACTCAAAGTTTTCCCTAGAAGTTATCAAAAGAAGGAAGCATCCGAGGTAACCACAAACCAATCTTTTAGGCTTAGGCTCTAGCCTACCTAAGTCCAAAGAGGGCTCTATCTTTATAATTTAGCTTTGTTTTTATGGGATTTTAGGCTAGTTCTTAGTGTTCATGGGGTTTTGATTTTGGATTGAAGGTAGGGTGGTGGAATTCTTGGAGCAGTTGGATAGAGCTAGGTCCTCAAGCCATTGGGTTATGGAGTCAATAAATGGATAGCATAACTGAACCAGATCATTAAAGGGAATGTTTACAGGGCAGGCCAGCAAAGAAAAAGGCAAATCTTTAGGCCTAATGGGTGAAGTGATTCTAACCAGGGTGAAAGGGCACTTAAGAATCCTTGGACCGGGAGCAGAATGAAGAACAGAGGTGATCATGAACAAAGGGAAATTAAGAATGCTTTGCTATAGACCAGAGAAGAAACTACAGAAGCTAAGGAGTAGTTAAGAATTCCCTAGCTAAGATAGTTTAGGAGAAAACATTCAGAATGTAAAACAATCAAGACAGAGTGCATTCAAGCAATTTCAGAAATATCACTCCTTGTTATACATTTCGATTTTTAGAGAAACAATTAAGATTATGAAAAAACATAAGAAAAAACAACAGTGAACATGAGAGAATACTTATTTGTATTTTGCTTTACAAAAGAATCCTGTAAAATATCTGATCTTTATTCCTTGATCCAACAAGCCAATCCAGTCATTGATACAATAGAACTCTGATTTGAGAGGAAAATTCTATAGAAAATGTCTTGGAATCCACCCTACATACTTCGAAATGTGAAGCATTTATACAAAAAATAATTACAAAATATCTCATAACAAATTGAGATTTAATCTAGGGAATAAAATATCTTCATGCATGAAGATAGAGACAGATGTAGAACTGCTTCTTGTTGTCCCTTTTATTGTGGTGTTGCTGGTTGTTTCTGTTGAGTTTTGAGCTCTTTAAGTTGGTTGATAATTGTGGTATTTCTATGCTGGAATCTTCTTTACTTTGATCTTTCATTGATACTCTTTGACCCTGCTGATTTTCCTTTTACCTATTTCACCTAGCTACCTTCAAATTTATTGTAGTAACTTTTTGATGTAAAACTTTTTCATAGAAAATCTATCATTTTCTCCCACCATTCTGCCTCAGGTAACATTATTTCTATCATTCTTCTATATATTTCATCTCCCTCTATGTATTTTTCAAAATTGGGCTTGGTGAGAAACAAATGTTTCACCTCATGTTCTAGGAAAAATAGGTTCTCCAATGTATCATATAATACTTTTCCTGTAGGCAAAGATTTAATAGCCGAAGAGTTGGCTTATTCCTTGGCAAATTTCCTGAGTCTATCACTATAGTCCAACTGGGTCATGACTTTGTCATTGATGACCATGGGACTGGGAAGACCTTTGTCCCTTAAAATCTGAAACTTAGCAATGAACTTGTCAATGGCTACTTACATGTTGTGGCACTTCTCTTCTAAGTTGTGAATGAGGTTTCTTTTGGAAATAACCTTTCTAACCTCTAGAATGGATTCAATCCTGTCTTATATGTTAAGCTCTTGGAGCTCATATCTATTCTTTCTATTTAGGAAGTGGATGAGTCGATTTGCATCCTCAGGTTTGTCTCCTAATTCTTCTCTTACTTTCTGGATAACTTCAGTGGCTATTTTCACTAATTCTATCTACTCAAATATAACTTGGATTGATAGCCAAATATCATTGACAGAGTCAATGATATTGGCCTAGAGCATCTCTTTAGTCTGTCCTAGTGGCTTCTGCAGTGTCAAATCTTTCTCTAGGACTTTGATTTTCTCACCCATACTTTGGGCCTTCTGTGTCTCTTCTCTTCGCTGAATTTGGGAAAGTTTACAGTTATTTTGCAAACTTGCCACTTTCTCCTTTAACTTTTTGAGCTCCGTATCCTGGATGGACATATCCACCATGGCTTTTACGAGTTCTGTTGCTTTCTCAGTTTATGTAGCTGCTTCTGTAGTGGACTCAATTGTAATTTGTAGTGCTGTGGCAGGTGGAGTTGTAGGTGCCAATGTGGAAGGAACTCTTGTTGATACTGTGGGGATGATAATTCTGGAAGTTGTGGCCATGTCACTTTGCTTCAATTTAATTAAAGTGTCCAACTCCTTCTCTGTCTCCTTAAGTTGATCATTTAGTTTCAGGACCAAGTCCATGAGCTCTTCATGTCCTTGCTGTGCTTCCAGGACTTCCTGTGTCTGTGGGTTATGTAGTTGGGGTATCTTTAACTTCTTCTTGAGTGCAACAATGTCATCAATTTTCTTTTTTATTAGATGTTTTGTGGCCTTTACATCTTTGGGATCATGTCCCAACTCTATGACTAAGTCCTCTAAGGAATTGATTCTAGTATCTTTGGCCTGTGAGGAGGCCTTCTCCAATTGGAACTGTGCTGATATATTGTTAAGAGAGTTTTGCAGTTGGTGGGCAGCAATGGCTTTCCCTGTTAAGGTGGAGTATATCATCTCCCTTTTTTTCTTGTGTATCTCAATCTGGTCAATGGGATGAATATCCCTTGCCAGTACTTCAAAATCCACCCTCTTAAAATCTGTTGTTGTCCTTGGCTGCTGAGAGAATGGCTTGATGAAGGCCATCTGCATTTTCCCCTCTTTGACATCAAAGGCTGACATAAGCCTTGTTTGATTGGTAGGGGTCATTTTTAGATATTGTGCATAGGTTTGGTCTTTCAGCCTCTCATTTATAGCCTTTATTTCTTTGTATCTCTCCTTAATATCTTGGTCTTTATTTGCTGGCATTCTGAAAGAGGATACCTCAACACTTTACTGCCTTTCTAACATCTGAGTGTGTGATGTGGAAGGTTCTAGTATACCTCCAGATGGAGTGGAAAGCTTGCTCATATCTCTTGATGTGCTTGTAACCTCAGCTGTCTCCTCTGTATATTCCTGTTCAGAGACATGATTCACTCTTTGTCTCTTAGGCTGGCTTCTCTTTGCATAGGCTTGTGATGTTGCTCTTTTTGAAGTAGTGGCCCCTTCCCTGTTTCTCTTGAGGCTTTCTCCTCATTTAGAGGAGTCTGTAGAACTGGAGGGGTACTCATGGTGGTTTCTAGTTTATATGTTTTCTCTGGTATGTCTGTTTGATCTGGCACCTCTGACAGGTCTAGTACTTCTGATCCCTCTGGCACCTGTGATTCTTCTGGTATTTGTGATTCTTTTGGCACCTGCAGGAAAGAACCCTCATCAAGTTGTTTCTCTAGGTCAATGAGTGCATTCTCAATGTCTACTTTGGTGTTGTCCTGATCTACTAAGGTCGCTTCTACCCATTCTGATTGGTTTTCAAAGGCTTCAATTTCAGGGATGGGATGATGAATGAGAGGTCCTAGCTTGAACTTTTATCTCTTCTTGGTTATGAATTCCACGTCAACTTCATGGCCTGCTTCCCTTGAGTTACATATGAAGGGGCCTAATTGGTCTTTGATTTTGAAGTTAGCCTTCTTCTTGGCATTAACAAAATTTGTTTGATTTGCATTTATAATCTGCCTGTAATACTCTAGAGCAAATAACCTCATTGGGAGGTATTTTGGGGAGCTTGTATGGTGCTAGCATGCAACCATAGATTCTGATTTCGGTATGGTTTTGGTACAAGTACCAATCACCTACTTTGGACTGTTTTGAGAGTTGCAGGATCCTCTTTATGTCTGAACTGATTCTTGGAGGAGGGCTTCCTATCAACATTGTCACAATTGGATGTACAAATAGGTCTATGAAGTTTGCATATGAATATGGGGAGTGATATTTATGGATCAATGGAGTCCAGAAAATTACTGATCTAGGGTGACCTTTTGTGTCAAGCTTCTGGAGAGTAAAGGGGAACTTATCTGCTTGGTAGTATAGAAAAAGGTGATACAAAACAGAGGAGTACTTAAAAACTCTCTCATTACTCATTCTAAGGAACTGGTCATGCATCCTATCGGCTACAAACTTGGCATAATCATAGATGATAGTAGGAGGCTGTCCTGGAGTGAAGATGGACATGAAAGCCAGGATGATTTCATCTATATACTCACTGGTGGTATAACCTAGGACACTAGATATCATTGCTACAATGTCCTGAACAAATGGGGAAAATATGGTAGCCACATATGGAGGAGGATCTCTTGGGATATGCTTTTCATCCCTGATGAAGGTTTGGAACATCTTAGAAATTTTTGCAGTGGTAAGCTTGGGGAATTGGTCTAATAGGTTTCCAATTGAAAGAGGGGTTAGGTTTTGCCCCGGTTGAAGTTGCAACATCTCATTGATAGATTCACCAGTGATGGTGACAAGTATGGTTTGGCTAGGGGACATCAGTACTCTTTGAATGGGGATATAATTTTCATGGCAGTAATGGAAAATTTCTGGGAAAATGTGAACTTCAGGGAATTGGTACTTGGGAAAATTAGACTCCCAAAGACCAATTTTATCAGCATGGTTCAGGTATTGGTCTCTGTATCGGTAGTATAGTTTGAGCGGGGATTCTAGGACAGAGGTGTCCTTTATCTGAAAATCCTTATCAACCAGGGGGAGGTGGTGTAGGTCCAGATGGGGACTGGAAATAGGTCTAACATCCATGGAAATTGGGGCAACCATTCTCAGTTCTTGTGGATTTGAGTATGGAGGAGGTTATTTTCAGTCTTTTAGGGCAATGGTGGTTCAGTACAGAGTAGGTTTCAGTTGCTAGAGTTTCTTTAATTATTTTTTTTACCTTAACTAAGAAAACTCAGTAACTGGTTTTGAAAGTGACAGGGTTTTCGAGTGAATTATGGCTTAAATACCTGGAATTGAGGAGAACTGGCTCTGAACAGGGTGACTAGAAACTGCAAACGGTCGAAAAGGCTCTGAGTAGGTTGGAAAGCAAAATGGGTGCTCTGTGGTGTCCTTAGGGTGCAATTGGACGTAGGTTGACATTCACAAGTGTGTGCATGGAGGTTTACAGTGGAAAAAACGATAAAAACAAATGATTTGGGGATTTTTGGCTTTATGCGCGAAAGTCAATTTTGGCGGGTATGGGTGAACAATGGTCATTTTGTCGTGTAGCGGGTGAACAGTAACTATTTTGTCGCGTCGCGGGCGAGTGGTAAATGGTTTCCATTGCACCGATTTTGGGCGCTTGGTGGTATTGGGGGGAGGCTGCCCGATTCCATACGTTGAACTACACGTAGCATCGGGGGCTTGGCAGAAAATAGCTTTATCGGGTGGGTATTGTTCAGACGTCGGGTCCACCCGATATGGATAAAGGTTGTCGGATGTGAAGGAAGATGATCGCATGGTGATCGGGTGGGGAAGCTGAACGGAGGCTAACGTGAGGGCCCGACAGGTTATTAAGTGCGGCGGTATTTGAGTTTATGACAGATTAAGGTGGGGTTAAGGCATTGGGGTCATTAGCGGAGGTATTAATTGGGTTTTTTCCTAACTTAATCATAGATCGATTATTTAGTGGGTTTTCGGGGTTTGGGTGAAATTATAGTTTATATTTAAAATAAGGGTAAGGTTAATTTATGTGTAGGAGTTAAATATATACGGGGAAATGTGTTTTTATCAGGATTTAATAAATAAAATTAGTAATTAATAAAATGAGCGGAAAGGGGAACAATACCCTAAGTAAATGATTTTTCACGTTTTAATGCTTTTCCAATATTAACATAAATACTTAGGATAAAGTGTTTTTGGGGGTTTTTGATATGAAAATGATTTATGTGGGGGGATAAATACTTTTCCTAGGTAAAAGTATTTTAACCTTAGGAAAGGAGTATTATTAGGGAAAATGAATGAACTGAAGGGGGAATGACTTTTTGTAGGGGGAATATGGTACTTGTTATCCCTAAATCATTGAGCCGAGGGTCCGGTCCCTCCAAAAGTCAGAGAAATGCTCTGAGCCTCTTTGACTTAGGGTTTTCAAGTACTTAGAACTTTATAATGGGAAATTAGTAAAGGAAAGGGGTAAAATGAATGGGGGAAGTTAATTAACTGACTTTGTAAATCATTTGCATGCTTGATTGTTCATTGATATCTGGAACTTTTATGATGTGAATGATAAATATGCTTTTGTCTAATCAATCATCATACTTCTGCAACCTTTCTTCTACTTACCCATCTACTCATCCTGCCATTTTAACTATTCTTTATTAGGGTGCATTTGAGCTAGCAAACCCTTGTCAAACTTTTTTCTCTCTTTACAATAGTAAACTAACTAAATCTAACCTTATTACATCCAAGGGCTCAGATTAAATAGTTGAGCTCCTTTTATTTACTCTACCTATCTAAAGATCTGCCAAGATTCAACAGTTTGGTTAGATTTTATTCTCTAACTATCAACATGAAATTTAAAGCATGGCGTAATCAAGATTAAATAATTTGATTACCATGGATTGTGGCATGAATAAAAAGCTGCACACAATCATTATTATGCATAAAAGTAAATAGTCGTGGCATTTTGGCTTGCTCACTTTCATGGTCTTTTTCCTTTTTTTGGGGTTCATATTTTTCACTTTTTTGGACATTTTCTTATTATTTTTGTCCTTTGATTATTCTTTTAAGACATACCCTCTTTACATTTTTTAATTCTTCAATATGGAAAACATTTGGAGAAAGAAAAGGTATGTACATATTATAAGTTTTAATCTCAGTCATGCAAAAATTATGACTGCTATTGGTATAGGAACCTAACATCTACAACAATAAATATGAAGGTTTCTACAACATATCTGAAGGTTACAACAACATATTTAAATGATACAATGATAGATTTAAGTTTCTAGTAGATAGATCTAGTGCATATGTGGGTATACAACAAGAAAATCTTACAGATCCGAGTGATTATTAGACAAATCACTCGGATATTGGTATACAAGTAGATATTGAAGATGTGAGTGACCAATAGACAAATCTATTGCATATTTCGGTTACAACAAGACAATCTTGCATTTTCAACTGACCGATAGACGAATCTAGTGCAAATATGTGTATATAAGAGGAAAATGTAGTAGATATGGGGGCCAACAATTATTTTTTATTGGGAGCTTGAAGGATTAAGAAAAAATTTAGGGAAATTTTGTTTAGACCTGGAAGATAACAACAACTAGTCTCATGCTTGAAGATAGATTAGATGGAGCTTCAAGCTTCTTTCCTTATAAAACAAGATTTTCTTTTCTTTTGAAGGAAAAATATCTTTGGGAGTTTGTTGACATATTAGTTCCTTCACTGAAAATTTTACAGCAATTGGTAGCTCGTGAAAAGAAGGAGATCAAATAAACATTTGTAATCTTGGATGTAGTGAAGGATCATTTGATTCCTCAATTTTTCAAGAAGAAGACTACCAAGGAGATATTAGATGCCCTCGTAATTATTTATGAGTGAAACAACATAAAAAAGAAGATAATATTAGGGAATAATCTTAGATTTATGTTGATCCAGAAATGTGGAAATGTGACTATGGTTTATTTAAAAGGCGTTCGCAAAAATATGTACTAAAAAAGGCTGAGAATTGCCTCTAATAATGGCCTCCAAAGATTGCCTACTCTCGCTAATCACAGACTCTATTCATTTCAAGATATCTCATCTTGGTCAAATATTCAACATCTAACTCTTTGTGGCACAATGGTTTAATTTTACAATATAAAATTATGTTGGCCAATTTCCCCGGGGTCAAACCTGCGAGGGTGGCATTGGCCATACAAAATATAACCAAATTTTGTTTTACAATAGACCTGCGGCCAAATCACATGCTAACAAAATTATAACCATATGAAAAACAACTACATCTGGTCCAATAAAACATTATATGATGGCACATTAGTTTAGCTGTGTTGCTATGTGTGGTGGTGGATTTATCTGTATTCCAAATTTAGTGGGGATGCCATAGTTGGCGGTTCCACCTGCCACTTTCAGCCATACCTTACCATAATTTTAAAATTAATTAATCTGCTACCATGTAACAACTCATTGGTGTGGCCTATCGGTTAGGCGCACACCATTATACACATAAGTCATGGGGTCAAACCTCATCATGCCACCATTGCTTTATTTTTGTGTTCCACTGAACCTTACACAAACCCATGTGGCCATTTTTTCCAGTACTAGGGAACCACATGGCATACAACCATTTGTTCATATGTGCCACTCAAGCACCTATCCAACCTGCCAACAAAGTGCTACATCATCCATGTAGTACACTACATCATCTACCAACTAGATGCCATGTTAGTGGCTGTACACCCACATGTCAAATCCATGTCATGCCACGTCCAAGCCCAATCATCTTGTTAGTGCCACATGTTAGATTTCCATTGGTCCACTTGTCAGCATCACAGTGCCATGTGGCACTCCCTAGTTCTGCCACATTTCCTTTGACTTTGACTTTTTGTTTGTTATGCCTAAACTTCAGAACACCATATATTTGTCATACAAAATCCTTTTTTGCCATTCAAGTTGCATCAGATTTGCTTTTCCAAGCTCTACATAATGGTTATACTTTCATTCAAATCTAAACACCTGTAAATTTTTGGCCTCTCTAAAATCCTCCTAGATCGTGGCCCTCTTTCTTGTAGTGAGAGCAAGAGAATTTCCCATATTTCTTATTTCCATGAGGACTTGGAATGTTTCCTTCATGCTTTTCTACCTTCTTGATGCCCATCATTTTCCTATACAAAAAAGTTAACCCACAAAAAGTGCATGGTTTCTTATTCCATAAGATTTCATTTACATTTCTAGTTCTCCTATAACCAAAAGGAACATTGGAAAAAATAACTTTATTATATTTGGAATGGTCGTATTTGGTGCACACATGTTGAGGAGAATATGTGTTCATTCTTCCACTCGATATCTTGCATGATTTGTTGTTGCCAGACAAAGATGTGCCATCACTCTTCATAGTATATTTTTTTCCCTTGGAGATTTCTTTTGCAATGGAGGATCACCACTAGTTTCCTATTCTATGGCTTGACTTGACGATCCCTCTTTGACATCTTTAGCTTTGACGTTCTTTACCAACTTCTTCCAGTCAAGATATATTTATTCAACCATTTCCTTAATCATCATAAAATCATCAAGGAAAGTTTCCTATGATCTGAAAGGATGTGAATCCATCTCTTCTCTTCGAGTAATATTGCTCAATCCAATTTCCACTTTTTCTTCCACAAGTGTCCCTTCACCTCACTTAAGATTTCTCCTAGTGATCATGCACACTCACAAACCAAATTTTCAACCACTCTAATACCAAAAATGATTCAGAAATGTGGAAATGTTCTTTTGGTTTATTTAAAAGGTGTTTGAGTGTATTTGCATGATTGACTCACCAATTAAGTGCATAAACATATAACATGAAGAACTTATGAAAAATTATAGAAATAAGAAGAGGAAACACATAAAACAAGAAAAGTGCACAAGAGGGTTTGATAAAAGAGTTTGTTTGCTGCTTGGTCTATGTCTTCGGGCCATTCTCTCCGAGTAGGGAGGCTGAATTATTAATTTAGATGCTAAGACAACAATGCTTAAATCAATAAAAGCCATCAAAATTACATCCAAAGAACCCCTTATTGGTTCCATTGTGTTTTGATCGACCTAAGGAATCCACAAAATAAATCTCGTTTAAAAAGGTTGAGAATTGTCTCCAATGATGGCCTCTATTCACTTTAAGAACTCTCAAATCTATCAAATGTTCAAAATCTGACTCTTTGTGGCGCAATGGTTTAATTACAATATAAAATTATTTTGTCCAACCACTCCAGGGTCAAAATCGTCGGGGTGGTGCTGGTCATAACAAAATATAACTAAATTTTGTTTTACATTAGATCCCCGCCCAAATCACATGTTAACAACATTATAACCATATAAAAACAACTAAATATGGTCCAATAAAATATTATATGGTGGCACATTCATTTGGCCGTGTCACTATGTGTAGCGGTGGCTTTATCGTTACTCCAAATTTGGCAGTGCTACCATAGTTGGCAGTTTTTCCCCCACTTTTTCACCATACCTTACTATAATTTTAAAACGAATTAATATGATGCCAATTAAGAACTCATTAGTGTGTCCTATTGGTTGGGTGCACACCATCATACACATAAGTCATGGGGTCGAACCCCGCCATGCCACCATTGCTTGATTTTTGTGTTGCACCAAACCATCCATGGGCCCATGTGGCAAATTTGGATGCCACTAGGGTGCCACATGGCACCATCCCATTGGCCCATGTGGCATACATCCATTTTCTCATGTGTACCACTCAAGTTCCTGGTCAACCTACCAACAAAGTGCCACCACATCCTTATCGTACAACCATGTCATTTACCAATCGGATGCCATGTTAGCGACCATATGCACACATGTTAGCTCCACATCCTGCCATGTCCAAGCCTAGTCATCCCGTTAGTGCCATGTGTCAGCCTATCACTGCTCCACTTATTGGAACCACAATGCTACATGGCGCTCCCTCGTTTTTCCATGTTTCCTTTGACTTTGAATTTTTCCTGTTATGCCCAAAATTCAAAACACAATATCCTTTTCATACGAATTCCTTTTTCTCCCATTCAAGCTACATTGGATTCGATTTTAAGAGCTCTACACAATGATTTGCTTTTGTCTGAATTTGAAAAATTTAAATTTTTTTCCTTTATGAGATCCTCTTGGATCATATGTAGATGTCCATATCATGTTTAGTCATCACTTATATCACTTAGATCAACTTTCAACAGTTGGGGACAAGGTAACCGATGAAAAATTGGTAAATATGACATTGGATGGATACTCAAAGCCTTGGGAACTATTTTTTAGGGGTATATGTGCATAGAAGAACCTTACCATTTTTTAAAGGCTTTGGGATGTTTGTGTCTACAAAGAGACTCGAGAGGAGTCTAAAGCCATCATGCATGAAAGTGAGGAGAAATTGGCCCTTGTCAATAGGGAAAGGAAGGGAAAGTAAAAGAGTGGGGAACTAGCCTCAAAATATGGGAAGAAGAAATACTTGAGTAAAATAAGTTATTTCATATATCGCAAGCATGGCCACTATGCATTAGAATTCCTAGAGAGAAAGAATAATGAAGAGAATTTGATGTAGCAACCTCAACATAAAATCAAAATGGACTAGTTTGTTGTGAAAATTAAGAAGGATTTCTCAAATGTTTCTTTCCTTTCTATGAGCACAATTTCCAGGAGTGCATGGCACGTGAAAATGGTACTTCTCACCATATGACAAAGAACAAGTGTTGTTTATTAGTCTAACATAATTTGACTCATGAGTACATGTGGAGTCTTTTAATGATGGAAAGCATGCAATAAAAATAATTGGGACAATTTCATTTCATCTTGATTTAGGTAGCTAATTGGAAATGAAGTGTGTGTTGAATATTTTATGGCACAGGAAAAAATTTCTTTTAGTCTCAGTCATGGAAACAAGAGATATTCCATGCACTTCCAGAAAGGGAAAGCACTTATAAAACTGGAAGGATTTATTCTTGATATATCTCAAGTTATTGGGGTTATATAGGGAAATTACTATAGGTTATTGGGTGAGCCTGTTCGAGCCTTGGTTCATAGTAGTGAAAACCTATGTGAGTTGTGACAAAGGAGGATGGGGCACTTGCATGATAGCACATTTTCGATTCTAAGGGATATCATGACTAGTCATTTAGATTTCAAAATTGAGTAGCAGGGGGTGTGCAAAGGATGTGATCTTGGAAAACATGCCAAGGTTACTTTCCCAAGTAGTGAGTCTAGATCCAAGGAGTCTTTGGACCTTATAAATTTGGATGTATGTGGGAAAATGTTAATAACATTAGTATGGGGAGGCATGTATTATATGTATTTTATTGATGAATACCTTAGGAACACATGGATATACTTCATGACAACCAAGGATGAGGTATTTAGTCAATTTTAGGATTTTAAGACTCTTGTGGAGATTAATGGACATGGAAGAAGATCAAAGTATTAAGGTCAGAAAATGGGGTTGAGATACCTCTAATGAATCCAAGGATTTCTGCAAGGGAGAAATAATTAAGAGGGAGTTGATAGTATCTTACAATTCACAATAGAATGGGGTTATAGAGAAAAAGAATAGGCAAATCATAGGGGCTTCTAAGGCCATGAACCATGATCAAGACTTTCTTATTTTCCTTTGGGTAGAGGCATGAAATAAAACAATCTACATCTAGAATACAACTCTTCACAAGATCTTGGAGTAAAAGATACCATAGAAACCATACATTGGTGTGAAGTCAAAGCTGAGTCACTTAGGTAGATTTGGTTGTCTATTGTATATACATGTACTAGAAGAGAATATGACCAAGATGGACTTAGTGTAAAGTATTTCTGTAAGTGAGCGAAAATCCCTTACTTAAGTTATAAGTGACTTATAAACCCAACAACAAAATATGGTTGCTTCCATGCTTCAGCTATGCAATAAAACATGAGACAAACCCTGCAACAAAATAGATCATGCAAATAGAAACATATAACAATAGAAAATTAAAGTGTAATAACCCAATGGAGGACTTGAATAAATGGAAATTTTATTAATGAATACACCCAATGAGGAGAAATTACAAAATGGGTTTGCAGTTCCCCTCTGTGGGATGGGTCCTTTTCTTGTCCCTGTGCTTCAACAACGTGATTCTCTCTCTAAATTTGCAATGGGCAGAAAAAACCAAAAAATGTGTTTGAACTCAAATGGGAGCTTAAATGCTATGAGACTATAATGTTAACGAAGAAAATGGTCATGGTGAAGAATGAATAGAAAAACCTCTATTTATAACAAAGTATTGAGCCAAATTAGGAATTAGAAAATAATAAAATATTATTGACTAAATCAAAATCTAGCCATTGAGAATACTTTATTATATTTTTTGAGAGGGAAAAGATATTCAAAATGGTCAAATATATTTATTTAGAAAGTAGTTGAAGTAATTAACAAATAAAAATGATTTATTAATCACTTTGTTAGAATTAAGGAAAATATGAATTTGAAATAATTATTAAATAATGATTTAACTCAAAAGGAAAATGTGGAATAAACAAGGAATAATAAATAAATAATGATTTATTTAAATATTCCAAGGCGATTAGGTCAAAAAGTGATAAGAAATAATTATCAAATAATTATTTAATAATTATTTCTATAGAATATTAACTAAATATTGATTTATTTAATTATTCTCATGGAGTTTTTTGGATTTTAATGAGAAATAATTTAGAAAAATGGTTCACTAAATTATTTCCTATGGTGAAAGTGGGTTTTAACATGGTAAAATTAATCTACATGGTGTATTTCTATCCACTTAGTAAGAAATGGCTAGGTAAACATGTTTTGGGTGATAACAGATTGCCCCCCAATGTTAGAGTGTAAGGAGAAAAACATATGACCGAAATACATTGTAGGTTAAACTTTCACGAGACACCTAAGGGGAGTCAGAGAGAGAGAGAGAGAGAGAGAGAGAGAGAGAGAGAGAGAGAGAGATAGAGAGAGAGATTGTTGAAACAATGCAAGGAAGGACTAAGAATGGATGGTGCGAGACCTACTTAGTTGATAGAAGTCTCCTTTTATTGGTAAGTACATAATCTCAAACGAGGCGGGGGAGGCATACCCATACCCATTAAGATAACTGAGTACAAATAATAATGGCATACCCAACAATGTGGGTCTAAGCAATAAACTACATGATACATGATGTGCTGGCATCAACAAGCCAGAACATGATATAATGATACAATGAGTCCCATATACATAATGTTCCTGGAAAATAGAGGCCATGAATGGATACAATAACATCTACTGATTTGAGTACATGAGACATAATTCCCCTACCAAACTGAGAGGAAGGGAAGATCAAAACCAAAGAAGCCCCATTGAATAGGAAATGGATTTGAAGATCTGAATGGATCATTTGAAGGAGATGAGCATGCTGTGAGCGCTATGATCGATGGAGATCGAAACCGTAAAATCAACGAAACTGCATCTGAGGCTGGATCATGAAATGTTGTTGTTAGGGAAAGTGGGAGGCTACCCAAAGGTCCAATCCATCATGAGGTCTAGAACATATCACACACACCCGGGAAATGCTGGTACAATTTGCTGGATCACTGAACCATCAAGTGTACAATTCTCGATCATGCGATAATGAGTTGGAGTCAAGCACTCGTGAAACAACCAAGTCAAAGGGAAATGATGAGAAATGCTAAAAGCTGGAACTAAGGTACACCACCCTCTAGATCCATCAGCTGGAATAGATGTGTTGAAGTCGACAAAAGAGGGCCTGATAGAGTTGAGGCAATGAGCATTCCTCTACAAAGGCATGAGGATCATAGGAATGTGACTGATAGAATAACATCAGGGATGATGAGGAGGAATAAGATGAGTGATAGACTGACGAATTCCCTTGTTAGAGAATATTATACGTGGTTGAATTGGCATCAAATGACTTGATTCCATAGGGAATGGTCAATTACTCAGGTGAAGGATTTGCAAAGACAGGTCAGTATAGTTGGAGGCCAAACATAAGTGAAATGGAATGAATGTGACACAACGATGGATGATGTATAGTAACAAGACTCAGTGGGACTCTGAACAAGCTCCATGGATGCAAGGTGACTCATCTCTAATGCTTTGAACAAGGGTGACTCAATTATCTTTTCACATGGGGGAAACTCAATGGGACCATAAAAACATGAATAGATAATTGTTACTCATGATGAAACTCAACACATAAGTCAAAAAGCACAAAGGCAAAGTGGTACCATAGTACATGCGACTCATATGAAGAGATTCATTTGAATAGGTGACAAAGTGAGACTTCATGGAAAAAATGGCTTCCTTGTGAAGTTTTAAATTACCAAAAATGAAGAAAAACCGATTATAGAGATTGATGAGAACTTTCCAATGGTGTTGATGGTTCATCAAATTGAGATACGATTTGCTCGTAATGGTCAAAAAAATAGCTAGGGTTTTTCTTATAAAATGGTTTTTGCCCCAAAATCCAATTCATTTTCATATTGAGTTGTTGGAGAATTTGGAGAGGAAGAGGAGGCCCTAAATCTTGGAGACTTTCAGGGAGGTAGCCTTGCTTGTCTAAAAATGTCCTTAATGCTTCATGGAAGGATCATGGTTCCTAGTGAAGAACTAAGGGAATAAAAGAATACAAGAATGGACTACTAGAGAAGGTCTAGGATCATCCTCACCCACTAAGTCAAACATGGGGACCAGATGGTAAGTGTGGATAATCAACCATACCTTGATTGTTGGAATTTAAGCATGAGATATTTTCCCACATCATATGATGATGGAGGGGACTTATCTGATATGAAAAGGTTGGAATGACTCCCCCTATTTGGAGGAGTTTATGGAGCGCCATTGCGTTCCAAGTGCTCAAATAAGGGATTCAAGCATCTTACCCTACTGGTACGAGATCCTCCAAAAGATGTTCTGTAGATGTAGCGGCATTTGTGCCCCCTAGTTTTGTATGCATGGTTATAACATGCTATGTACATGACGAATGTATGTAGAATAATGGATTCGAAACACATAATGAGATTATAAATTATTTGATGGTGTCGTTCACCATTTGTTTGTTTTATGGTTGTATTCTTATGGGAATAATGTATAGATACAATTAGATAAAGGAAATGGTGGATTACCAATCTCATTTGGAACTGCATGTGTAAGTCAAAGGGACTACATTTTTGAGTTTGCATACATGGTGTCACCATAGCAAAGAGTGGCTTTAAATATAATGAACTGATTTTCACCTAAGTGACACATGGGTTGAACAAAAGCAATTTCTAAGGGATTGGGTTGTTGATGGAAGATGGAGTAATGATTAAGTGGATCATTCCTAGGGTGATCTAGAGTGATATGGGACTTTATAATTTCTTCAACATGGGGAAGAATAATGGGATTAGATTGAACACTGCCATATGTGACATGAGGGCTGGGGAGAATTGCTTCTTCTGGACTCTGAAAAATGGATTCCCCCTTACCCAAACATTGTGTGACAATGTAATAGCCAAAAGGTGGATGTGGTTCAAATTCATTGGTTCAAATTAAGGGGTTATTGAAAAAATCATCATCATGGCAGACATGGTTCACATGCACATAGTCAGAGGGATTGGACAATTAAGTAGTGGATTTGACATCCACCGATGTTGAGACCAAAGTGTCTTCTGAAGATGGTTTGAAAGAAGCACAATAGGAAAATCCTAAAGAGTCTAAATATATCGATCCCATGGATGACGATAAGTAGAGAATAGGGGTGAAACTATTAAGTATCTCAACATCAGGAGTGGGAATCAGGATGCTGGGTTGAGAATCCTCCTATCCTGGTGAAGCATTGGGGCTAGAACATGCAAGTATAGGGGAAGTGGAGTCACTACGAGAAACATCTAACTCGTGAAGAACTTGAAGTGTATCATGAAAATATTTGAGACGAGGAAAATGATGGGAATAATGTCCATATTGATCACACAAAGCATAAGGGTGATTCATGCGTAAGTTGTTGTTCTTCTTGGAGGAATCAGGTAAGGTAACATGGAACTTAGGAATGTTAGAGTCAAGAAAAGTATCAAAGACTACATTCTTAATATGAAGGAGCTCGAGACAATTATTGGTGGCATGCCCAAAAAACATCACACAAAGCACATAGAGGAGAAGGCTTTGGCGGTGTAGGAGGAGTGCGAGTTGTTTGGGGTGCCTTTTCCTTGTTTCCCTTTTTCTAGGATTTTCCCCCCTCACTAGATGCTTTCACAACATGAGTGGCTTCCTGTTAAGGTTGTTGTGGAACTTAAGGAAAGGAAGGGGTGGTAAGAACTGGTTGGAACAGGCTCAAATCTATATAAGGTTCGATTTTGTTGGGAGGAGTGTTTGCGGGAGGATCGGTGTACCATACTAGGATCCCCAAGATAATGTTAGGAAGACTCAATTTGGCCATTAAAAGAGTAGAAAATATTCCTGGTGGCGAGAATAAGAAAGGTATCTGACCAAAGGGGTAATGACCTGGAGGAACTGCTCTTGGATGGGAAAGACCTGGATGAATAATTCCTGGTTGGGAAGGGTAGGGAGAGATACCAATAGGAGGGGACTATCTTGGAGGAATTGTACTTGAAGGACAAGTTGAGTCTTGAGAATAGGTTCCTGAGGAGCTAGGTATTGTGAATATGTACCAGGCCGCTTGCTAGCATCTCATGATGCTTGAAGCATGTAAACACTCGAAGAGCTAGGTTCATAAGGGGTAGGTGGAGAGCCATAATAAGCCCCAAGCAACGTGGAAATAGAGATAACGGTAGTAGTATTATTATTTCCCGCTGTTAATACCAGAAAATCATACACATGTTTGCACAATCCAAAAGACGCTAAAATACATCCAGTAGAATGCACAAGCGAATATTTTCCAGTTGAATACATCATGAAGATTAAAATATTTAATTTCTCCTAAGGTCCAAATTTTATAAAGATAAAAAATTGAGGTTGCTCCGACTATTTCTTTTATAGTCCCGCAAATGCAAAATATCCTTCAAAATCGCGCGGTCGAAGAAATGGATGACTCAGCAATTCAGGACCACTCCACACACTTGGAGCCGATTCTCTGACATGATTTCAATCCTGGACAACCAAATTTGAGCCACCATGAAGATATGAAACCCTTAATGGAATCATCTTGTCCTACATGTGTCATCATCATGCATGAACCAAGAGAGGGAAGATGGATTCAAAAATTCTATATAAACACGCCATGGGAGAGACAAAAGATGAGACATTGTTATGTTGGCTGAATTTCCATCAAAGAAAACCATCATTCCATTGTTGAAGCCAAAGAAGGGAAGAGAAATAGCATTTTGGCCATATTACTTCTAAGAAATCCATCATCTTAGTGAGAAAAGAGGAATCCAACATTAGGGATTCTTCATACTTCTTTAAGAGAGAGGAGAAGCTTGCAAAGGGATTGAGGAAAAGAACCCCCCTTGCTGAGGATTTTTGAGCACCATAGCTCAAAGAATTATCTTCAAGTGTATAAGATTCATCTATTATATTCAACCTCTACAACCAATAGTCAATAAAGGGAGCTTTTTCCATTATTTTATTGACTTGTTTGCTCCACTGAGCATTGTTTGTGTATTTACCTCTTTGTTTTAGTTTATGTTTATGTATGCATTGTTTCCACTATTAAAAATGTTGTGTTTATCCACATTTTTCCACTAACAACACCAATTCTGATTGTGATCCTTTGCAGAGAACAATCAACTGTTAAGGAGGTGTCTTTTGGTACACCATTGCCACAAAAACACTACCACAGAAATGGGAACCATAATGTTGTCTTTTCATTAATCTAAAGATTGTGTTTTCATGAACTTCTCTCTTCATAACCATTGTACAAGGTGCTCAACACCTCTCTAGAATTTTTGTAGGACCTCGGGGACCTGTTCTGAGCCCACATAATTGAATTTTCATTTTCTTTGCTCGCTTGCGCAGATTTTTTCTGAGAGATGCGCGTGCACATCTGTGTTTGGCTAAACTCACACGGTCATCAAAAAGAAAAAAAAACCTTGTATTTTCTCTTTTCTCATATGATTGGCAGCCTTTAGTGAATTTCCTTCACCTTTGCATTTTGTATTTTCTGTTTAGTATGTCGTAGCTTTACTAACCTTAATTGGTGGAGCAATTAGAGTATTTTTCATTTGTATTTGTAATACACACATAACTTAATTAGGGAGAGAAGTAAGTGGCCAAATTCCATGTATGTTTTTCAAACTATTTTGTTAAAGTTTTCAGCAAATCACATAGCTTAATTAGTAAAGGAGTTAGTGGCTCATCATCCAAAAATATTACTACTAACCAAAGCATTCATGTTTTCAGTTTTGGGACTAGGAGAAAGTGTTAATATATAAAGTAAGTAATCTTTGCTTCCCTTGCGTCTCTTAGATGAATCTGGGTTCGCATATGAAAACTTTCTTAAAGCATTTGAATTTCCATCTCCCTTGTTGAAATTCACATAGTTTAATAGGAAAAGAGTAAGTATCCCATGATCCACAACATATTTGTTTTTCAATGCAAGGAAAAATCAACACTTAGTGTTATTAGGAGGATATTGTAAAGGATCATCATATATCCACTTCTTACCACACTTTGTGTGCTCACTTGCATCACACACTAAGATTCCATAAGCTTTGTACTAGAAGGCATCCAATTTCCAGAGATTATTGTACTTAGTTTATTTTTTATTACAAATTCATGCCATAAGTGAATTAAGACTCCTTAAAAACAACCTTGACTTGAACCAACTAAGTTTCCCCACAAGGGCCACAAATTTTTTTATAGTGAAGGTTAGGACCATTGGGGGTAGGAATCCCATAAGCCGCCATGGTCATGTTACACCTTTTAAACATAGTTGTTGACTTTTTCTGGATCTTAAAATCCTTCAATCATCCCATGGAAAAGAATACCTGAGTATGGTAGAGACTCGATTTAGAGGGAGTTCAGCTTAGGTCTAGTGCATGATGTACTCTTTGGGGCTACCTGACCCATCTAGTGCTCGGTACTAGTAATTGAATACCAAGAAGCTAAAGACTCAAATTCTCACATGGGATGAAGGTATTTTAGTGGCCAAAATCTAGGGCATCCTTTCCCTATAGGTGATGGTGCAAGTATCACTTGGGACTCATTTCCATTACCTTGGTTGATTCTTTGGCTGCTGGAAGGTGTCACTAGTTCTTTCGAGACGTTGCCCTAGGACCCATCAGAAGATATCTTCGCAAGGCCCGATTACTTTGAGAGTGGTATGGAAAGTTATGACTGCATAGGATTTTTTATCATACGCAACAATCAAAAACCATTTTTTATTTGATTGATCACATAGCTTAATTTTAAAAGGAAAGTAACCATTTATATTTTCACTTTTGTTTTAAGTATGTGATATTATTGCATTGATATTTATCTCCTTCCCTAACCATACACAAGGTAGCACACAATCTAATCGACACCATAGAAGACCCAACAACTCCTTTTCTATATAGACATTTTTAAACCTCCCCCCATTATCGGGAGGTGTGCTAAGACTCCCGCCATTTAGGCGTACAAGACATCACACAACCACCATTATTGGATCTTCCTTTATTGGTGCATCTTTTCTTTGGGCCCCTCCCCATCAAAGTACACCCTTCACCACCCCAGAAGGGTCACCACATGTTACCCATTTTGGGAGCCCACACACCACTCCTCCGGACTGTCCGTGAGACACCTATCGAGGTAGTTCTCTTGAGACTCCCCTACAGAGGACCCCTTTGCATATAACTATCCAAAATTGTTTCTCAATGGCGGATAACTCACATATCTCATTCTTAGCTTCTTTAAACCTATCGGATTTAAGCAAGCTAACCAATGACTCAATTTCCCATGGTCAAAATTGGCCAATTATGCCCACCAAGCTCCCTTCGTACATTCCAAAGTTTGAAGGCACTTAGGGCAAAGACCCAAGAAACCATGTCATGATGTTTCACCTATAGTGTTCGTCTAATAGTATCACTGATGATACTATTAGATTACGACTATTTCAATGCACCCTTACTTGGCCTACAATGAAATGTAACATTGACCAGCCTTCTACGTCACACAGAAACTTTAGATCACTAGCTACAACTTTCCGCACCTTCTTCCAGCTCCTGGTTCGCCATGATTTGGGCCTAGAACTCCTCACCCACTTCAAAAAAACACCTGCTACCCACATATCAGATCATATACATGAATGGTGGAAACATCGTAGCTTGTGTAAAGCTTAGTTTGAAGATAAAGTCCTCTTGGACTTGTTTTTGAGATCCCTCACATCAAAAATCTCCAAAGACATGGCAAATTCATCCCCGCATAACGAGGAAGAAGCCATTAGTAAATCTCAATAGTTGGAGCTTATCTACACCTAATCTGGATACATTTATCATGTGCTTCTAGATGCCCCGTGCCTGTAAACTTATAAAGAGACACCAGGCGCATCCAATGCTACTGATGGATTGATTGGGTCCATAACCCAAAACCAACTCAGCAATAACTACCAGTACCCTGGATACTCGTTCAATGGCCAAGAATTTGATGCTATGAAAAATGCACCACCATTGTAACATACAAGATACTACCTTGGTCAACCTGCACCGATGAAAAATACAGTCAGTAGGGTTAACCAATATCAACCCCCTCATGGAGGCTCATACCCTCCCCTATAGGGAAACCAATACTCCTCTAGGAATACAGACATAATGTCCTCTTCCTAGAACCCATATACCAATTAGGGACAAGGAAACCAATATTCTCCTTTCCCCGCACAACAATAGAATAACCCACTAACACAAAATAATGTAAGTGTTAATATAGTGCAACCTTCTCTCACTTCACAACAATAATCAGAGGAGAAGTTGAATCCAGCTAACCCCCTAATGTTGCTAAGAAAAAACCTAAAATAAAACCGAAGAGAGAACTCGAACAAGGGGGAAACAACCACCAATGACCCCCATGGTCAACGGGAAGGGGAAACCCTAACTGGAATCAAAACTAGGGATCAACCAACAATAATCCACAGAAACAAAGAAAGAATACAAGTCTACGAACTAATCATTCATGTGTTATCCGTGGGGAATATGGTCATTATACCCATCATTTCCTTAACTCCCTGAGTTAAAAAGGATGCAGGGAAATATGGGGCAAGGAGGTAAAAAAACTAGAGTAATGCAAGACCCTTTCCCCCATCAGGGAATGGTTAACACTAAAAAACAATCACCCCACTCTCATCCATTTGGAGGGAACCCCCATAACAATTATAATCATGACATTTTAATGACAGGAGAAGATATCCTCCTGCAAATACAAAATAGAAGTTATGAAGCTCCCCTAGAGCCCAATCCGTCCACCTCAACCATGATAATACCTACAGGGTCGTTGACCATCCCTTGAACTTCTATAGAACCTATGCCTTAAATAGTCAAAGGACCTTTACAGTGCGTAGGACACAACTCAAAAGTTGCTCATAGCTACAACATAGTTGATGACTTGGCATAATCACCATCAACTATGTCAGCATTAGAGGTCCTGCAAACATGCCCAACCCAACAAAAAGCCTTACTTTCCACTCTATGCGCAATCTACCTAGCCGTTTCGCACCTAATGGTATTCAACTTGGATAAATATACCCCATGACTACCATCAACCGTTGCTTTCCAAATTCCAGGTCTCAATCCAAAGCATTAACATTCATCATTACATTATCGATGAAGGGGCCTCCACATGTATCATGTCCAAATATGTTTGGTAGAAACTAGGATCCCTTGAACTCAATCCTTTTGACATCATGCTTAGAGTGTATGACATGTGCCCTTATGCTCCCGTTGGCCTGTACCCTAGCATGCCAATTAAGTTGGCAGGGAAACCTGTGTTAATAGATATCGAAGTACTAGACGCCTAGTTGGGTTACAATATCATCCCACGCCAACGTTACATTTATGAGATGTTAGCAGTTTCCTCATCAATGTTTAGGATAATGATGTTCCCCCACGATGGAAAAATCATTACAATCGATCAAATCACATACTATGATAATAAGACCTTACCCACACCTGATGGTGTGTTACCCTTAGTCTCATCTTCTCACGAATTGATCACTACTTACATTGAGCTCAACCCTGGCCAGTTTAAGCCATCAACACTCCTAGGGGCATTCCCAGGAGACCCTACGGTGATAGAGGAAATTTCCCCAAATACTGGATCATTGGTGTGCATTATGAGTTTATCAAACACCCCCTACCTCGCCCCCCCCCGACTCAAGAATCATCTCTAGACACCATGCAATCTGCAACTACTAATTCCATGTTCCTACCTCACACCATTATGCAGACACCCATTTTATGCTCTCCATCTGGCTTTGTATCACACCAAGTCACGGAAACACTCACATTACCAAATATGGCTCTTACGATACCGGTCTGGTATCTACTCTCAATGACCATGTCAACTGATCTAGGAAATACCCTGATAGGTAGTCTCCCTGCACCTCCACCTCCACCTCAGGAAGCCATCTCTACTCGAAGATTTCCTGCACCGACACTAGTTGGAGCTGACAAGAAGGCCAAACAAAAAGGTAATAGAGGGGAAACCTCAAACTCCTCTAGGGATCTACAACCCTGTGCGTTATGTGAATAATTTGGATACCCTACTAACTTATGCCCCAACTTAGATGAGTTAAAAACTCTTATGCATGCTTCCAAAATACTGGTAACCTCAACTCCACCAAAAGGAGAAAAGCCTATGCCATTACGTAATAGATAATTGTGCACCAATCATGCATGCGTTATATGCGAAAAATATGGGCACTACACTCATCACTACCCTAAGATCCCTCGATACCAAGAGATGTTAAGCACACTCATTCAAGCTAGTATTAATGAACCATTAACACCAACCAAAACCCAAGTTGACGATGGATGAAAAACCATCTTCTACATTCAAGAGGAACCTACTTCATTCTCTAACCCCTCTCAAACATCCACCCATAGCACGAGGGGGCAACCTGAACAACCAATCCCCTACCTTGCATTGCCATGTGCTCTATGCGATGACCCTAATCATTAGGTTAACCTATGCCCCAAATTGCAGACATTTAACCAAAACTATTTGGTCCCCCAGGTTGCTCAAAGAAGCATATCTAGGAGTAGGCACCATACATGCACTATTTGTGCAGGAAACCATCACAGGTGAAGTTTCCCCCACCTTCCTAGGTTCTATGAATCATTGAGTTTTGTATGTTGATTCATGGCTGAAAACTCTTATTTACTAGACATTGATACCGAGTCAGCATAACCCACTCCCCCACTAGGGGAAGATAGAACCTTGGATGTCTTATTTGTGATTGAGGAGAAATGATCTCCAACAACAAATGAAGGCCCCCATCATTTCATTTCTCCTCACTACCATCAAGCTGGATCATTAAAAAAACAATCTAAAGCCATCTGGAAAAGAAGATCACTCCTCGCATGTGCCATATATAATAAACCCAACCATTTGATGAATGAATGTCATGAACTGAGTAAGTTCAATGACATCTTCCGCTTAGTGGTCCAAATTCCACACAAGCATCTCCCTAATCAAGATAAAATCACACACTATTACTGCCGCATCTTCTCTCAATTCCACCATACAAGGAATGTCAGTACCTTCCATGTTTTCGCGTAGCAAGAGAAAAACTGAGGCAAACTCACACCAGGAAGCCACGTCACGCTAATAATAAGGTCCAGAGATGGATACCACATGATATTTCATCTCATGAAGTCAACCAGGCATCAACATCTCATACTATGAGAAATACCACCTCCCATACTATCTATTTGGTTAGTTCTAGTCTGGTGTGTGGTATCTGTACCAATACCTTTGATAGCACCAAAACATACCCTATGTTACACACATTTCAGCAACTTAGGATTCAACATCAATATCCTATCGAGGAAGCTAATTTTTCCCATTGTACACGAAAAATAATGCAAGAACTTCCTCCCATGCATCATCAATCCACCATAACCAAAATTCTACCACCACCCAATGCTAATGACACACAACATCATATATGATTAATTTCCTCATTTGTAGGAACCATGACTCATGTTGTCTTCTCATCATTTTTTGGTGTTGAGACTGCAAAATCCACCTCAACAGTGGTAACACCATCGACGGTGTAGAACCATCCCATCTGCACTTTGTCAACCTTGCTTGGTTCTACGACATCAACCAACGAATCATATTCTTGCTTGTTGACCAACACAACCAAGTCTCAATCCCAACTTCAAGACTTGACGCAACCCAAGTTAACACTAGATAATATTTTTAACTCAGATGAAGATATTCTAGAATCCATGACAGAACCTGAATATCCTTGGGATGCCATGCACCATCGTTTATTTTTTCTACCCGAAAAACATTTGTTCCCATTAGCGCACAAACTCATGATATCTGTGCCATTGAATCCAAATATTTCCTCCCACTAGGAAAGGTTGATTGGTTCAAAAATCCCATCCCAACACCCGATGCATTTGAGGAAGGGAACATGTCCAATATTTCACCTACCATCAAGGTGAATATTTCAAGAAAACCTGGAAAAGTTGAAGAGATCTCCCTGGGGGAAGCATGCTCTCCAGAAGAAATAACTGCATACACATCCTTGTTCCAAGAATACAAGGATATTTTTGTGTGGGATTACTCTGAGATGCCAGGCATCAGTCCCACCATTGTGGAACATCACATTGACACGTGGCCTGATGCCCATCCCGTTTGGTAGAAACCACGTCAATTAAATCCTTCTAAGGAAGAAAAAATCAAACAGGAAATCGATAAACTCCAAAACGTTGGGTTCATCTATCCTATTGCTTACACGTCTTGGGTTTCTAACCAGGGTACCTATCACGAAAAAATAGGGTAGCTTCCACCTTTGTACTGATTTTAGGGATTTGAACAAAGCATGTCCCAAAGAAAATTACCCGATGCCATTCATCAACCAAGTCATCGATGCTTGCACCAGTAATGAGGCCCTTTCCTTCATGGATGGGTTCTCTGGGTACAACCAAATCCAAATTCGCCATACATATCAGTACAAAACTACATTCACAACCCCTTGAGGTACATTCACATACCAAGTTATGCCTTTTCGTCTTAAAAATGTTGGCGCCACCTTCTAATGGGCCATGAACTACATCTTTCATGATCTATCTCATCTCATCCTCGCATATATGGATGACCTTACAATACATTCCAAAAAATGTGCTAACCATTTAGAGGACCTTCGCCTGGTTTTTCAGAGATGTCAACAATATAACTTGGGCTTGAAACCTCTCGAGTTTGTATTCTGTGTCAACGCCAAAAGACTATTGGGTTTCATAGTTTCCCAACAAGGTATCAGAGTGGATTCTCTTAAAATCCAAGCCATTAAAGAGGCACCTCCTCCAAAAACATTAAAAGAGTTACAAATCTTGCAGGGTGAGGCCAAATTCTTACGACACTTTGTCCCCGATTATGATATTTGCGTGCAAGGTTTCTTGTGCCTCCTTCGTCAAGATATTCCCTTCCATTGGGATTATCAAGCTGAAAAAACATTTGAAGCTTTAAAAGATGCATTATCTCAAGCTCCTTTAATTAGCCCACCTGACCACAACAAGGACTATAACCTATACCTATCAGCATCAGAGGTAGCCATTGTCGAGGTGTTAGTCCAAGATGGACTAGATAACAAGGATCACGTAATTTATTACGTCAGTAAGAACTTATTTGGGTTGCATTGAAGTATGAGCCAGAAGAAAAAACAACCTTAGCCCTCGTACATTTTGTACAGAAGCTTCAACATTATATCATCCTTCTAACTATTATTGTAATAACAACCATTAACCCCATGAGGTATCTTCTCACTCACTGTATGATGAACCACAAGTATGCTCAGTGGGTTGTTATTCTATAAGAGTTTGATCTACAATTTAATTCTCCTAAGATAAAAAAAGGCACTCATGCTTGCCAAGTTCATCACAAATCTCCCAACAGAGACCTGAGGCTCTCCCGTTAATGAGGCTCTTCTCAATGAACATTTATTTTTAGTATCAATGGATGACCCCCAGTACGGTGACATCCTCCTCTTTTTAGGAACTCAAAAGTTTAAACCCCATCTTACCTATGATGATCGGAGGCGCATACACCACCAGCCCCCCCGCTACCTCCTTTTGGAGGATGTCCTCTATCGACAAGGCATCGACACCATCCTACGTTGATGCCTCAATTACCCACAAGATAAGCAAGCCTTAAATGATTTGCATGGTGGGGCTTGCGGCTGCCACCTCTAAGGGATGGCCACTACCAAAAAAATACTTCGCGCCGGTTATTTATGGATCACCCTCTTCCATGATTGCATACAAGTAGTCAAACGATGTGAGTGATGCCAACAATACACTCATAAGGCACGAGCACCACCTGTTCCCTTACATCCAATCATAGTGGCCAGTCCTTTCTGTAAGTGGGGCATCGACTTCATGACTTGTAACCCCCCATCATCAGGAAACCACAAATACATCGTGGTCGTCATGGACTATTTCACCAAATGGGAAGAAGCAATGCCCACATATAATAACACCGGAGAAACCGCTGCACGAGTTTTCTTCAACCATGTCATAACACGGTTTGGCGTTCCCAAAGAGTTGGTTTCAGACCATGGTAAAATTTTTGAGAATGAAATATTTCAAGAGCTATCCCAACACCTTGGTTTCTCTCGCCAGTTTGCATCACCATACTATTCACAATCCAATAGACAAGTAGAAATCGTTAACGAGGTCCTCAAAACTATGTTACAACGCATGGTGAATACTCTTAAAACCAATTGGCACTATATGGTGTTCTCATCCCTATGGGCATATCGCATAATGGTCAAGGAATCTACAGGGTTTACACCCTTCCAACTAGTATATGACATAGAAGAAGTACTCCCCATTAAGCGTGAGATCCCTACCTTACACTCAACCATTGAGATTTTAACTGACACAAAACCTTTGAAACAAAGTCTGGTAAACCTAGAGCTTGTTGATGAACGCTGACAAGAATCCCTGTAAAATAACAAGGCACACAAGAAGAGGGTCAAAGCCTCATTTGATTGCAACATCACCCCTCAGACATTTATCGAGGGGGAGTTAGTCCTCTGCTATGATGTTGCCCAAGAAATGGTAGGACCCTGGAAGTTCAAAACCCTGTGTAAGGGCCCATACATCATCAAACATTGCCTCCTCAAGGGGGCATGCATTTTTCAGAGCCCGATGGGACTTGCTTAAAAATTCACGTCAATTGTCTCTACCTCAAAAAATTTCACCCATAAAATGCTAGAATGTACATGTATGCACCATGAAATATTTTTTATGATGATCACCTCATCATGGATTCACTCTGAACATAAATCTCTCATCATGTGTCACATATGGATCATTCACCAACCTATCACCATGGATTTGTTGATGGCACATCTCAATGGTCGTAAAACCTCATTGCTGCAGCCTGAGCCATATACTCCCTTGACCAGACACCTCGTCTCTCTAAACAAATTTGTATCAAGTCAACTACCAACAATCAATATGAATACGATGCCATCATAGGTATTGTGAACGATGCCTACCACCAAGGTATCTATTACCTACATGTATTCCTTGATTCCCAGATGGTTGTATCGTAGTTGAACAAGACCTTTTAGCTCTGTGATTCATGCCTTTTTCGGAAGTATCTTCATGCACAAAGTTTAGCTCAACATTTTTATCATATCACATTTATACATATACCAAGGGATCAAAATCATACAACTGATCGCATAGCTAATCAAGTCCTAGACTGACATGCATCACATATATATAACCATCAATATACATAAACCATGAGAATAATATCCATCTCAAACAAATGCATAAATACATAAAAAAAGTATAGACGCATATGACATATCATGAGATCTGCCAAAAAATCATGTTGTATATACATATAAAAATATATATATGAGTATAAAAATATCCATGTAATCCACTCACCCCACGACCAGGATAAATAAGTCAAAAATACAGGGGAGCGTCCTCATAATGGGTGCTTTCCCTGGTACATACATAGTCTCATAAAAAAGCTAGACCCACAGGTCTCTCTAGCACTCCCATGGACCAATATCTGCTTCAGGAGCCAAAATCAGATCAGTCGTAGCCATCACCATAGCTATATGGTGCAAAACTCATCAATGCACTCGCTGAAGAGACATCACCATCTCCACGATGGCCTCCTCCAACCCTACCCAACCATCGATGGGAAACCCTCTAGTCAGGGCCTTCACGCTTCCCAGGCATCCCTATAACTCTGCAACTCAACCTCTACAAATACCAAACGCACCTCTGCAACCTCGACATTCTCACGCCACCGCTCTGTGTCCTTACCCACCACTGCACTTCTACCCTCACTAGAGGTCCACCAATTTATAACCGACCTCATTGCACCGGTCGCTCAGGGCTAGTAGGTGGACTCACATCCCTCAATCTCTGTGGCACAAGTGCCGCCCTTGTGACACCCGTGCGTCTTAGATAATTTCCTTCCAAGTATGCCAGTGGTTGCCCCCACAACCCCACATTTGCAAGTAAACAAACATGGTATAAGCATCATCATATATGAAAACCATACCTATACATGGAATATATATATATGTATATGTATATGTATATGTATATGTATATGTATATGTATATGTATATGTATATGTATATGTATATATATATATATATATATATATGTTAAACACACATGGACAGCAAGAGAAATATGAATGATAAATCATGAGAGTGCAATTTTTATTAACAAATGATTTACATTTATAGTACAATATGTGACCGTTGGGTTTCACATCCCAAGGTCTCTTAGACTACTTTGTCTATTTGGCTTCCACACTAACCCATTGAGGATTAGGTGTCCAACATTCCCTCCCTTAATCCGAAGGGTTATGTATGAGTCCAAGAAGAGAGCTGTAATACAAAATGTGCAAAAAATGCATGGCAACACTAGGCTGAATGTGCTATATGAAATGTTGGTATAAAGGGCGGTGATTTAAGGATGACCACCAACATTGGAACACTTAGTGCAGTTCCTGTAACTCTTCCAAAACTGGCAAGAAGCTGAAGTCTTCTGCTAGAGGAAGTGCTCCTATTGTTTTGAAGAGGGAAACCTTCAACCATGAAAGGGAGGTCTCACCCCGCATAAAAGGGAGAGCTTCAACCTGAAAAGGGAAGTCTCAACCTGTGATGGTTTAAGGATGACCAACAACTCTGGAATGCTTAATACAATTCCTGGAACTCTTCCAAAACTGGAAAGAAGTTGGAGTCTTCTGCTATAGGAAGTGTTCTCAATTTTGTTCCTGGAATTCTTCCAAAACTAGTAAGAAGCTAAAGTCTTCTGCTAGAGGAAGTATCCCAGATTACCAACTGAAGGCATGTTTAGGGGCATCTTTGTTTCTGGCTACAACTCTGAAACTGGTGTGGCAGGTTGTGGCTCAAGCTCGCTTGATGAGACTTTGAATCTTGTATATGACCATCATTTCCCCCCTGTCAGATACAAGGTGAGATGATGGAGAAAACTCAACTGCAAGACTGTTCAATACTCTGGAACAAGTTCTGACATGTGTTTGGACTATTTTCTTGGCTGTTGATGCCCATTGCCAAGAAGCGATCCATCCAAGATGAATCTTTGTTCTTGCAGGACGTTTATTTCTAAAGCATCTGTTTGAAGAATGACTGGTTTTATCACAGTGCTTACATGGATGAAGATCAAAACAATGATCTTTCAAATGGCCAACTTGGTCACAATGTTGGCATTTCACAATCTGTTGTTTTTGTTGTTGTTGCTATTGCTGTGGAAGAGGGGCAGAGTCTGGAACAGCTGAAGCTGAACTGTCATGAATGAATCCAGCACTCTGAAACTGAATGGGCTTTGAATAGTCTGGAATATGAAAGGACAAGTCCTTGTCATATCCAAGACCAGTTCTGTGCTTGTTGTGGACAAGTTGTTCCCAAGGTCTGATGATGGGCTTGGGAAGTGCAGACTGAGTTTTTGCATCTGCATGTACAATTGCTGCTTTATTGGGCACTAGATCTGAATGAAATCCAACAATATTGTCTTGCTGTTTATGGGAGTCTGTTTCATTGTTCTGAACAGAAACATGTTCAAAATGACTCCTCTATTTTAATTCTTCTTGCTGTAGCTGAAATTCGAGCTGCAAAAATCAATTTTCTCTTGTGCATTTTGTAGACAGACCTAAATGTCTATGAGAGAAACGTTGCTAATTTTTAATGTATCATGAGTAGTAGACAACATCAGAGTTTTGAGGAACTCTAATACTTCATTGATTCTGGCCATTTTCTCCAATGTTAAACTTACAATTTAAACCAACTATGAACCAATGTCACTACAAGGTATTCTCAAAGATTGTTCTCCCAGAAAACTACAAAAATCAAATGAGATTATTCCTTGAGGAATGAATCAAAAGAAAGATTTTAACTCTACACTTATTCTCCAAATCCACACACAATGATGGTTGGTTGCATTCATATACAAGGAAAGTATATTGTTCTTTCCCAAACAATGAGACTCAAACGCTACAACAAATAAAATACTTGGTTTTCCACTCAGAAATATATATCAGCAAGGATGCAAGCTTTACACAATCATCTATTCAAGAAATACAATGTATTTTATCAATTTTACACTGGAGCTCCAACAACTGTACAATACCGACCAAAAAAAATCTGCTAAACTCATCCACTACTGTAGATATATAGTTCAGATTATTCACATAATTCTCTTATATACTTTCCTCAATATACATTTAACATATTTCTTCATTTCATGGTATACATTTTGAGCAAGTTAAAGAATGATATTACAACTTAGGTCCAAACTAAATCACCCACCCATAATGCCCATTTCCTGGCTTCTAGTCAGAGATATCATATGCCCTAAACTTTCTCCCCACTAGTTTTGTGTGAAAGGACACATGCTATGAACACAGTAGGATAAATCCAAATATGCGCTAGATCTTCAACCACGAAACAACAAATCTTGTGCACATTGAACATGGCACTAAGAAAGGCTAGCACCACACCAATTTTGTCAAATAACTGAATGGCCTCGTCTCCACATAACAAACGTTATTCTATACTGTCTCTAGAGGGCCCGGTTCAGGAATCAAAAGCCTTCCCGAGAAAAATTACAGAAGGTTTATACTGTTCTTTCTCCAACCATAGCAAATTTCACGGGAAAAACCCCAGTATTAACACCACTTTAAAATTCAAACCCTAGAATTAGATAAATTCGACACATACCATGTTAAACCATCCTTCAAAAATAAATTCGACTCATAATCTTGCACCATACAGGGTTTTCATAAAAAATTGAGCGCACACATGAATACTCCAACATACAGGTATATCGGTCTTCCAAGAAGCAGCTTCACCATGCAATATATATCGGCCTTGACCATCAAAAACTTCACCCAACAGAACACATACCTCGATGTTAGGCAGGCAGCTTTCACAATGGCAGAGGTTTCGACTTCCAGAAAACGCAAAGATTAACGCACAAATTGACCAGAATGACCAATGCATATGCTAGTCAACTTGTAAATACATAGCAGCTGAATTTTTCACAGCTTGGCGATGCCTTCTCAACAATTTCCAAACCAGCTGAATGCGCTGAAGAACTCACAGGAGTCAAAGTTTCACAAAGAGCAGCCGAAGCCATAACCGGTCCACCACAGGGTTTTGTCCCATTTCTAACACCATTTTCCCTCTCTCTGTCATTACCCTCCACCTTTGCCCAGCGATCAAATCCCTTACCATCTCTCACAATAGGAGGCCCCCGTCTTTTAAGATCAACAACATAAGGAGATGGATTAAAGGATTCAACGTTATCAGAAGGAATATGAGCTACGGCAGGGGTAGTGTACAGAGCTAGAGAAATAAACCGACGGGAAGTCTTCTTATTATCTAACTAACTACTTTATGTTCTTTATCAGAGGGTTTCGCAGATGGGGAACCATTAACATTAGTCTTGCTAATATCATTAGTACCATTACTTGTAGGCTCTAAGCATTTCGAGCTCAAGCTTCTAGCTTCTATTCTGCAAAGGAAATGAAATTTTATTTAAAAGGTTAAAGGCGCGTCCTTCAGAGCTGTCTGGTGACACCAGGGATTTCAAAGATATCAGGAATAGAATACCCGTGAAACCCTTGACAGCTTCCGCTCTGAAAATAGAACGAAAAGAAATTGAGCGATGGTAGACCAAAGCTTCAAGATGAGGAAGAGAGGCCAGGGCTTTGGAGCGTTGAGCATTATAATGCCTAAAGAATATAAACGGCCCCTGCACAACCTGGGAGGAGAGGCATTCAAGGCGTAAATGTTTAAATGAATATGGACAGCGCATACATAATAATGGAGCAACATTCAAATGAATAACATATTCAATGTGTATTCCTGTGTGGAGGCCGCATACAACGTTCAACGTTCAAGGCAGAGAGCCCAGAGAAAATATTAGGTCAAGGGTGTTAGTCAGCAGCGGATTTCAGGTAGAAAATTCTCAGGAGGTAGTGCATGCAGTGTCAGGAGCAGCTAATTATATGGAGGAGCAGCGCAGGCAGTGTCAGGAGTATGGATGCGCTTCTATATGGAGATCAGACACCAGCAGCGGTATTAACAGGTGGCAGCTAAAATTTAGCTGAAGAAATACTCATGAAGTTCATGGTAGAAATAAACTGCACAAAAAGGCCATAAAACAAATGGCTCAAATTAATTATGCAGGGCAGGAATACGCCTGCTCTGATACCATGTTAAACACACATGGACAGCAAGAGAAATATGAATGATAAATCATGAGAGTGCAATTTTTATTAACAAATGATTTACATTTATAGTACAATATGTGACCATTTGGTTTCACATCCCAAGGTCTCTTAGACTACTTTGTCTATTCGGCTTCCATACTAACCCATTGAGGATTAGGTGTCCAACAATATATATATATATATATATATATATATATATATATATATATATATATATATATATATGCAAATGCAGAAAACGAACTACTTGCTGGTCCCCAGGCATCACCCAGAGGAAGCCCCATGTCTGGATATCCCTAGAAGTCCATGCCATGGTAAGGAAAATCAAAAATCTACTGAGGGTTGTAGTTAAACCAATCCTCCATGATGGCATTCCAATAACACCCCACAACACCACCACTAGCTCGTGACATCACAGGTGCTCACTGTCGCATACGAGGGTCCCTGGTAGGCTCCACTGACATTCCTAGAATAGGATGCAACATCACAATCCTCTTGTACATGATGTTTCATAGAACACTCCCATATCAAAAACTTTGGAGAGTGCCACACTACACATATGTCAATTAGGACGTCATGAACCTGTATAAGAATCGAGCCCAATCAAAAAAGTGGCCCGCCTGCAACTGCTGGAGGACCGCTATCTACAACCCCGACACTCTGTGGGGGGGATGTTGACCCCACCAATCTAACAATCATCGCTAGAGCCGCTCGCTCAGCGAGATCCAAAATGGCAGCAATCCTGATGCAACCCTCCTCATAAGGGTTAGGCCCACAGTGAGCCTCACCCACACCCTCTGCCCACCGATGGATATCCACGTGGACATCTGGAAGTGGATATGGTAGAGCCTCCCCACGAGGCAACAAACCAATCAAAAAATAGATATCAGTATGGAACGATATCGGTAGATCAGTCCGACGAGTCACCATCACCTGCTAGCTCACATCCCAGCATCGGATCAAAAAGCACAAGAACCTATCCTGCAATCTCAGAATGGGGTTTTGAAGAAACTTCAGTAGACCCCACTGTGCCAAAAACTGGATACTACTAGATCCTTGCCACCTCCGTGAGTAGGTGCACCCAGTCTCTCTCTCTCCAAATCATTTTTCCATTAAGGATGTCACGCATCAAATCTTTAGATCCCTAGGCTATCAAAAAAAGAAGAAGAGAAAAGGCTTATTTCTCATAGTTGCGTGTGTATGCACTTGAAAGACGCGCCAACGTGCGTATGTTTCTTGGACAGATGCGTAGATGCACGTCTTTCAACCCATATGCCATGACGACCAAGGCACTAAAGACCACACGTTTGTGTTAAAAATAGGCACACAGTCCATGCGTCTGTGTTTGACATAGACACGCTAACCGCATGCGGTCCGACGACCCCCAAAGGGTTTTGCCATGGTATATCCCACCTTAGACACATGGACCATGCATTTGAGGGCTGCTTTTACGTGGCATCACTGCACAAAACCTCGAGTTTTTTGCGGCGACCGCGTGAATCCACAGGAGTCGCCCACGTGGCCCTAAAAAAAAAGCCTAAAAGGGTCATACAGGGGACACTTGTACAACCTATCTACCCTAAACCTACCAAAATCACAAAGGGTAGGGTACGGTCCCTTACCTGTCTCTCCCTGTGCGTGTCCATGGTGCTCTAGCTAACCGCAACGACAAGAAATTCTCCCAAAGCTAGCTTTGATCTCTCAAGCTCAATAATGCAAATGAAGTGATATTTGGCCCCTCAGCCTTATCTATCGCCCTCTTTGCCATTTTTGGAGCCCATTACAAAAGCTCAGGACCTCCATTGACAAAACCAGAAGAGACACAAGGATCAATACCACACCATCCCCATCATTCTAGTAATTGACAAAACTCAATTTTTGGATCTGCCACACACTCAGAAACTCATTTTAGGTACACCTTCTCTAGTTCTTTAATTCATATCATCCATTCAATCACAAATTATGTATATGTTTTAAAAATATGCTTTCACTTCGGGTATTGGCCATGTATATTGCAGGTACATCACAAACAACCCGCTTTGACAAACACCTTGATAGGAAAATAACAGGGAAGGTATCATTCTCCACTTAGCATGATAGGCTTCCTCCTAAGCTTTGCATATCCTGACATCATTTCTCCAAAATGTACAAAATGGTCCATCATCTCGACCATGTTTATCACCACCTCATCTTGCATATGATAAACATCCACACTAGTTGATAGAGCCCTACCACTCATGGCTTGCTTCATGTTTATAGATCCCTATTCACTATCAGGAGCCATGACCACCTACTCCGGCCCAGGAACCACTCCACTTACATACCTTTAATTTCAGCCTCATTATGATGCACTCATTGCCCATACACCCCATTTCTTGGGCCATACATGGTACTTTACAACAGATCAAGACAGATACACCTTTGTGTCCTACATTTAGCCTATCATCCACCCATATTGCATAGCCCATCTGCGTCACTTCATCTGCCTCACCAACCCAACATGGAGATGAACCAATGGGGCCCTTGTCCTCAACAAAAACACCACACCTCCATGCAGGTCACCATGATTATGGGGCATCTGTCTCCATGTCTGTACATCCAAATTGCCCTCATATTCTTTTGGAATGTGTACAAATATTGTTTTTTAGGAAAAAGACTCCCACCCACATTTTTCATGTCTTTTACCCAACGCCAATTTCTAGTCACCCTTGGTTGGAGCTCGCACACCACCCAAAATAATTTACCATCTTCACAGTAGTCAGAACATACTCACACCCACCCTAGAAATCCTACCTACTCCAGGGCCATCCCTATCATCAAACATGTTTTGATTGTTACCATTTGCACAAAAGCTTCAACCTCGGGAAAATTTTCCATATACCGTCATATCGTTAGCTCTCACTATCATGCCTTATTTGACCCACACTATTATAGTCTATTTACATCTCATATTGATTCCCCGACAGAGCATGTCAGGCGGCTAATGCTCCTTTCCTGTCAACTTCAATATTCGTGTTCTAGGATAGAGGTAGAACCTTGGATACTCCACCCTTGAAGGGATATCCTCGGGTGGCACAATGGGAATCATTATTTCCCACTGATGTCATTGATCCCCTTGAAATTCGACACCAACACAAGTTTTCATGTCAAGGTGCTACCGTACTTAACAATCATTGCATTTCTTTGATTTATTTGAAGATCCCTGCATCACTAAGCACCTCATTCAACAATTCTTACACCATGATATAGGGGAGGTACCCGAAGTCGAAGACCCATGCATACCACAACACCTCATTCAACAGTGCTTCACCTCTGTTATGCATTAGGGAACCAAATTCAGTCTATGTAACGAAGAAGAACCCTTGAGGGCATCAACAGTTATCATCATGAGTCATCAGCATGTCAACCACCATAACATTTATTGGACAGGACCATTCCTTGTTTGATTGTAATAATTCTAGAATAGTCATCATAACAAGCATGGGACATGCCCGCCTCATATATACATTTTTACTCTTTAATTTTTTGCCAAAGCATGGTTATAATTTATACTCAGTCAAGGGGTTTCTCTACTCATCTCCATAACAAGTTATCCTCTCTCTCGAAAATTGGACCAAACTCTCTGTTAGAGAAAAAAACATTATGTATTTCGGCTATGCGTTTTCTCCTAACCTCATACATCAGGGGGAAATTGTTAACACCAAAAAATCATACACATGTTTTCACAATCCAGAAGACACTAAAAGATGTCCAACATAATGCACAAGTGAATATTTTCCAGCTGAATACATCATGAAGTTTTAAAAATTTAATTTCTCCTAAGGTCCAAAGTTTATAAAGATAAAAATTTGAGGTTGTCGCGACTATTTCTTTGATAGTCGTGCGCATGCAGAATATTCTTCAAAAGCCACGCTATCAAAGAAATGGATGACTCAAAGATTCAAGACCACTCCACACACTTGGAGCCGATTCTCTGACATGATATTAGTCTAGGAAAACCAAATTTGAATCGCCCTGAAGATATGCAACCCTCAATGGAATCATCTTGTCCTACTCATGTGTCATTATCATGCATGAACCAAGAGAGGGAAGATAGATTCAAAAATTCTATATAAACAGGCCATGGGAGAGCCAAAATATGAGACATTGTTATGCTGACCAAATTTCTATCAGAGCAAACCATCATTCCATTGTTGAAGCCAAAGAAGGGAAGAGCACTAGCATTTTGGCCATATTTCTTCTAAGAAATCCATCATCTTAGTGAGAAAAGAGGAATCCACCATTGGAGAGCCTTCATACTTCTTTTAGAGTGAGGAGAAACTTGCAAAGAGATTAAGGAAAATAACCCCCTTTCTGAGGATTTTTGAGTATCATAGTTCAAAGAATTCTCTTAAAGTGTCTAAGATTCATCTATTGTATTCAACCTCTACTACTAGCAGTCAATAAAGGGAGATTTTTCCATTATTTTATTGACTTGTTTACTCCATTGAGAATTGTTTGTGTATTTACCTCTTTGTTTTAGTTTATGTTTGTGTATGAATTATTTCCACTATTTACAATGATGTGTTTATCTAAGTCTATCCACTAACAACATCAGTTCTGACTGTGATCCTTTGCAGGGTAAAATCCACTGTTAAGGAGGTGTCTTTTGGTACACCATTTCCACAAAAAACATAACCACATCCGCCATCGATGAGATGATATTCTAAGGAGTTGTCTGTGAATGAGGGTCATAATAATTAAGTTGACTCATGATAACAATATTTCCATTGTGGGGATAGCTCATCTTATAGAAGACAACATATGCGACAACTGACATGGCCAAGGTGTAACTATGACTCTACAAGAGGTTATAATCGAAAATGGAATCGATGACTTCGATATCGATCATGACCATCTTGCCAATGATAATTATAGGAAAATTCCGATATATACCAAGAACTGTGAGGGTGACCATCCCATGCACGAATGGTGATGGTGGATGGTGATAGGTTAGGGGAACCAAGTTGCTTCCGGACACTAGCAACCATTACATAAGTGGAGGTGCCTTCGTTGGTAATACACCGCTGAATAGAGGAATTTTTTTATTGAGATTGGTATCTAAAACGAAATTGATAAAGGAATGGGAGAATGTTCCACTTTATCAAGATCAAAGATGATCAAAGGATCATCAAGAGGATCGATGACTCCTAGAGTAGACAATAGATATTTCCATTAGGAGGGGCATGTCTGGAGGACTTCCAACATTGACATGATAGTAGGAGATTGCGACAATCATCTACTATACTATAAGTATGGGTGGATTTAGAAGAAGAAACATTTCGACATAATGGACCTTTTGTGATCTTGGGGTGAACCTATACCTTAGGCTGAGGGATCTTGTGGGGAACCTATACCTTAGCAACCTATACCGTTTGGTGATGATAGGGGTCCGAGTGGAATTTTTGGGTTGGGAATTAGTCGCTGACTTATCAAGAAGATTGTCATATTGGTATGATTTCTCCGAAATCCATCATGAGAATCTGGTAGTTGCTATTTCCAGAGTTTAGAGGTTGAGGGGCTATAGTACTTTGTGTGGGTTTGACAACCACATATCCTTGATGAGGAAATGGATTGGTAAGAACTACCGGTTGTGAAGAAGCAAGAGGAGGAGGTGGAGCCATAGGATGAGGTCCTCTAGAGGCAGCTGCTTGAGCTTCCCATGCCTGATGCATCTAAGGTAAAAGGGGACATTCATGAGTATAATGGCCAAAAAATTCACAACAAGCACAAGGTTTATTTGTTCTAAGAGCCTTGTTCTGATTGGGTTGTTTTCCCTATTGTTGGGTTGCATGATTAGGCTGGTCACCCTTAAGGGCATTAGGTTTTCAACCTTGGTTTCCTTGGTTACCTTGAGGTTGCTGATTTTGGTAACAATTCCCCTTATTTCATCTCTTGGGGTTAGGGGGTTTGGTAGTACTCTGTTGAGCATACACTTGATTTTGTGGAGGTGGTTGTTGTTGTGTTAGAGGAGGTGGAGGCATGGAAGGTTGAGGCACTGTTGTTGGTGGGGATGGAGTGCTAAGAGGTGCATAAGGATAGTAAGGATTCACAACAACATTTTTGTAACTAGGTTGAGAAACACTTCCCCTTATTTCATCTCTTGGGGTTAGGGGGTTTGGTAGTACTTTTCTGAGCATACAATTGATTTTGTGGAGGTGGTTGTTGTTGTGGTAGAGGAGGTGGAGGCATGGAAGGTTGAGGAACTGGTGTTGGTGGGGCTGGAGTGATAAGCGGTGCATAAGGATAGTAAGGATTCACAACAATGTTTTGGTAACCAGGTTGAGCAACAACTAACCCTAACATCGACTGATGCCAATGGAGAAATGCATATGATGTGCTTGTACCTTGGTAAGAGTTGACACACAAAGGATCAGGAGGGTGATAGGTGTAAGAGGAACTGGTTCCCCCTTGGGGTTAACCATAACTCATAAGAGGTTGAGAATACGGTGTTGGTTGTGGGTGTGAAATATATCCAACGATACTGTCAATGGCATGAGATGCCTCTAGTGCATTAGAAACACCAAGCTGATGCAGATCAGGGAGGAAAATATAAACATAACCTGACTGTGTATATATCAGATCCCATTTCAAGGCTATCTGGAGGACTTCTTCCTCAGTTGAGGGAAGTGAGAGGTGAAATATTTATCTAAGGGGGTCAATAGGGTTCGCAAAAACCAATCCATATGCACACGGTCTTCAAACTCAGGGGATTTACAAATGCTCCTCATTTTGTGCCATTCTTGTACATGGTCAGAAAGGTGGGTTGCATAAGCTCTAAGAAAAGAGGTCAATAGTTCGGTACCAATGTCATATCAAAGGGGTAGTTGGAAATGTGAAATAAAGGCATTGGTGAGAGTTGCAAAGGTGGAATGAGAGGCATGTGGTTGGTCCAACCACCATTTGGAAGCAACTCTAGTTAGGGTGCGTTAGAAGAGATGAAGACGAATGGAGTCTTCAGTAATGGAATTGGATGAAAACCACGTGTGGAAAGAGCTTGATTGGTGGGTCTTCTCCAGGATTACCTTGAAACATGGGAACGTCGGAAGGAAGTTTGGTGGGCATGGGAGGCCACTTCTGGTTATGGAGAAGAGGATCATTGATGAGTTGGCTTAAGTTAGGGAGGCTCAAACCATCCATATAGGGAAGAAAGGGTGCATTGGTGGCCATAACTGAAGAGGTTCTTTCGGTGGGGTTACCTTGGTTAAGACCTTGGTTACCACCTGGGTTTCCACCACCCACATTAGCACCTGACATGGTGGTGATGTAGGGTTGGGAAGATGTAGAATTAGAGGAATAAATAGAAGAATCAAAACAACTAGAGTCTGTATGTGGACTCAATGGAGGACTAGGAGGATGGATCCTAACTCGATGAGCAGGAGTAAGAGAATATCCTAAAGTAAATTGGGGGTGAAGGCCACATAGTATCCATAACAAATGCTTAGGGGGTGCAATGGAGTCAATACGAAGATGGCTCAAGAGGCTAATGGGTGATGATAGGAGAAAAGAGTAACAAACAACAAGAAAATACCTAGTGCAGTGGTGCCAAGTGTAAACTAACTATAATGATATGCTACTCTAATTCAAGAAAACATGTCCTATCAAAGAAAAATGGCCTCTAGCCTAAATATGATCTAGATCCTCAAACAAATACTAATTCTACTATTTTAGATGACCTTCTAAGAGATTTCTTACTTGACGAAATATGATCCTCACAGACAGAGATCTCTAGAGAAAGGTGGGGTAGATGACCGTTTTCTTTCCCACAGCTAGTCCTTTAAGGTGTTTTCTTAAGATTGCCACTAAGGTTACCTTCATCCTATGGGGACTTTCGAGTCTTGAGCTTATTAGTGATCAAGCATGGTACAAAATTCCCTACGATGAGTTGGGTAGCCTTGAGGAGAATCTCTCACATCGTGATCTAGCCTAACCCTCTCTAAATCAGGTTTCTAACGTGCTCCGGTTTTGACTGTGGGATGGTGAAGGATTTTAAGCTCCCTAATATGTCAAATTTCTATGCCTCAATGTAAGTTATCAATGGGTGTTATTGGAAGCCTATCCCATTGATCCTACACCTAAATACAAAGCTTGTTTTGGTCTTGGTGCCCAATTGGGCTTAATCTATGTGAGTTAAGTTATTAAGGTGGATTTCTTTAAGTCTTGGCCTGGTGGTGATAACCCAACTCACGTTCACTTAGGGTGTGTTTGTGTGAAAAATGTGTCAAGTGGATGATGCCAATGCTACTAAAAATAAAGTGTGTAAATTGTAAATAGTACTAAAAATGAACAACAATCTAAAGTACACAAACCCCCCACCCAAGAAGGAAATCAAGCAGCCAAAATGATGAAAAAAAACAACTCAAAGATAAAAAAAGATGGAAAAAAGATCTATTGTATAAGGGACTAGAATCTAAAGGTGAAAATCTGTTGAAAATGGTGAAAACCAGTAAAAAACATAGGTGAAAATGCTGGAAAAATACAGGCAAGAATCTGCAAAATCAAGGATACACAAGAGGATCTTAAGGGGGGAAGGAAACACACTATTCTAAAGGTAATAAATTGTTCTAAAAACATGTCTAAAATGACTACAAAACAATGGAAAAAACACTAAAAAATAGTGGCTGAAAATGCTACACACTAGACTCCCCAACTCAACAATTCTCTTCCTAAATGATGGAGGTGTACTCTAAACCCTAGGGGATTTTGCCTTCCTCAATGAGAAACTTAATAAGTGGATCTATGCCTAGATGTGACTTAGGAAAGAACAAAAACCCTTCCCATCACACATGCATCAGTCTTAGCAAGATCTAGAAAAACTGAACAATTTCCTGAAAAATTGCAGTGCAGAAACTGATCTAGAAAGTTGGGCCTGGGTGTAGTTTTTGGGCTGAAAAGTGCATTGGGTGTAGAAAAAGGGCCAAAAAATGCGCTCTATTCCTGCTTCTTTCACTCAACAGATCTGAAATAGCTTGTGATGTCTCCTGTTCGGTTGGTATTTGTGAATAGCAGAAATATGTGAAACCCCAACAAAAAGAACTTTTTTTCCAAAAAATAGAAGAGATCTAAAAATAGAAATTAAGAGGAAAAAAGATTTTGGAAAAACACTGAAAATAGTTGAAACAAAAGTCACCAAGGTTCTGAATTACTAAACCAATGGAGTCGCCATTTGTTGACAATTAAAGTGCTAAAGACCTAGTGGAGACATCATTTGTTAGTGTAAAGTATTTCTGCAAGTGAGAAAAAATCCCTTACTTAAGTTATAATTGACTTATAACCCTAATAACAAAATATGGTTGCTTCTATACTTCAGATCTGCAATAAAACATGAGACAAAACTTTGCAACAAAATAGATCATCCAAATAGAAACATATAACAACAAAAAATTAAAGTGTAATAACCCAATGGAGGACTTGAATACATGATAATTTTATTAATGAATACACTTGGTGAGGAGAAATTAAAAAATGGTTCTGTAGTCCGCCCTTTGTAAGATGGGTCCTTTTCTTGTCCTTGTTCTTCAACAATGTGTTTCTCTCTCTCAATTTGCAATGGGAAGAAAAAACCATAAAAGGTGTTTGAACTCAAATGATATGAGACGATAATGTTGATGATGAAAATGGTCATGGTAAACAATGAATAGAAAACCCTCTATATATAACAAAGCATTGAGCCAAATTAAGAATTAAAAAATAATTAAATATTATTGACTAAATCAAAATCTAGCCATTGAGAATACTTTGTTATATTTTTTGAAAAGGAAAAGATATTCAAAATGGTCAAATATCTTTATTTAGAAAGGGGTTGAAGTAACTAACAAATAAAAATGATTTATTAGTCACTTTGTGAGAATTAAGGAAAATATGAATTTGAAATAATTGTTAAATAATGCTTTAAAAATTACCTCAAAAGGAAAATGTGGAATAAATAAGAAATAATAAATAAATAATGATTTATTTAAATATTCCAAGCTGATTAAGTAAAAAAGCGATAAGAAATAATTAACAAATAATTATTTCTAGAGAATATTAAATAAAAAATGAATTATTTAATTATTCTCATGGGTTTTTTTGGATTTTAATGAGAAATAATTTAGAAAAATGGTTTACTAAATTATTTCCTATGGTGAAAGTGGGTTTTACCATGGTAAAATTAATCCTACATGGTGTATTTCGATCCACCTAGTAAGAAATGGATAGATGAACATGTTTTGGGCGATAACACAACAGATGTAAAGTTTCCAATATACCTTAATTTTTCCTTTAGAATAATTATCTCTTCTAAACTACCCTTTTGTTGTATTTTATTTTGGTGGAGTTGATCGATGAGATAAATCAATTTTGCAATAATAATAATCTTATCATGATAAAAGTACAAGAAAAATTACCCAACAACCTAGGTGATGGACTTTCTCCTTGGCAATGATGCCAAAAAATGTTATTGCATAAATTAGCACACTTTTTAGTTATAACCGTTATGCCACGAGGGTAAGCACACTTGGGTAATGCACCGATGTCACCTTAGTGTAATCTCCCTTTCACTTTAGGTTAGGTCCTTGAAGCCATCATGGTGTATCTCAATCTATGGAAACACATTTGTAAGGTATATCATTATATGCACAATACAATTCGATTCAAACAACAAACACTTAAAAATATAGTTAGGTAGACTAGTACCAATCAAGTGATAAGGGACCTTTTGAGTATTCAACGAAAATATATGGCATCAATCACCACTATATAGAGAGAGTTAGGAGTAGTTAATGAATGTTGAAATTTGAAATATATGAACTACCACAAAAATATGAATCAACACTTATGATATCATTCTTTAAGGTAGAAAATAAGTACCTTTTGTCATACAAGAGAGAAATATTCATACGTAAATCAAGGAAAATGAAATGTTTGAGTTACCTCTTTATCATATGTTGTAAAATGGACAAGCTTACTACTATCCACAAATATTAGAATCTAGTTTATGGATAAGGATGTAGAAAGCATACATTTGGAGTGAGGAAAAACCAACCAAGAGTGCATAAAAGAAGTTAGAACAATGAACCTTGGTTTCTTTTCCTAGAGAAATTAAAATAATATATAAAAATATCCCAACAATGATAAATTTACAAGCTTAATGATAAATAATCATGTACTTAACGTAAATTTGTAAACTGAGGTGGTGAACCCCCTTAGAGTTTTCACCAAAAGTATCCAAAATGAAATATAAAAGCAATGAATTACTTTCTACAAGTGGAATTACCCTGATAGATCGCATTAGATAAACTTGATAAACAATTTAAGAATGAAAATAAGCTAGAATATGGTTAGAATTCACCTTTTAGAGTTAAATATTAGCTTTTAGGGTTTCTCCAATTTTGTTTTTTCTTCTTGTAATTTAATTTATGGAATTGGAAAACATCTTAAATCATCCCTCAATATGTTAAATAAAAGATTCAAGTACAAATATATGGGACTCTTTTGCTCAATTAGGCTTAAAATAAATAGTTAAGCATAAACTTTAGAGAAAAATGTCTAGAAATGAAATTAAACTATTAAATTTACTACGTGCAATGAATAATTTTTTTGTACGGTTATTTCATATCTTTTGTATATTTATTCTTTATATCACATGATAGAAAATGATTTTAGGTTTTAGGAATTTTGGTTTGTTGTTGGGACTTAAGCTTAGTACCTCGTGAATGGCTTATAGGTTCAAGTAATATGCACCTCTAGGAATTGTTTACTAATGTTTATAGATGATAATGAGAGACTAGGGTCTATAGATAAAATAATCCCTTGTTTAATCATGACAAGTCATGAAAACCAAGGCCCTACAATAAGGGTTTCCTCAAAGCAAATAACCTTCACCAACAAGCTCAACAATGGAATGGAAAATAACACATACATCCCTTATCAAGGAGCATAAAACTGAGCAAAAAAGGGTTTGTGCACTTACCACACCAAGGAGAATGGCAGTGATACAAACCATAGACATTCTTCTTCCAAGTGACAAAAGTTTTCCCTTCAATGGATCAGTCTTCCTAGATAGTAAATGTTTTGAACATTCACAATGTAATCTTCTTTCAACCAAGAAAAATAGCCAATAAAGAGAGATCTAAGGAGTTGACACCAAAACACCAAATACATATAATAAACCGATGGCTTATGAAAGTGTTCTCTGACAATTCAAAACAATTTGGAATAAGAGGAGAGCTTCTATTTATAGATAAATATTCTAACTCCTTCCTATTCTTTATTCCATAAATATAGGTCAAGGAAACAACATAAAAATGACTTATCTTTTGCACAAGTAGGGTGACTAAGTTAAAATAAAAGTAGATGATACCACATATGCATAAAACCTTTGAAAATTCGCTTTCTCATTCAAAATATTTCCATAAAATTGTAGTATGATGCTATATAATATTCATGGATATCATTAGATGAAGATTCCTAAATTAGAGTCACCACCTTTCCTCTAGGTTGTGGTCTTGGCTTAATGTTTTTTTATTTTCTTTTTTGCTTAGTTGATTTTTATGTGCTTTTTGGAATAAGCTTCAATGGGTTGTTTGGATAAATAAATAAATAAATGTAAATGGAGAGAAATGGAAGCAATGGAGTTGCTCAGAAATTGAAATAAACATTTATATTTTTTGTAGCCTAGAATTTGGCGTACTTTCAAAAACGAACAAATAAAAAAATTTCACATTCACAAACCACTATGAATCAGAAAAAATAATAAAGAAATACTTATCATCAACCATGAAAGATTGCAACAAATGAATTACACAAAATTTCACCACAAATATGCATGATTATAATATATCCATCGAATAGGAGTTGAAACTTGGATTATACATTCCTCCTCTAAACTTGATCTTATTAGAAGAGTGCCATTTGAAATACACCCCCCCCCCCCTCCAACACACACACACACATATATATGAACATGGACATCACAAAATCCATAACTTTTCATCATTACATTATTATGTTTTTATTCTTTCAAATTATAATTAGTTTATTTCAATTTGTAAGAGAATATGAACAACCAACGGGGAAGTTGGCAATGCAACTTACCCCAACAGGGCCCAAAATCATTGGTGCTTCATCTCCTAGGGTTAGGGTTTCAAACTTTTTTCTGATAAAAGGGCCTTCGAGCCTCATTGTAAGTCATTTCAGAAGGCATGTAGCCATCACATCTCTTCTAAGAGATAAACTACCATCGCCCGGACTAGTTTATTGTCATTCTGCTTATAAACAATTTTCAACATTCGTTATTTATTGATTGAAGTTAAATATTATTGTATCCATGTGTTTTTGTTTAATTTTTTATTTAATTTTATTCCTTCATAAATCCAAATCTGTGTATTAGAGAAACCTTCTCTTTCTCTGTTTTTATGTGCATGTCCCCAACGAGGTCAGGGTATAAGGAATTGGGACTTGAACTAGTCGAACCCCTACAAGGCTTCCCTTGCAGAACTTGGTGACCCCCCATGGCAGAAGTAAAGAAATATGAGGGAGCAGGAGACCCTATCAAATTGTTTCTCGAATAATCCCTCGAGCAACACAGTAACAAAATGGTGGAAATTTTTTCCTAGATCCTTTAGCGGATGCCAACAAGAGGCACATCTTCATCTAACAATCACTTTGGAGGCATCACCCGCCTTCAAGGTACAAGTTAACTTCAATACCCTTATATTCAAAGGTCAGATGGATGTAGATGTTGTATATAAATGGTTAAGTTTGCTGGAAGGTTATTTTTTGTACATAGTTTATTCAATAGGGAAAGTATTACTTTTGAACTGCTTAAGTTCCCCCCATGTCAAGGACTAGTGGGAAAATAACTGTGAGAGAAGGACTAAGGAACCCTATCTATTTTTAGCCTCACCCTCTTAGAACTCTTTCTGAGACACTTTCAAGGAAAATTATTAACTTATTAGGAGCTATGAAGACAAGTACATAAAATGGATGACACTACTACAATAAAGGGATCAAGATGTGCATGATTTGATGAATATTTTTCTTATCCTATGCAAAAAGTTGGGTATCAAGAATCTGAACGACATATGGTGCTCAAATATTGTGGTTTTTTGCACAAATACATTAAGGAATAAATGGAACTCATAGACATCTCCTTGCTTGGTGCAACATACCGATATGCTGCCAAGATTGAAAAAAAAATTGAACAAAAGAAGTGAGACTTTGGACCTGCGAATCTAAAGCAAGGAAAGAACACCCCCAAACCACAGAACAAAGGATAGAGCCAAGGTGGAATGACCTAGGAAAATCCATTGAAGCCACCAACAAAGATCATGACGATGAAGAAGGACATAGGAAAGTGGTGTGAGTTCCACAAGAGCCCCACACACAACACAAATGAATGTCGTGGTAAGAAATCACTAGTCATTGAGCTAAGATCTTCAGAGTTTGATGCATGTTCCAAATATGAACAAGAACCCAACAAGGAGAACGATAAGGGGAAGTATATTATTAATGAAAAACCGAGTGCCATCATTTCCACCACCAAATTATAGAATATTGAGACCCAAGATCTAGAGGAGGGTGAGTGTCTCTTCCACTCAAATATGTGGGTGAAGGGTTCTCTGTTGTAGTTCATTGTTGACAGTGGGAGCCAAAAGAACCTCATCTGAGAAGACATTGTTAAGAAGTTGGGCTTTTTGACCACACCACACCCACAACCATAAATCATTGGGTGGCTCCACCAAGGAAGAGATCTCTATGTCAGCTGATAGTGCCACCTTTCCTACAACATCAAGCCCTTCACAAATGTGGTACTATGTGATGTTGCTCCTTTTGAAGTTCGTGAAATTAGGAAAAACATACTTATGGAAGCTTCATGTTGTGTATGAGTCCAAGCCTTGCCCTGTGATTATTACTTTGGGAAGGAAACTATACAAGATACCAGAGGTAGCGCCACTTACCACCATCTCTTTGACCTCTACTAAGAAATGTAGTAAGATCATCTCCTAGACTAGGAAATGTGTTTTCTTTTTTATTTGTTCTCAAAGTAAAGGGAAGATTGTGTCCACATCCATGGCCCTTGGAAAGGTTCCCTCTGCACAACAAAATCAAGTTGATAAGGTTGTGTATGAATAGAGGGACATCTTCTCCTCACCCATAGGAATATCCTTACACTGTTAGGTCAATCACTCATCAATCTGACTCCCGAATCTCCTTTACCCAATGGGCCAATATACTGCTTCTCTCTTTTGGAAAATGAGGAAATCAAGCAGCAGATCTTGAAGCTGTTGCAAAAAGGGTACATCAACCAAGTTCCTCACCTTGTGGGAGCTGAACTATAATCGTACAAAAAAAGGATGGGACCTAGAGACTCTGAATTGATTATCGGGCATCATATAAAATCACTATCAGGAACATGTACTTGATCCCATGGATTGATGATCTTGTTGAACAAATAAAGGGGGCAAAGTACTTCAACAATATTGATTTGAAGTTTTGCTATCGCCAAGTTCTAATAGAGCCCACAAATGTATGGAAGACCACCTTCAAATCCAAGGAGGGCATTTTTGAGTGGTTGGTCATGCCCATTGGGTTGACAATACCCTTGAAACTTTTATGAGGTTGATGGATGACATCTTGTGGCCTTTCACCAACTCGTTCATGGTTGTGTATTTGGATGACATCCTCTTCTTTAGATAGAGTTTGGTAGAGCACTTGCAACATATTCATCAGATCCTTCAAACCCTGTGGCATCACAAGCTATGTGCCAACCTAGAGAAGTCCTCCTTTAGCATGAACTAGGTCAAATATCTGGGCTACATAATTGACGAGAAATGCATGCATGTGGATCTAGCTAAGATCTAAGTCATTCAAGATTGGTTAGCCCCAACGAATATGAAGTAGCTTCACAACTTCTTGGGCCTTGCTAATTTATATCAAAGATTCATGTTGGGTTTCTATCATATTACGTGGCCCTTGAGTCAAGTTACTAAGGGTGGGGCAAAAGAGAAGTTATTTTGGCCCAAGGCACAACAAAAGGAATTCATTGAACTCAAACACCGCCTTTGCTCTACACCAGTTCTCACCTTGTAAAACCTGCAACAACCATTTGAGATTGATATAGATGCCTTAGATTATGCTATTGGTGCAATCCTCACTCAATAAGGGCATCCAATGGCCTATCAGAGTGAGACACTCTCTGATACTGTTTATAGGTACCCCACATATGATAAGGATATGTATTCTATCATGTAGGTCTACTGACATTGGAATTATATTCTAGGGAAGGAGACAATCATCCACACATACCACCAACCTCTTCAATTTATGTAGACACAAGGGAAGTTGCAGAATGATTGCTATAAAAAATGGTCCACATACCTGCAACAATTCCATTTGAACATAAAGTACAAGAAGGGAAGCACCAATAATGTCAGAGACTACCTCAATCAACCCCCGGTTATGGAATTGAGAATAGTTCTCAAATATTACGAGCACAAGACCTCTGGATGGACATAACTATATGAAAGTGACTCAGAGTTCATTGCCACCTATAAGATGTTGATGGATGGAAAGTTGATTCTAGACTTCCACCTTCAGGATGGACTGTTGTGATATCTAGGACAACTTTGTGTTTGTTCAAGCGAACGTGCCAAGATGATTTGGGAGGTGCACTATAATAGGGTTGCGAAACACTTTGGTGTCGAGAAGCAATGGAAGTATTGAAAAAATATTTTTATTGGCCAAAACTTCGACATGATGTTGGAAAGTATATTAGATCTTGCAATTCCTGTGCCATCGCTAAGCCAACCATTAAGAAGCAAGGCCTATACACTCCTCTACCTACTCCTAGTTGACCCTGGGAATCCATCTCCATAGCTATATGTCTAGCATTCCTTCTACGAAGCATGGTAATGACTATGTATTTCTGGTCATTGATAGATTTTCCAAGATGGTTATATCGATGGCCTGTAAGAATAGCATCACAACAGAAGACACTAACAAACTCTTCTTCGAACGAATGTGGGTACATTTTGAGATTCCACAAACCATTATATCATATCAGGATAGAAGGTTCTTGAGCACATTTTTTTCGAGCCTCTAGTCATTATTGGGCATTGAGCTCACCAAGTCAACTGCATTCCATCCTCAGACTAATGGCCAGATAGAGGCTATCAACATGATGATAGTGTACATACTACAAATGTACAACTCCAAGCATCCACGAACATGGGATGAGAGTCTTCCCTATGTGGAACACAATTATAACAAATCTCTCCATAGCTTGACTAGCCAGAACCCATTTCAAGTGGGCATGAGATTCCAACCATTGTGTCCCATTGACATCACAATGCCTCTTGCGACTAAACATGCAGAATATGCACATGTTCAGTCTAAAACTGATAAAACCACTAGGTTTATTGACTACATCCAACACGTCTGCCAACAGGTCCATGATATCATGGATAAATCCAATTCCAAGTACAAACAATGTCATGATTGACATTAGGTGCCACATAATTTTTAATTCGGCAATAAAGTTTGGCTACATTTGTAGAAGGAACGCCTTACTGGAGCCCATCAGAAGCTTCAACCAATTTGATATAGGCCTTACACCACCACCAAGGTTTTGGGTGACAATGCTTTCGAGCTCAAAATCCCCCCATTCCTTGGCCCACACCCAACGTTCAATATGGACACCCTTCGGCCATACTTTCCACCATTGCTGGACACATAAGACATTACTGAGTAGCTAACAAAAACATAGCTCAACCCTAAATACATTGAACAAGCCAAAAATTATTGGATCATGGACACATAGATCAACCACACTCACCAACATAAGATCCAATTATATTAGGTTGTCAAAGCTGGCCAACTCTTGCACCAAGGCGAGGGGCTCACCAGGGACCAAGTTCAACAAAAGTTTCCCCATCTCATTGAGAAACCCAACACAATGGGGACCATTACTTTGTAAGGGGGGAGGACTGATCCAGGTGGATATTGGTGGCCACTTGCCTATTCCACTTGGAACCCCAACACTATTTTCTTTTAGTTTCCTTAATTCTAGCATAGATTCCTATTTTTGGCAGTTTTTCGGGTCCTAAACTTTTGGAGCTATTTTGAGGTCCTAAAAGATGTTTTTTTGGGAAAATGGAGAGACCACAAAAGTGCCAAAATTTGTTTCACAAATTTTATTTTTTTCTCCTCATGAAGATATTTTAAACAAGGTATTATGATAGCTAAATGAAGATCATATGCTAAAGTCACAACCCCGGGAAGTTGACGGTCCAAGTTATCCCAACGGTGCCCAAAACCGTTGTCACTTCATCTCCTAGGGTTAGGGTTTCACACTTATTTTGTATGATAAAAAGGAACCTGAACCTCATTGTAACATAATTCATAAGGCAAGTAGATGTCGCATCTCTTCTTAGAGATAAGATACCATCGCTCGAGCTAGTTTATTTTCATTCTACTTGTAAACAATTTTCAACATTCCCTGTTTATTAATTGAAGTTTAGTATTATTGTATCTTTGTGTTTATTTATTTATTTTGTATTTCATTTTGTTCCTTCGTAAATCCAGATCATGAACATTATTTTATATCACCTTGCTATATTCTAATTCCTTTCTAGCACATGGATTAGAGTTGGGGGGTGGGTGGGTCTTACCACACCCAAATAAAAACTTCTTAACGAAATAAATGAATATGCTAGGAGAAAATAATTTCAAAGCAATATTTGTCATGTACTTGGACACTCTCACACTACTGAGACTTGTTGTCAAATATTTTCCATTCATTATGAGTTATCTTCTTCTTTTCCATTAATTAAAATTAAAATAAAACACAATTCTATAAAAGGAAACACAACATACCAACACATCAAGGGTTCATGAGACTCACCAAAGTGGTCACACAAGTTCGTAACTCCTGTCTTACCTTCCCATTCCTCTAAGTATTAAATGTTGGGAATGAAAACTAAAAACAAGATTAGACCTCCAATACATTAACCCTTCTAGTGTCTCCTTGACAAAGATGCCAAAATGCTAGTCAAATTATTGCAAAATAATTCCACCATAAATTATCAACCAATATTTTGTAAAATTTGAGAGGCTACATTTTATGTGCAAGACTAAACCATAAATGGAATTCTTACCCTATCATTGTAGAAAAATAAACCAAAGAAATAACCTCTAAGAAAATAAATTCTATTGAGAACACTTCCACTAGACAACAAGCTTTAGAAATGTCTTTCTCAAAGCACGGGGAAACAATCTTCCACTCAATTCAAGTCAAGTGTTCATGACTAAGTCACAAGACATCAATCAAAGCCCCATCTTCAATGGAACTAGATCGCTATAGATACAAGGAAGGGAAATGGTTAGAAAAAAAATTAAGATACATTTGCTATTTGGGGAAGCAACATAAATCCTTCTCACCAAGGCTACACTCTTTTGCTTCAATTAGGTAGGGAATTCATGCAAACGAGGAGAAGTTACAGTGTGTATTTAGACCTCCAATAACCTATCTCTTTCTAACCAAGAAAATTTCAATAAAGGGAAGGGAAAATAAAGAGATATGATCAATGGGGTTGCCTACACATCCCTTGTTTGACATGACATAGCCCTATCATACAACCTAAACCAAATGGTTGGAAAACTAGGGGGGTTATAATTATTGGCATTTCCCTTCAATGATCGACCACATTCCTATAAAAAACACAAATGTAATCAACAAAACTTCCAAATATCAAAGAAATAAATGTATGGTACATTTAACTAAGCCACAATCTATTTTTTTTTTTAAAGAAAGAAGAGTGATTAGGATATACTACATTACAAAAAGGAAAGGAATGGGGAAACATGGGTGGAGTTGGTGGGCCCTCCAAACCAACACCACACTGCCTAATAGACTACCAAACCAAGATTAATTTATGCCACAAATCATCCAAAAAATCAACAATTAGTTCCTTGTCATTAAGTATAAATATTCATAAATACATCATGTAGTTAGTAGATCCCATGACTAATTGACCAACCATGTTTTATTACAAATATGCATTATGATTTTTAAACCTAGATACACCCCATCCTAGCCTTAGTCCATACATTTATACAAAAAGAGCAAGCAATGAATTGGAACCAATTTCCTCAAATCTTGGACTGGCATGCTACGATTGGTAAAAAAAATATTGTCTTTGTATATTTTATGAGATCTTGGTTGGAGAATAGCTCAGTATCATATCATATTTCATTAATATAACCTAAAACAATCTAAGTATAGCAATATCTATTTTTTTTTGCTAATTGGTTGCTTAATGTGAGACGTAGCTAGAGAACGATCGCAACCAAAATGACTCCCATGAAATAACTGCATGTATATACCAATACACACATGTTTTGGAAAATCCACATGGTATTCACCCAATTGGGGATGTTTTTAGAAAACCCATGTCATGGAATTTTCATATTATTCCTCAAAAATCATGTCCAAATTTATTCAATTGATTCTTCTTGACACAAGTTTATTGAAACATTGATCATGAGCAGAGGCGTGTGTAATTAACCCAGGTACAGTCTAGATAACATGAAACCATGTTATAAACTCCAAGAAAAAAACCCATGCCACATAATTCCACCTAGAGCTATGTGGATATGTAAACCTTAAAGTTTAGCTATAGGATTACATAGGAGTTACGAGAATAGAATTAGGAAAAAAAAAATTAGTAAAACCAAACAAAATGCTCTCCAATTCATTAAAAATAAAGGAAAATGATAACCATTAACTAGTTTTTAATTTGTAGGCTTACTCTGGCATATTCAAGAAGAAACACAACAAGAAGGGTAATGCATGATTGATGGAGTGAGGTCTAATAAGTGTTTTTAATGGTGAAATAGGATGAAAATTTGGTGACTCAAAAATAAGAAAAAAAATATGTTCACCATAACACTCATTAATTCTTATAGATCATAGTTTATATTTTAACTTGGATTCCTAAGCATTGAGTGTTACATTTCTCCTCAGGTACATTCAAAATATTACTAAGTATAGTCCTAGAATGAAGGGATACAATATTGTGTTATGGGTTTGTTGGAATAGTGGAAATCTTGGCCTCCATTTGGAATCATTATACCAATTTTGGTTGGAAGCTTGAAATTGTTTAATTTATCATGGAGTCAAAGGGTATTCAAGGGGACAAGCTATAACAAGGGTAGCATAATGGTATTTGTAGACATGGTTGATAGCACTAGGGTCTATCCTCATGGAATATATGTACATATCATATATTGCCTCATATCATGATAAAGTGTTGTTAAGTAATGAGGGATTAATATATGATTTGAGAAATCATGGCAATTGCATGCATGCTCAGACCTTGACCAAGTTTGTATATAAGAAGAATGTATATTAAGTGTTCCTTTGACCTCATTATGGGTTACTTTTTTGTGTGTGTGTATGTGTGATATTATGCACGAGTAAGTGATTACCCTCATATATTCTTCTTATCTAGAATAGTTTAGGAAAGGTACATTAAAATAATTACAGAAGTTGTGTTTTAGGTCGACATTTGATGTCCTACCTAGCATTGAAAATTATATTGAAATTCAAGTTAGGGAAGCCTATGATGTGTTTGGTGGCATTTGTTATGAAGCACATTGTAACCTTGGATATATAAATGAAAGAAGCCTCTCCTTGTATCTATTATTGCAATCAAGTGCTTTTTCCTTTTTCCTAACAAATGGCCCTTCCCTTATGAGCACTATTAGTAACTAGCTTCCAACATTTTTTCTCATGCTAGCTTTAGTATCTTCCAACAAGATTTATATGAGGGACACCATTTGCTTGAAATTGAGAAAACATTTATTTAGTTCTCTCATGAATTTGAGCCTTTGTAGATATTGCTCACTACAAGCATATGATATTATTGTAGCAATCCAAGTGTTTAAAGGACTACATGTAAATAACCTAACATAGCATATTAAAATTGTTTTAATTAAAATAAATAACCTATCATAATATAATAAAATTATTGTAATTAAATGAAAATGGACATTGACTAAATGAAAGGTTATGACCTTAGTCTCATTGAAATATTTATATGGTTTCATTATACATTGTACTAGGAATTGGAGAATAATAAAATATATATTTGATAACTTATCCAAGTAGAATTTCCATTGGCCCATGGTTTTAGCATGGTATTTTCCCCTGTGTGAAGCTGATTCTCAATCACATAGTCGAGTTATGGAGATTCAAGCTGTTGGAAGTTTGTTGCACTATCAAATTACTATGTAGAAAATCATCGCAGAGCTAAAGTGTGGAAGAGTTGAACATGAAACAATGGAAGTATTATGGACTCCTGCATGTGGATGAGCATGTGTGTGAAGTGGTGTGACTGTGAGACCTATGTGAAGCCTTATGATTTGAACAATTTAACTTGGCATGGGTGTTTGGTTTGTTGTTTGTGAGTCAAAGGAACCCAATTATTTGTGTTAAATTTGGCCTCCATTTCCATTACCACAGAAGGAGGAAATGATGTTCCAAAATCCAAAGAAATAAATGTGTAATAAACTGAATTAAGGCATGTTTACGTTCAACGAAGTGAAGTTCTTGTGTGGACATATTTCAAGCAAGGTTTGGATAGGATCGATCTCCCTCACATTCCTAAATTTCCATTGCATTTATAAAGAAAAGAAAGGATATTCCAATAAAACCAAGGGTATGCTTATGGGTAAGCCAAAGATAACCCGGGTTGATGAATACTAATTATGTAGAGGGTGTTAAAGGTATAAACATATGTTGTTGAGTCATGTACTAGAAAATATTTCCTAGATAATTGACTAATACAACAACTCACAACCCACACATTTCGGTGCATTGTAAGTTTTTTATGTGGACTTCAACAAAAACAATACTTATGCTTTGTAGGGATAAGATGAAAGTTAAAGATAAATGGAGATGAAAGAAAAATAACAAAAAATAATAGTGCATAAGACTGAAGATGAGGATGGGACTGGTTCAAAGGATTGCTAAAGATATATAAATCACAAGTACTCATTAAGCGGGACTATGGAGGAATAAATCTTACTTGCTAATAATAATTAATGTCTAAATTATGTGATGAAAATGTACTAAGTAGACCAACCATAGAAGTATATAAAAGAATGAGATATTAGGAGAAGTGAGACATTGGGGATGAAGATTGTTTAAGATATTTAAGGAGAGATTCATAGAAATATTTTGGAGGAATTTTAGGAAATGGTTTGAACTAAAAATTGGATTATGACATAATCTTTATGGTCACCTATCATTCTATATTGTGACCATCTGTATAATACAATGAAACATAAGAAGGTTTATTAAAATAACTTCCCCTCATGGGTTTCTTTCATACAATTCTTTATGACCCTTATTTCATGATTAGATATGATGGTTAAAAAAATGAAGAGTCTAGAAATACTATAGGATCTAAACATTATAATTCCGCCCCAACACTTTTTTCTATCACGACGACTAGAATTTCACAACCCAAAACTTTGAATTTTCTAGGATACATTAAGATGATGAGTAACAATGCTAATATATAGATTTTTTTGTTTTAAGTTAGGCACTTTGTATTACCTCAATAAAGAATACGTAGACCACAAATTTTCTACTACTAGAATACCCAAAGGGAACCAAAGCAATAACATAAGTTTAAAATCTTGAGGTTGCTAAGACCTCATCTAGCTTGAGCATTTTGTAAATGAAATCTTATTAAAATAGGTTGGTCATGCCAAACCATGACATACAAAGATATCCGAAAACAAAAAAGAATACTAGTGTTGCAAGCAAAAGATTAATGATTCATAACAACTTTTGGGCGGAATCTCTAGGAATTTTTGTTGTTGGTCACTACCCTCATTTAACGAGAAGAATATGTTGGATGATATCTTGGCTAGAATATTCAACTTGTAGTCTACACTAATGATTTCTTCCTCTAGCTTTGCTAATATGACATAATTATTCTGTTGAGTCCTCATATACCTCCCTGTGTTGTCTACAATATTCAAATGATGTTTAACCCCATTTTGAATTCATTCCATGATCAATGGATTGATGGGAACACATGTAATGCACTAAGTATAGTGGGAGCTGCAACCCCCTTTCGTGTGAGCCGACATAACTAATATATAGCTATTCCTCTTCTAATTAACAATATTTTTGTAATCAATTTGGGAAAGAATCCAAGATTTCATGACCAAACCAAGCACATCAACACAAAGTATCATCTTATTCGATATCATGTAGAGACCAATACCATTCACTTAATATTGTTCCACGAATGATAAAATTTTTGAGATCTTAACCAAAATATTGCAAGAAAACAATTTTAAGAGTGGATGTTGGACACATAATCCTTTAATATTGTGTAAATATAAATACTTTGTAAATAATTAAATTAGGAATATGAAGAGTTGGACAACCTATCCAAAGGATGAAACAAAGGTTCATCTCACTAATGTATTTAAGGACAATTTATGTTAATGCAAATCATCAACTTTATGGAATTATTCCTTGGTCTAACCTTTTTTACTTTCCTCTTTTTTTTGGTAAGGAAAGGAACTTTATATTAATTTATAAAGGAGAAACAATTCTATCATTTAAATTATAAAAAAAACTAAGAGAAGTGCTTTGCCAAAAATTGATAGCCATCACTAGAACAATGACACAACATAAAACATGGTTTTATTGAGCATATCAATTTGAGGGTAATTCCACCTAGACTGGTGGAGGGTGACCATTGTCATCTTCATATGAGTTGAATGTAATATTTTCTAGCCTCTTAGCTAGAACAAAAACCTTGTTATCAAACTTATTCATTTTTTCCATCATCTCTACAATGCACACTAAAATTTCTTGATGCATGTTTGATCATTATATGATATCCGTGCCATAAAAGTTTTTATATGCCAATAGAAAATGATATTTTACATGTAAGAAGTTTGGCGAGACTGGTTTGAAGTGTTGGTCATTGGAATCCAATTCCTTGTTTCCCTATTAACATGATGCAATGAGTCAATAGCTGTAATAGAAATCCTATATCTTTGATATAGTTCAATGAGATTGTTTTTGAATAATCTCTATGAAATGATACATGGAGTGACAAGAAATAACCTCAGCTTCAGGTTGAGGTGTTGAAGCTTGTTTTTCCTTGGGGACAAATTTGAGGGGTGGATTTGCCCCTTCCACGTCCTCTATGACTAGATAATACTCTATGACATGCCATAATATAATTGTGAAGAGAGGAAAGGGTACAAAACTAAGAAATTGAAACATGATGACAAGGGAGAGTGGAGAAATCAAGTGCTAGAAGATAATAATTGATTTCTCTTAACTTGATAGTTAATTGTGAATGTTTGTTGGATTCTTATTACTTATAGTATCTTATTCATTAAGTATCCTCCAACCAAGTCAAAATGAACAAAAGTCAATGTTAGTTGAACCTTCTGAAATCTAGACAAAACCCAAAAAAAAATTGGACCTGTAATGAAGGACAAATTTAAACTTGTAATTTTCACATAGATGCCACAAAATCTTCGTGCATGTGATATTAAACAAGCTAAAAACTCAAATTTTTATGTCTCCTTTGAACTCCTTCTCTCTCCTTTGAATTCAACTCCTTTTCTTCTTATTCTTGGCACAAAAAGCGATATCATTTTCATTTGAGTGAATTGTGTCTCCAAGAGGTCAAGTTGAGTCATATGTATACATGTCCTAGAGGGTCAAATGACTACCTCAATCCAACTTTTCCAAGGAGGGCCGACTTGGTATTGTGTTGACTCCATGGCTCAAAATGAAAATTCTTTTTCTTTTTCTTTCAAAAGTCCAAATGCGACTGGACTCAAATATATTTTTTGTTTCTCAAAATAATTTATTTGACTCCTTTTGACTTTATTTGACTATATAAGCATGAATAAAATGCTTTGAACAAAATAAAATAATAATAAATATATCAATGATAATAATTACATTTTATTACATTATGAAGATCGACACTAGTTACACTTTTCAACAAAGTAAGGGGAAGAGATTGAAACACATAGGAGGATAAAACCCATCTCAATTTAAGGAATAGAGATTGGTTTCTCTAGTCTAGCAAACCATTGAAGAAACTTTCACTAAATTCCAAACAAATGTACGGACCTATAAGAATATCATGTTGAAGGAAAGGGACTAAATAGAAATACCACCCTACTAAACACAATGAGACCAAGAGGCAAGAGTAAAAGAAAGAAACCAATAATAAAAAGGCCCAAACTTAATTTAAAAACTAATAAAAATGAAAAATGTTAACTAGGAGACAAAGTAATTACCACCACACATAAGGAAAATGTTGCAAAGAACTTGAACCTTGATCTAAATAATTTTACTATACAAATCTCCACTTTTAAATAGATATGCATAACTAAATAAGAGAACATGGGCATTGTCATGTGAAACTTTGGACTAAGACCATAACCCAATGCTTAGTGATAGCAAAAACCTAAAGATAAGTAACCAATAGTAAAACCATCAAAAAATTCAAAGACGATAAACACTCATAAATGACGACTCATACTATAAATTCCAACAAGAAAGTGATGAATTCATGTAGCAAACCCAACTCCTTGGCTTTATACACTACCCTAGGTTATGATTCTCCCTAACCTTTATAGACTTCACCATAATTATGACAAGTGCAAACTTGAAGGTGGGTTATAATTCATGATGTCCTTCCAGGGCCTCTCACATGTCAATCTTCATAATGAACTAATCCTCCCACAAACTCACCTCATGCACAACCATTTGAATTAACCCATTCATACGTGTCGACTACCATTTCAAGAGTGTACTACATCCCCCTTATTTCATTCACACCAATATCAAGATGATAACATAGAGCCCACACTCAGACACCCTCCATGGGGTCTTTCAATTAATCTTTTTTTTAACAAAAAACTATAAATATAATTTTTTTACATTACATATAACAAAAATTATAATAAAACTACATCAGATTAATATTTTAAAATGCTATAATTTTCCATGGATTTTTTTTTATCCTTAAAGTGGTTTTAGCTATTAAAAATTCTTCGTAAGAAGATTTAAGAAACATTAAACGATTTTTGAGCCATTTACTAGACAACTTTGAGGGTTTTGGATTTATTCTTTATGTTGAATAAATTTATATTGTTTGATGTAATTGTAACTTGTATTTAAGAAATTGTATTGAATTTAATGAAGGCTAAATAATTTATGGTTTTATTTTTTATTTTTTTGTCAAGTTGTCTGTGTTCCTGGAGGCTTGACCTATGGCTTGAGAAACTGCGACCTAGGGGCATCTAATATCACACCCAGCCTAGGCCACACCAACCCTAAGTTGACTATATTTTAGTGTGTCTCCTCCCCCTAGCATGAACGTAACAACCTCTGTGAAGTTTGATATTGGGTGGCCTTGCTAAGGAAGCCCATCCTCAACCAGTTGTGCTAATGAGACTTGACTAAATAATTTATGTTTAAAATGTTATAAAGATTAGATTTTTAATTTATATTTATTTTTCTAATGAAAATATTGTTTTTCTAATATAGTAATAAAATATACTAATATATACTTTGATACAATTTTAGTTTTATAATACAATTTGTAAATATAGTAATAAATTGGAGATTTTATTTCTTTTCTCTCAAATTGAATTCAACTTAGTGTCACTTATAACTTTTGAATGAGATATTTCTTTCAACTACATCGCATGAGATAAGTTATGGCCCATTCAAATGCAGTGTATCGAATAAAAAAATCACTAAAATTACGACATAAGGAATATATATTAAAAAATACCATCAAATGTTATTACAAAGGCTATCATAATGGCTAAGAAAATCTGTTCGACCATTTTTCGCAACTATATTTACGTCCAACCCGAAGCAGTGCTTCCAGGGTTTATGAATTTAAGGAGAACTTCAGGATCAAAAAGAAGTCCTCCCACTCTTGCGGAGATAGTTGTGTTGATATCCAATCCAAGTTGTGCAATTCTAGAATGGATGCACTCAAATATTTTGCATCCTTTCTTCGCACATAAAATTGGACCGTTGCTTTCATCCACCTCATATTTCTCACCTTCACAAGTAAAATTCTTAAACATGTTAACAAAGTCTTGTAATATATAGAGATCTCCTTCCATAATGATATCACTTGATGGGCCTTCTGTCATCACTATATCTTTGACAAGGCAAAGGCCCTTTTCAAGGGTTTTAGAATTATGTCATCCCTTAGTTTCGGCTTCAAGGAGTTTTCCCCCACTAAGACTTGTCATCTCTCTTGATCTATCAATTTCTCTATTGATGCAGATAGTTAGAGCACACAGAGATACATAACACCAGAAATTAGGAGCCAAGCAAGGGAAACCCAAACAATCCTTCTCTTATAGAATCATATCAAAATGAGATATCCAAGACTTAAGACCAAGACCAAAAATTGTCACAAAGACCCAAATTAATGCTCCTCCAAGTATCCTCCAACCAAGTCAAAATCAACAAAAGTCAACGTTGGTCGAACCTTTTGAAATTTGGTCAAAACACAATTTTTTTTAACCTGCAGTGAAGTAAGAAGTTCATACTTGTAATTTTCACAAAGATACCACAAAATATTCGCACGTGTGATCATAAAAAACCTAAAAAACTCAAGTTTTATCTCTCCTTTGACCTCCTTCTGTCTCCTTTGAATTCAACTCCTTTTCTTCTTGTTCTTGGCACAAAAATCGATATGATGTGCATTGAGTGAATTGTGTCTCCAAGAGGTCAATTTGAGTCATATGTATGCATGTCCTGGAGGGTCAAATAGCTACCTCTCAAGCCAACTTTTCCAAGGAGGGCCAACTTGGTCTTGTGTTGACTCCATGACTCAAAATAAAAATTCTCTCTCTTTTTTTCAAAAGTCCAAATGCGACTTGACTCAAATACATTTTTTGTTTCTCAAAATAATTTATTTGACTCTATTTGATTATATAAGCATGAAGAACATGATTTTACCAAAATAAAATAATAATAAATATATCAATGATAACAATTACATTTTATTACGTTATGGAGAATGACAATAGCTACATTTTTCAACAAAGAGAACCTAGGAAAGGACAGACAGGAAAGAGGCAAGGGGAAGAGATTGAAACCCATAGGAGGATAAAACCCATATAAATTTAAGGAATCAATATTGGTTTCTATAGTCTAGCAAACCACCGACGAAACTTTCACTAAATTCCAAACAAATGCATGAACCTTTGAGAATATCATGTTGAAGGAAAGGGACTAAATAGCAATACCACCCTACTAACCACAATGAGACCAAGTGGCAAGAGGAAAAGAAAGAAACCAATAAGAGAAAGGACCAAAATTAAGGTAAAAAATAATAAACATCAAAAATATTAACTAGGAGACAAAGTAATTACCACCACATCTAAGGAAAATGTTGCAGAGAACTTGAACCTTGATCCAAATAATTTTACTATACGAATCTCCACTTTTAAATAGAGATCCATAACTAAATAAAACAATGCTCAGTAATAGGAAAAACCTGAAGATAAGGAACATGTAACACCCTCCTCCCACATCTACCCAAGCAACCAGCTAGCCAGGGTAAACATGCGACGAGAGGCCACTATGATATGATTCGACCTCCTAAGTCACATTAAGGAAGTCGAACAGATGGAAACTCATCATACATACATCCAACATCATCAACAAAACCCTCAAAGGACAAGTCAGCCACTCAAATAACCTGTCCTTGGGTCCCACTATTGTTTTAGGTATCTTGGGTGATAGTTTCTCTCATGCTATGGGCAAGGGAGTGACCAACAACCTAAAGTCGCTCTCACAAGCCTTCCTGCCAGCGATTGTGGACCAAAATTGTCAGTGATGTGCCAACGACCCCGGGGTTTATGCCACTTTTTCAAGCTTAGATCCCAGGACACTGCCCTAGAACTGATCCATCTCTTCAAATCAGTAAAGTAACAGGGAAAATAAATTACAAAAGCAAATACTTGTTCAAGACCTTGAATGATCTGTACTAGCAATGGTCGACATTTCCTCAAACATATCATCGACATGTAACCTACAGGTGTAAATAACAAAGTTAAGTGTAGGGATATCAAAACTATCTGAGAGTCGATATGAACCATTGTTTCCTCATGCCATTTTTTGCATTATCATCTATTAGCTCATAGGCACATTATCCATTCACATACAAGTAAAAACATGCTGAGAGCCACACATAACTGTTATCATAAAATGTGCATATAAACCAACATAATAGGAACATAAATACAATAAACATGACAACCATCAAATCCATAAATACATCAATACCTTTACACATGGAATCAAGGAAAGGATTTCTCATTAATGAATGCAATGAACCAATCGGAGATGGGACTACCACGTTCCACACGACCATAGGATGGTTGAGCCAAATCTCTCTTCAGCCATTCACCCTCGTGCCATATTCCAAGCATGAATGTGGGATCTCATAGAACACATCAATCAAAACTCATTCAGGGCTTCCAAAGGCCATCCACCTCAACCCATCAAAAATTGATTCCACCTCACGGTCAGACATCACCAAAACCATCATCAGATTGGTCTCTATCCAAGCCTTCAGGGATTCTAGAGCGTTTGTCCAACCAAGGCTTCCAAAATAAGTAACTCAACCCACAACTTATACAGGGCTTCCAGAGCATTTTTCCAACCAGGGCTTCCAGTACTAGTAACTCAACCCACTAAGGGCTTCCAGAGCGTTTTTCCAACCAAGGATTCCAGGACCAGTGACTCAACCCAAGCTGTTATAGGGCTTCTAGAGCGTTTTTTCAACCAAGGGTTCCAAGACTAATAACTCAACCCCAACTAAGGAAACATGAGAACCAACCAAAACAAAACAATGAAAGTAAACCCACAATCACCATGGTTATCCAGGAAATTGTAAGGCTAGGCAATCCACTATCGATCCAGGCAATCCTCCATGCCAATGATAGAACACAACCAAGAAACCACATGCATGAAAAAATTAGTGAAGAAATCATACATGTAACTCAGTATCTACAAGCCAATCGGATGTAGTTGTTGATCCCGATGCGGTCTTGCGATTTCCTTCTCTTCCTCTGTTGTCTTGCTCCAAGAATCCAAATATACCACACCCTCCTGAGAGATCACAGAAAACTCTAAGTCTCCAAGAGTATGAGAGAGAGAGAGAGAGAATAATGAGAGAGAGCTCTAACATTGAACTGACCAAGTCTTATCCAAGAGCTTGCCCACTAATCCTGAAAAGCCTTTTTATTAATGAGGCCTTTATTTTCTTCATTTTCCATTATTTTCCTTCATTTTCCTCCTCACTTGCAATCTGTAACCTTTCACCTTCCTTCTCTCCTAATTTCCATTATTTTCATATATAATTGTGCCAAAATACCTTTTTGCCTCTTTAATGCTTAGCCATTGCCTTTGCTAATTTCCTTAGCCATAAACAACCAAATGAACACCCACTAGGATGTCCTGCCCACCATTTAGCTCTGAATACGTGTCCCATCATCCATGGTATTTATATATTTTTACATGGAATTTTCACCAGGGTTGTTACAGAACCCTCACCCTTGAGGGACACCTTCCTCAGTGTTCAATCACACATATACCTCAACAACCTGCTGAAAGAAGACATACTACTTATGGAACTTTATAACAAAACTCGATATAGTATTTGCAATGAAATATTTGCTCAAGACAAAACATCATGACAACATACCGCATAGTGGATCATTATAACACAACTCGTTAGGATATTTACGATAATCACATATACACATACAGATTTTCTTTAACCATCAAATAAAAAGATACGATGTTTGCATCCGCAACAAGGGAATCGAGAGGCTCACACCTCCACCCACAAGTATTTCCAGGATTCACCTCCTTCCGGGAAGCCCAGAATCCACTGTCAAAGTCAAAGTTGCATCCAATGTCCAAAGCTATAATCCTATGCCACTTGTCCTCTCAGTGAATAATTACTGGCGCAATGTTCCAGGGCGCACTCCCAATGTGCATCTGTTTCCATCTGGAAATTCTAATGACCAAAACAAATATTTCCTCAGTCTTGCCCTCTCTTGTACATTGTCCCTCAGGCAATTCGATCAACCCCTTCCATGCAGTCACTCACTTTCCAAGTTCCACTGGCACCCCCATCTTGGGTAGTCCATCCCTTGGCAAGGCTTCCTCACATTGGAAGATACAAAAACCAAGGCATATCCATGCCTCAAAAACATCATACCGATCATAACATGCTCATGGAAATCAATGGACATTATTGGGCACCAGTGTCCCACAATGGCCCTCCTCCTGGAGGCTTTACTAGCATACTGCTGCCTATTTCAATTCCTTTGCTGCTGCTACTAATTCTTGTAGTCGATTTCAGCTGTCCAACTGGGAATGTTCAAGCATTCCTATACGAAGCACATAAATTCCATTAGATTAAAAATAAATTGAAATAACGTCAAATCATACCTCATTGGTATCTCATTAATAACGTACAGTTACAATCCTGTTTACTTCTTGTCACGACAAGTCAAACTAACATCATGTATAGAACATCACATCAAGTTAGCTCAAAACATAACCATCATAGATCAAAATCATAAATCACATGTAACCATCATAAACCATAATCATAAATCATATGCGTAGTAAAACTAAAACATATTAATACCCATACTTATCCCTCATCGATCCCAGCAAACACCCAGTGCCTTCTCCTCCACTAGGTGCACATACGCATAGTGTGCATCACACACATACAAAAACACACGCCATGCACACCATGCAACACATGAACCTATAAAACACATACAACACATACAGCTACACCTAGTGTACGTATGTATACATGCACAATGTACATCAGAAGATATTCATACACACACAACGTGCGATACCACAAAATGCATACATGTACAACTAGTATAAAACACAACACAATACATACACCTACATTCGGTGTACAACACAATACATGTACCTACACTTGATGTAAAACATAACACAAATACGTGTCTAGAGTGCAACACAATGAATGCATATGTAACGATACCATGAATACACAATGCACATACATATTAATGCATGCCTGCAACACAACATGTACGACACACATTCAATCCCACAAGAACACCAGTACCACATGTACCAAGAACCACCTGCACAACGTGTTCACAACGCCAGATATACATTGCACCAATGTACACAGTATCACACACACTACATGTACATGACACCACATTACACAACGCCACATGCAAGACATGTACACAACACCACCTGCACACAACACCACTTGTACAACATGTACACATCACCACCTATACAATCATGCACACCACACCATATGTACATAGCACCACATGTACAACATGCACGCAACACCACTTGTACATAGCACTGCATTTTCAACATGTACATAGCATCATCTATACACAACACTGCATATCCAACATGTGCACAACACCATATGCAAACAACACGCCATATCCATCATGCAGACAATACATTATGTACACAATACTGCATATCCAACACGTACATAGCACCATCTATGCAACATTCATACAACACTATCTGTACTACACCATGTACATAACACTGCATAAACAACATGTACACATGCTACATATACAAAATACTGCATGCATACAATCATCCCAGATGCAACATGTACAACATATAGAACGTACACATAACAATAATATCACACATCCGAAACACACTGTCCTTACCAAGAAACCTTGCTTCCACTGTCTTATTCATGCTTATCCTAGCATTCTGGAGACAAAACTTCTTTCATTTCGTTGATGTATCCCTCAGTATTACTTGTCCATAACACAGACATAATACAATCACATAATATCAACTCATAACCACAAGATATTGATCTCGTATATTTTCCATGACTACTCTTCCTGCTTGATTCCCATAAGACCATGAACCTCGTCATGCCATTCTCTTGCATAAGTATTCATTGCTCCACAAGAATGATTCCTAATGACTTGTCAGGCAGTGACATAGATAAATGGATACATACATACATATACATAAACATCAACATATACATATAAACATCAGCATAATCACAATCATAAGATAATTACCAGATGACATAAGGTCAAGGTTAAGGGAACTTCCTTTATTCATGCAACACATGCAAAACATTAAGAATATTCGTTCCCAACATAGCCAAGGCATCTGATGCCTCAGATTCATTTACTTTATCTTTTTGGTTACCTTTCCCATGACTTTACTGCCACCGTCCATTTACCACAATGGACCCAGCCATTCCAACCGACTATCATAGTCTTACCTTCCGTTGTGCTTACTCGTGCACCAATATTCATCAAATCTTACATCACCTGTTGAGTACGACACAACTCTCCTCAAGCTCCATTAACTTCCCCTTTCTTAAACAATTCAGAAGACAAAAAACAATAAATGCAAGACAAGAAGAAAACCATGAAAACCAATAGCAATACGACATCACAAAAAAAGTGGCAAGGCCTTGCACGAGACATAAAAAAAACCGCTAATCAAGCACAAGTAAATCACAAAAGACCAAAGGCACAAGACTAATAATAAACACCATGAATAAATCCCCATGATTCCCAAGGAAACTCAACCAGATCCTTCTTCAAGGTTTCATGCAACCTCTCTTACCATACAACTCCCTGCATCATGTTGTCATTAACACATAACTATTAGTGCATAAATAAACATAAAAATACACCATTTACCTCATCTTGTTGCACCAAGAACATTGCTTGCAATTGAACACATCCATACTATCTGTCAAGGGCTCCAATTCCCTTGACAAATCCACTTGTAACTAGAGACTAGCTAATATACATGTCAAGTACATGTTCATGAATCTAGCACATATCCACATAATGTCAAACAAAATCAAGGTTCAAAAGAATTCTCGTATGTGAGGCACTCATTCAATTGTAATTAGGGTTTCAAACATAGCCAAAGGAATTCTTTTCCAATTCCTTTGTTTTACCCTTTTTTACCTTGTTGCAATCGAGGCTTACTATGTACCATCACATGACCCAACTGTTAGTTATATAAACACATAGACTATTACCTTATCATGCTAATACTAAACATGTTTCCTGCAACTTCTCACACATGTCAACCACATGTTCCAAACATGAAGACAATCATATGTATCAATTGAAATCAACCTTTACTAGGACTACCAATCATGTCATAATCCATAGTCAACTCACAATCATTAGTCACAATACATAATGCTACAACTATCACCTACTTACATGCAAGTACATATCAATTGTCTCAACACCTATGTGTTAGTAAAGCCATCTAAAAAAAATATCATTCCTTCATGCAATCCTATAGATTCATACTCATATCATGCAATTCATCAAACATTCAACCAACTTGCAAACATACCATGTTAAATGAATCAACCAGATGACGTAATAGACACCAAACATTTGAACACCAAATAAATGACATAATTAAACAATCAAGCACCAAATATACGACATAAGTGAACTCATACCTTAGTGTATTTCAGGGGAGGCTATCTTGTCTGCAAAATCAATCTAGTTAGCATGATATAACTTCAAAACATATCAACTCAAACATAAATAAGATCATGATATCTAGAATAGTCACTAGCTAACATGTTTACATCATAACTCATAAAAAATTATCATTCACACATATGCAAAATCAATCTAGATTAGTACAACACCATATCACAAATATGTCGGCTCATACCTGAATGTCGTAACCATAACCATCTACATAGGCAAATCCAATTTAGCATGATACATATAACATCAAGGTATAAATTCTATAACCCTAATCATCAAGCTAACTATCATTCCCATCAACAACATATAACATAATAATTAAGTTACTAGCATAAAACCACAACAAGTTATATATTAATCTCATCAACAACATATAGTGTAATCATCAACCTATCTAAAATAACACAACAATAGAAATGCATACTACCATAAGTTGCAATCATTCATGACTATCTTACACATGGGCATAAGACTACATTAATCAACTAACATCTATCATGTATGCAACCATAACATCAAAAGACATGTACATAAACCTAATGTATATAACCTAATGCATATTACAGTCCTTAACTTACATCCCTGCATGCCAAACATACAATACCTATATGACGATCTGCTCTTACCACAAGGCCCAATGCTGCGACCTAATTATGATGATCTGCATCTCCTACTCTATCTCAGCCAACACATTAGCATCATGACAACCAATAGCACCACGATGACCTAAATTGCATACCATAACTTCAAAAGGCATGTTTGACCTACTATTCATGCATAACTATAACCAAGACTATACTTGCATAATAACTACATATAGGCATATAACACATGAGTGCAAAACCATATACCCTTCATCCTAGCTAGAGTCTTGTCCAGTCATCAATGCATGACCACATCAACTACACAAACCATGGCCTCATGCATGAAAACAACAACCACCTCACGTGAATTTGATAACATGTGAACACTGACATGCACAACGATGCATAAGTCATCCATACACACATGCAAACATACTCCACGAAAACACCTTCAACCTTCACATGGTGACATCACTACAACCATGATCAACACCATGAAAATGCAACAAACACATGGACTACATGCATAAGGAACACATATGAAACCAACATGAAAGCATTACCAACAAGCAACCCAAGGAGAGTGCAACCATGCTCTGATACGACTCTGTAACACCCTCCTTCCACATCTACCCAAACAACCGACCAACCGGGGTAAACATGTGACGAGAGGCCAATATGATATGATTCGACCTCCTAAGTCACATTAAGGAAGTGGAACCAATGGAAACACACCATACAGACATCCAACATCATCAACAAAACCCTCAGAGGACAAGTCAACCACTCAGACAACCTGTCCCTGGGTCCCATTGTTTTTTAGGTCTCTTGGGCCATAGTCGCTCTCATGCTATGGGCAAGGGAGCGACCAACAACCTAAAGTCACTCTCATAGGCATGCCTGCCAACGATTATGGACCAAAATTGTTAGTGTTGTGCCAGTGACCCCGAGGTTTAAGCCACTTTTTTAGCTCAGAGCCCAGGAAACTGGCCATAATTGATCCATCTCTTCAAATCAGTAAATTAATTAAAGAAAATACTTGTTCAAGACCTTGATTGGATCCCTACTAGCCATGACAGACATTTCATCAAACATATCATCAGCATGTAACCTGCAGGTGTAAATAATAGAGTTAAGTGTAGGGATCTCATACTTATATGAGAGTCACTATGAACCATTTTTCCCTCATTCCATTTGCTGCATTATCATCTATTAGGTCATAGGCACATTATCCATTCACATACAAGTAAGATCATGCTAAGAGCCATACATAACTGTTGTCATAAAATGTGCATATAACCAACATAATAGGAACATAAATACAATAAACATGACAACCATCAAATCCATAAATACATCACTACCTTTACACATGGAAATAAAGGAAAGGATTTATCATTAATGAATGCAATGAAACAACCGAAGATGAGACTACCACGTTCCACCTGACTGTAGAATGGCTGAGCCCAATCTCTCTTCATCCATTCACCCCTGTGCCATATTCCAAGAATGAATGTGGGATCTCATAGAACACATCAATCAAAACTCATCAAGGGCTTCCATAGGCCATCCACCTCAACCCATCAAACAATGATTCTGCCTCACGGTCGGACATCACCAAAAATATCATTGGATTCGTCTCCATCTAAGCCTTCGAGGGCTTCCAGAGTGTTTTTCCAACCAAGGCTTCCAGAACTAGTAACTCAACCCACAACTTATACAGGTCTTCCAGAGCATGTGTCCAACTAGGGCTTCTAGGACTAGTAACTCAGCCCACCAAGGGATTCTAGAGCATTTGTCCAACCAAGGATTCCAGGACTAGTAACTCAACCCATGTTGTTAGAGGGCTTCCAGAGCGTTTGTTCAACCAGGGCTTCTAGGAGTAATCACTCAACCCAAGCTAAGAAACATGAGAACCAACAAAAAAAAAATAATGAAAGTAAGCCCACAATCAACATTGATATCCAGGAAATTGCAAGGCTAGGAAATCCACTATCAATCTAGGCAAATCCTCCATGCCAATGACAAATCACAACAAAGAAACCACATGCATGTTCCATGCATGCCAAAACTAGTGAAGAAATCATACATGCAACTCGGTATTTACAAGCCAATCTGATGTAGCTGCTAATCCCGATGCCCTCTTGCACTTTCCTTCTCTTCCTTTGTTGTCTTGCTCCAAGAATCCAAATATGCCACACCCTCCAAGAGTGCTCAAAGAAAACTCTAAGTCTCGAAGAGTATGAGAGAGAGAGAGAATAATGAGAGAGAGCTCCAACATTGAGCTGACCAGGTCTTAACCAAGATCTTGTCCACTGATCCTCAGAAGCCTTTTTATTAATGAGGTCTTTATTTTCTTCATTTTCCATCATTTTCCTTCATTTTCCTCCTCACGTGAAACCTGTGACCTTTCACCTTCCTTTTCTCCTAATTTCCATTATTTTCATATATAATTGTGCCAAAATACCTTTTTTCCTCTTTAATGCCTTAGCCATTGCCTTTGCCAATTTCCTTAGCCATAAAAAACCAAATGAACACCCACTAGGATGTCCTTCCCACCATTCATATTGGAATATGTGTCCCATCATCTGTGGTATTTATATATTTTTACATGGAATTTTCATCAGGGTTGTTACAGAACCCTCCCCCTTAGGGGACACCATCCTCGGTGTTCAATCACACATATATCTCAACAACCTGTTGAAAGAAGACATACTTCTTATGGATCTTTATAACAAAGCTCGATGTAATGTTTATAATGAAAGATCTGCTCAAGGCAAAACATCATGACAACATGACAACATACCACATAGTGGAGCTTTATAACACAACTCATTACAATATTTACAATAATCACATATAAACATACACATTTGCTTCAACCAGCAAATAAAAAGATACAATGCTTGCATTCGCAACAAGGGATTCCAGAGGCTAACACCTCCACCCCAAGTAATTCCAGGATTCAACTCCTTCTCAGAAGCCCAGAATCCACTGTCAAAGTCAAAGTTGCATCCAATTTCCAGTTCTATAATCCTGCGCCACTTGTCCTCTCATTTAACAATTACCAACTCATTATTCCAAGGCGCACTCCCTATGTGCATCTGATTCCATCTGGAAACGCTAATGACCAAAAAAAATATGTCCCTAGTCTTCCTTTCTCTGGTACAAAGTTCCTCGGGTAATTTGATCAAGCCCTTCGATGCAGTCACTCAGCTTCCAAGTTCCGTTGGCACACCCATCTCGGGCAGTCCATCCCTCAGCAAGGCATTCTCACATTGGAAGCTACAAAAGCCAAGGCATATCCCTGTCTCAAAACCATCATACTGGTCATATCATTCTCATGGAAATCAATGGACACTATTGGGCACCAATGTCCCACAATGGCCATGTTCCTGAAGGCTTTACCATCATACTGCTGTCTGTTTCAATTCCTTTGGTGTTGCTTCTAATTCTTGCACTCGATTTCAATTGTCCAAATGGGAATGGTCATGCATTCTTGTACCAAGCACATAACTTCCATTAGATTCAAAAAAATTGAAATAACTTCAAATCATACCTCATTGGTAGCTCGTCAATAAGGTACACTAGCATCATGTATAGAACATCACATTAGGTTAGCTCAAAACATAACCATCATAGATCAAAATCATAAATCACATGTAACCATCATAAACCAGAATCATAAATCATATGCATAGTAAAACTAAAACACAATATTGATACTTATCCTTCATCGATCCTTACTTATGTCTTTGTTCTTTTTGTACACACACTATATCAGTTGCCACACCCAACAAACACCTAGTTCCTTCTCTTCCATGAGGTGCGCATACACATAGTGTGTATCACACACATACAACCACACACTCCATAGACACCATGCAACGTATGCAACTATACCTCACATACAACACATACACCTACACCCAGTGTACGTAAGTATACATGCACAATGTACATCATAACACATTCATCTGCACACAATGTGCGACACCACAAAATGCATACACGTACACCCGATATACAACACAACACAATACATATGCCTACATCTGTTTTACAACACAATATATGTACCTACACTTGATGTACAACATAACACAAATACGTGTCTAGAGTGCAACACAATGAATGCATATGTAAAGATAACATGACTACAAAATGCACATACATAGTATCGAATGCTCGCAACACAAGATTTACGACACACACTCAATCCCACACATACATCAGTACCACATGTACCAAGCACCACCTGCACAATGTGTGCACAAAATCACATGGTCATGGCACCACCTACACAACATGTTCACAACGTCATACGTACACTGCACCATTGTACAACATGTACACAATACCACATGAGCACAATACCACACACACGACATGTACGTGACACGAAATGTACTCAACGCCACATGCAAGACATGTGCATAGCACCACCTGCACACAATGTCACTTGTACAACATGTACACATCACCACATACACACATCACTACTTGTACAATCATGCACACCACACCCAATGTACATAGCACCAAATGTACAACATGCAAACAACACCACATAGCACTACATTTCCAACATGTACATAACATCATCTATACACAGCACTACATATCCAAAATGTGCACAACACCAAATGCACACAACACTACATATCCATCATGCACATAGTACATTATGTACACAATACCGCATATCCAACATGTACATAGCACCATCTATGCAACATTCATATAACACTATTTGTACTACACCATGTACATAACATTGCATAAACAACATGTACACACACTACATATGCACAATATTGCATGCGCACAATCATCCCATATGCAACATGTACAACATATACAACATATGCACAATAGTACTATCACACATTTGAAACCACACTATCCTTACCAAGAAACCTTGCTTCCAGTGTGTTATTCATTATTATCCTAGCATGTTGCAGACCACACCTCTTTCATTTTGTTGATGTATCCCTCAGTATAACATGTCCATAACATAAACATAATACAATCACATAATATCAACTCATAACCACATGATATTGACCTCTTATATTTTTCATGACTACTCTTCCCGCTTGATTCCCATAAGACCAAGAACCTCATCACGCCATTCTCTTTCATAAGCAGTCATTCCTCCACGAGAATGATTCCTAATGACCTATTAGACAGTGACAAAGATAAATGGATACATACATACATATACATATAAACATCAACATAATCATAAACATAAGGTAATTACCAGATGACATAAGGTCAAGGTTAAGAGAACTTCCTTTATTCATGAAACACATGCACAACATTATGAATAGTCATTCCCAACATAGCCAAGGCGTCTGATGCCTCATATTTATTTACTTTATCTTTTTGGTTACCTTTCTCATGATTTTACTGCCACCATCCATTTACCACAATGGACCCAAGCAGTCCAACCGAATGTCATAGTCTTACCTTCCACTGTGCTTGCTCATGCACCAAGATTCATCTGAATCTTACATCACTTGTCAAGTACCACACAACTCTCCTCGAGCTCCAAGACTACAAACAATAAAGGCGAGACAAGAAACAAACAAGAAGAAAACCATGAAAACCAATAGCAATACGATATCACAAACAAAGTGGCAAGGCCTTGCACTAGACATAAAAAAACTGCAAATCAAGTGCAAGCAAATCAAAAAATACCGAAGGCATAATACTAATAATAGACACCATGACTCAATCCCCATGGTTCCCAAGGAAACTCAACTAGAGCCTTCTTCAAGGTTTCATGGAAACCTCTCTTGCCATGCAACTCACTGCATCATGCTATCATTAACACATAACTATTAGTGCATAAATAAACATAACCAATACACCATTTACCTCATCTTATTGTGACAAGCACGTTGCTTGCAACTGAACACATCCACGCTATCTCTCAAGGGCTCCAATTCCCTGGACAAATCCACCTGTAACTAGAGACTAACTAATATACCTGTCAAGTACATGTTCATGAATCTAGCACGTATCCACATAATGTCAAACAAAATCAAGGTTCAGAAGACTTCCTGTATGGGAGGCACTCATTCATTTGGAATTAGGATTTCCAAACATATCCAAAGGAATTCTTGTCCAATTCCTTTCTTTTACCCTATTTTACCTTGTTGAAATCAAGGCTTACTATGTACCATCACATTACCCAACTCTTAATTATATAAACACATAGACTATTACCTTGTCATGCTAATACCAAGCATGTTTCCTTCAACTTCTAAAACATGTCAACCACATGTTCCAAACATCAAGACAATCATATGTATAAATTGAAATCGACCTTTACCAGGACTAACAATCATGTCATAATCCATAACCAACTCATAGTCATCAGTCATAATACATAATTCTACAACTATCACCTACTTACATGCATGTACATATCAATTGTCTCAACACCTATGTGTTAGTAAAACCATATTAAAACAAGATCATTCCTTCATTGATCCGAGTTGACTCAACTCCCGGATTTAACCAAGATCTTTTGCTTTCATGATGTGATTAGAATTGCATTTAAAAGAGCATAAAGGAACATATATGCATGTTGTAAAGAAGAAGGAGCATGACAAGAATCAGCAACAGAAAACATAAGACATTGATAACGGAGTTCGTCCACGAGGGACTACGTCTCCGAGCCCCATTGTCAAGATGGTGTAGGTTGCTGCATTAAGTGCTAGAAAGAGTGATGATGTACATGCATGTGTTTTCTCTATCATACAAGGAATATGCCCTCACGCAGGAGTGGCTCCAAGAGATGTTCCACTATGGGAACTCTCATTCAAAAAAGGACTCCTATCAGCATGACATAATTTCACGTATGTTAATAATGAGCATCCCGCCAACATGGAATCAAAGGGATCTCAACTCAAACATACATGGCGACAAATGAGTATCCCGTCAACATGGCGAAAAAGGAATCCCAATCAAAACATGACAATAGCTAATCTCACATCAAGAACAAAACAAGATCCCACATCAAACATCAAACAGAGATCTATACAGAAGAATGCATCTCAAGCAAAGAGATAAAGAAGTACATGATCACACTGCATATACCTCATATCAAGGAGTTATCTAAAGAAGAGGATGATAAACTGATGGATCTAGCTGCACCATCAATCTCGTGGTGTCGAATATCATGGAAATGATTGCTCACACATTGAATACTAACGCCTGCACTCCACTTTGAAAAGTGGCCGAAAAATGGAATGATCAAATGGAAAATCTGATTGCACCATTAGATTCATGGCGTCGAATAGTGTAAAATCGACTGTCAAATTTCTAAATTCTGACAAAGTGAAAATATAGGGTACATGAATCTTTTAGATTCCCCCTAGATTCTTCTAAGATTTCCTCCTTTGGGTCATCTGAAGATTTGCTTCTCAAATCAAAATTTTGTCTGTGCCATCAGGTTCATGTCGCTGACAGGTGCATGATCGACATAAAGTTTGTCAAATTTGAACACTGACAAAATTTCGCCCTCCTAAAAATTGGGCTCAATCATGGTTCTACTTGCCTCTTTTCCAGGCTCATGGTCACACCTGCAAAATTAATTAAAAATATATGTCTCGGACTCTGCGTCGGGTCTATCCTCCCTCGCCCGCACTTTTCAAGAGTGTTTAATATATTTTTGTGGGCGGAATTTGCAAAGCCGTCCATTGGCTTAGTGGCTAAGTTTAGCACCCAGTTGGAGGTGGTTCCGGGTTCGAATCCCCATGGAACCACATTTAACACATCCGTCGTTTTGGTCAACGCAATAGATTTTAATATGGTACGGAATTGTTTTGTATTAAGTTTGATTTAAATTTGGGTGGAGTTAATGCGTTGTATAAATTTTAACAACGGTTATATATTAATGTTTTGGGCGCATTTGTTGGTGTATTAACGTGTGGGTTGGGCTGCCCGTGGAGCAGGCCGGCCAAGTGGCCGGGCGGGTTCAATTCTAGCCAACCCATATATATATGGCACATGTTTGTTTAGTGGGTGGGGGCGTGGGCCGAGTCCACCAAAGGTGGCCCACCCACCCCAACATATTTGTTATATATATAATGTTTGGATCTAGTGGTTGGAGGGTTCGGTGGGGTCATGGCCACTGACCCATATTTAGTTATTAAATTTGTTTTGGGTTCCAATGGGGGTGGTGGGGGTCATGGCCCACCACCTGTTTTTATAATATTTTATTTTTATTTTTATATAATAATAGATTTTTTCGATTTTGTCTAATATCGGGGATATTAGACAAATTAAAGACCCAACAAATTCGCCCACTTTTGGGAGCTAGGTTTCATGCCCCGGGATCGGTCAAATTGTAGGACACTTAAACCTGGCCCACAGCCCAACTTTGACCAAAACTTTGACTAGATATTTCTCCCTAATACGAGCTCAGATTTGAGTGTTGTTTGCACCGTTGGAAACAGGGTGATGAGCACATTGATCTAGTGCTAGTTTGGGAGCAATCTGAAAACTTTGAATTTTTCCCCTTTCTGAGTCCTTTAGGACTTCTGCATGTGTCTGTAGCCACCTGGATCGATCATCCCCATTAAGGAGCTTTGGTCCTCCAAAAGCATGAAAATAATATGCCACTTCTTTGTACCTTGTCCGCACTTAGAAATGTCTAATAAATCACCCTTCCTTCTCCTTCACCTTTGTCCTTCGGAGCCATAAGCAATGAGCCGACACCTGCAACCTCTGCAATCATGTAGTACATTGTTTTGAAAATTACATGCTTGACTTACATGATCAACTAATGACCCAAGAATCCCATACTTACCATGAGTTTATAACACATACTCGATGGTCAAGTTTACATCAAAATGGAAACAATACCCCAGCTATGAAAACAAGGCCAACAGATCAGTGTTTCTTCGACAAGTGATGGAAAACACATCATCACTACAACACATAATTTACAAAAATAAGGCCAAACACTATTGTTTCTTTCACAAGTGATGGAAAATCGACATCACTTTCAAAGTTTATCATGCAACTCAAAATAAGACCAAACATCATTGTTGCTTAACAAGTGATGGAAAACACATCATCACTTTTACATTTTAAAATGCAACAAATGATTTACAAAAGCATGACCATGACAAGCTAACATATCTAGAAACCATTTTTCACTTATCGATGTGAATGGGTCATCCCCCTATTGGGGTTTTTCCTATCGAACGACTATTTCACCTGGTTCATGCACCAACGCTTTGTCTTTAAGGCGCTGCTCTGGATGGAGCCTCCAACATGTGGCTCTTTGATGGCCACCTTTATCGCAATGACTGCAATAGGTCTTCTTCCTCCAGATTTGATTTACCTTCTTCTTTGCCTCCTATTCAAAGGGTATTTGACGCCTCATCCTTTTGTGTGCTGCTATTCTTTTCCACACTCAACAAATGTATGGTTATGTAAACCACAAAAAGTACATGTTTTTCGATGCCTTGATTTATGTCCATTATTAACAACATGATTGTAATCGAAATGAACATTCGCATTTTGAGATTTGTTATACCTTTCCTTATCATCTTTGGTGTAAGTATGGCGATGAGAGCTTGCCTCAACTCTTTCCCTGTCATGGGATGATGGTGATGTGTTCCCATCATTCTATTTCCTCGACGATTTCGACAATGTCTCGAAAGAATCTGACACCTTCAAGCATTCTCCTTCAGTGTATCTCAACCTGGTAAGGAGCCTCATATTTTCCCCTATAATTGGTATCTCCACATTTCCAACAAAAATAATACTATGTGAAGATGAAACTGAAGGGAAATCAACATCTTTTACCTCCACTGTCGAGTTGGAAATAACTGACGAGGGCTTCTCATCATCTGTTGGTGGTGGTTCACTAGCATTCTCGACACATTCCCCAACTTCCTTCCTGACATATCCAAGTCCTTCCTGATGGGTAATTCCTCTACTTTGATGGGGTTGACAATGCCTTGGCCATTAATGCCCAAGACTTTTCCTTCATACCCCATTTTCTTCAATAGTTTGGAACCAATTCCTGTGGTATGATTTTCAAAAACAGCGAAATCATCATCAGGAAACATACATGAAGACAGAAAACTACTTTTTACCTCACATTGGTCACGCTGCAGCTTTTCCAAGGCCTCATCCTTAGCTTGCAGCTGCCATACAAAACTCTGTTTCTCCTCTTTCTCTCCCCGTAGAAGCATCTTCAATTCAACGTTATCTGCTTGAAGACTCTGGTTGTTGTGCTCCAGTTCTTCCAGGGCATCTTCCATGGCTCGGAACTGAAGCTGCAATCATTGCTTTTCCTCTGTCTCTTTTTGTAGAGCTTCATACATTATTTCCACCTTTTGGGAAACTCTGAGCATGGTCTCGTACATTTCTTTGTCATCCTCCATCATTGCATGTTCCATTGTTCACGCTTGCAATTCACATCCACGCAAAGACCGCTCTGATACCAAACTTGATCCAAGTTGACTCAACTCCCAGATTTAACCAAGGTCTTTTGCTTTCATGATGTGATTAGAATTTCATTTAAAAGAGCATAAAGGAACATATATGCATGTTGTAAAGAAGAAGGAACATGACAAGAATCGGCAACATAAAACACAAGACGTTGATAACGGAGTTTGTCCAAGAGGGACTACGTCTTCGGGCCCCACTGTCAAGATGGTGTAGGCCACTGCATTAAGTGCTGGAAAGAGTGATGATGTACATGCATGTGTTTTCTCTATCATACAAGGAATATGCTCTCACGCAGGTGTGGCTCCAAGAGATGTTCCGCTGTGGGAACTCTCATTCAAAAAAGGACTCCTATCAACATGACATAATTTCATGTATGTTAATAATGAGCATCCCGCCAACATGGCATCAAAGAGATCTCAACTCAAACATACATGGCAACACATGAGTATCCCGTCAACATGGCAACAAAGGGATATCAATCAAAACATAACAATAAGTACATCTCACATCAAGAACAAAACAAGATCCCACATCAAACATGAAACAGGGATCTATACTGCAGAATGCATCTCAAGCCAAGAGATAAAGAAGTACATGATCACACTGCATATACCTCACATCAAGGAGTTATCTGAAGAAGAGGATGATAAACTATTGGATCTAGCTGCACCATCAATCTCATGGTGTCGAATATCATGGAAATCACTGCTGGCACATTGAATGCTGACACCTGCACTCCACTTTGAAAAGTGGCAGAAAAATGGAATGATCAAATGGAAAATCCGATTGCACCATCAGATTCATGGCATCGAATAGTGTGAAATCGACTGCCAAATTTTTGAATTCTGACAAAGTGAAAATCTGGGGCTACAGGAATATTTTAGATTCCCCCTAGATTCTTCAAAGATTCCCTCCTCCGGTTCATCTGAAGATATACTACTTGGATCAAACTTATGTCTGCACCATTAGGTTCGTGTCGCTGAGAGGTGCAGAATTGACATAAAGTTTGTCCAATTTGGACATTGGCAAAATTTTGCCCTCCTGAAAATTGGGCTCAATCATGGTTCCACCGGCGTCTTTTCCAGGGTCATGTTCCACCTACTAAATTAATTAAAAATATATGTCTCGGACTTCGCGCCGGGTCCGTCCTCCCTCGCTCGCAATGTGCAAGATTGTTTAATATTTTGATGGGCGGACTTTGCAAAGCCGTCCGTTGACCTAGTGGCTAAGTTTGACGCCCAGTTAGAGGTGGTTCTGGGTTCGAACCCCCATGGAACCACGTTTAACACATCCGTCGTTTTGGTCAACACAATAGTTTTTAATATGGTGTGGAACCATTTTGTATTAAGTTTGATTTAAATTTGGTGGAGTTAATGCGTTGTATAAATTTTAACAACGGTTATATATTAATGTTTTGGGCGTGTTTGTTGGTGTATTAATGTGTGGGTTGGGCTTCCCGTGGAGCGAGCCGGCCACGTGACTGGGCCGGTTCAATTCCTGTCGGCCCATATATATATGGCACATGTTTTTTTAGTGGGTGGGGGCGTGGGCCGGGTGCACCAGAGGTGGCGCGCACACCCCAACATATTTGTTATCTATATAATGTTTGGATTCGTTGGTTGGAGGGTTCGGCGGGGTCATGGCCGCCAACCCATATTTAATTATTAAATTTGTTTTCGGTTTTAGTGGGGGTGGTAGGGGTCATGGCCCACCACCTATTTTTTTATTTTTATATAATAATAGATTTTTCTGATTTGGTCTAATATCGAGGATATTAGACAAATTAAAGACCCAACAAATTCGCCCGCTTTCAGGAGCTAGGTTTCACGCCCTGGGGTCGATCAAATTGTAGGACACTTAAACCTGGCCCACAACCCAACTTTGACCAAAAATTTGACTGGATCTTTCTCCCTCATACGAGCTTGGATTTGAGTGTTGTTCACACCGTTGGAAACAGGGCGACGAGCACTTTGATCTGGTGCTGGTTTGAGAGCAATCTGACCACTTTGAATTTTCCCCTTTCTGAGTCCTCTAGGACTTATGCATGTGTTTGGAGCCACCTGGATCATTCATGCAATCCTATATATTCATACTCATATCATGCAATTCATCAAACATTCAACTAGACGACGTAATAGACACCAAACATTCGAACACCAAATAAATGACATAATCAAATAATCAAGCACCAAATATATGACATAAGCGAACTCATACCTTAGTGTATTTCAAGGGAGGCTATCTTGTCTGCACAGTCAATCTAGTTAGCACGATATAACTTCACAACATATCAACTCAAACATAAATAAGATCATGATATCTAGAATAATCACTAGCTAACATGTTTACATCATAACTCATACACAATTATCATTCACATATATGCAAAATCAATCTAGATTAGTACAACACCATATCACAAATATGTCGGCTCATACCTGAATTTCATAACCATAACCATCTGCATAGGCAAATCCAATTTAGCATGATACATATAACATCAAGGTATAAATGTTATAACCTTAATCATCAAGCTAACTATCATTCTCATCAACAATATATAACATAATAATTAAGTTACTAGCATAAAACCACAAGAAGTTATATATTAAGCTCATCGACAACATATAGCGTAATCATAAACCTATCTATTATAACACAACAATAGCAATTCATACTACCACAAGTTACTATCATTCATGACTATCCTACACATGGGCATAAGACCACATTAATCAACTAGCATTTATCATGTATGCAACCATAACATCAAAAGGCATGTACATAAACCTAATGTATATAACCTAATGCATATAAAATTCCTTAACTTACATACCTGCATGCCAAACATACAATACATGTATGATGATCTGCTCTTACCACAAGACCCAATGTTGCAACCTCATTATAATGATCTGCATCTCCTACTCTATCTCAGCCAACACATTAGCATCATGACAACCAATAGCACCATGATGACCTAAATTTCATACCATAACTTCACAAGGCATGTTTGACCTACTATTCATGCGTAACTATAACCAAGGCTATACCTGCATAATAACTACATATAAGCATATAACACATGAGTGAAAAACTATATACCCATCATCCTAGCTAGAGTCCAGTCCAGTCATCAATGCACGACCACATCAACAATGCAAACCATGGCCTCATGCATGGAAAAAAAAACCACCTCACATGAATTTGATAACATGTGAACACTGACAGGAATAAAGATGCATAAGTCATCCATATACACATGCAGACATACTCCACAACAACACCTTCAACCTTCACATGGCGACATCACTACAACCATGATCAACACCATGCAAATGCAACAAGCACATGGACTATATGCATAAGGAACACATATGCAACCAACATGAAATCATGACCAACAAAAAACCCAAGGAGAGGCCACTATGATATGATTCAACCTCCTAAGTCACATTAAGGAAGTGGAACCGATGGAAACACACCATACAAACATCCACCATCATCAACAAAACCCTCAGAGGACAAGTCAACCACTCAAACCTAAAGTCACTCTCATAGGCTTGCCTGCCAGTGACCGTGGACCAAAATTTTCAGTGATGTGTGAACGACCCCGGGGTTTAAGCCAAATTTTCAGGCTCGGAGCGCATGAAATTGCCCATAACTGATCCATCTCTTCAAATCAGTAAAATAACAGTGAAATGAAAGTATTAAAGCAAATACTTATTCAAGACTTTGAATGGATCCCTACTAGCCATGACAAGCATTTCATCAAACATATCATCGACATGTAACCTACATGTGTAAATAACAGAGTTAAGTGTAGGGATCTCATACTTATTTGAGAGTCATATGAACCATTGTTCCCTCATGCCATTTGTTGCATTATCATCTATAAGGTCATAGGCACATTATTCATTCACATACAGGTAAAAACATGTTGAGATCCATACATAACCGTTGTCATAAAATGTGCATATAACTAGCATAATAGGAACAAAAATACAATAAACATGACATCCATAAAATCCATAAATACATCATTACCTTTACACATGGAAATCAAGGAAAGTATTTCTCATTAATGAATGCAATGAACCAACTGGAGATGGGACTACCACGTTCCACCTAACCGTAGAATGGTTGAGCCAAATCTCTCTTAAGCCATTCACCCCTGTGCCATATTCCAAGCATGAATGTGGGATCTCATAGAACACATCAATCAAAACTCATATAGGGCTTCAATAGGTCATCCACTTCAACCCATCAAACAGTGATTCCACCTCACGGTCAAACATCACCAAAACCATCATCAGATTTGTCTCCATCCAAGCCTTCCAAGGCTTTCAAAGTGTTTTTCCAACCAAGCCTTCCAGAACTAGTAACTCAACCCACAACTTATACATGGATTTTGGAGTGTTTTTCCAATCAGGGCTTCTAATACTAGTAACTCAACCCACCAAGGGCTTCCAGAGTGTTTGTCCAACAAAGACTTCCAGGACTAGTAACTCAATCAAAGATGTTACAGGGTTTGCAGAGCATTTGTTCAACCAGGGCTTCTAGGACTAATAACTCAACCCAAGCTAAGGAAACATGAGAACCAACCAAAACAAAACAATGAAAGTAAACCCACAAGAACCATGACTATATAGGAAATGACAAGGCTAGGCAATCCACTGTTGATCTAGGAAATCCTCCATGCCAATGGTAGATCACAACCAAGAAACCACATGCATGCCAAAACTAGTGAAGAAATCATACATGCAAATCGGTACATGCAAGCCAATCTGATGTAGCTACTAATCTCGATGCCCTCTTGCACTTTCCTTCCCTTCCTTTGTCATCTTGTTCCAAGAATTAAAATATGCTACACCCTCCAAGAGTGCTCCAAGAAAACTCTGTCTCCAAGAGTATGAGAGAGAGGGAGAGAATAATGAGAGAGATCTCCAAAACTGAACTGACCAAGTCTTAGCCAAGAGTTTACCTACTGATCCTCATAAGCCTTTTTATTAATGATACCTCTATTTTCTTCATTTTGCATTATTTTCCTTCATTTTCCTCCTCACATGCAACATGTGACCTTTCATCTTCCTTTTCTCCTAATTTCCATTATTTTCATATATAATTGTGTCAAAATACCTTTTTGCCTCTTTAATGCCTTAGCCATTGCCTTTGCCAATTTTCTTACCCATAAAAAACCTAATGAACACCCACTAGGATGTCCTGCCCACCATTCAGCTTGGAATACATGTCTCATTATCCGTGGTATTTATATATTTTTATATGGAATTTTCACTAAGGCTGTTACAAAACCAACAATAAAACCATTAATAAATTCGAAGAGGAAAAGCACTCATAAATGACAAGTCATATTATAAATTCCAACAAGAAAGTGATCAATTCATGTAACATACCCAACTCCTTGACTTTACCCACTACTCTAGGTTATGATTCTCCCTAATATTTATAGACTTCACCATAATTATGACACGTGAAGACTTGAAAGTGGGTTATAATTCATTGTCATTCTAGGGCCTCTCACATGTCAATCTTCATAATGAACTAAGCGTCCCACAAACTCACCTCATGCACAACCATTTGAACGAACCTTGTACTATATCCCCCTTATTTCATTCACACCCATATAAAAATAATAACATAAACCCGCACTAAAACACCCTACATAGAAGTCTTTCAATTAATCTTTATTTTTAACAAATATATATATATATATATATATATATATATATATATATATATATATATATATAATAAAAATTATAATAAAGCTACATAAAATTAATATTTTAAAATGCTACGTATGAAGCAGAACAGGCATACAATCTGGAGACAAATGTAGACATAAGGAAAATTATTGATGTTATGGAAGACAGAGTCTTGGAGGAACCGTCCGACCTGGAGATGGAAGAATGGACTTCTCAGCTGCCTGACCCAGGCAACACCAGAGGCAGATTAACTCTTTACTGCCGCGCTCTTCACACATACTGGGTGCTGAAGCATCTCTTGGCAAAGGCCATGGAGCAAGTAGCGGCAGAGATGGTGGAAATGGCTCAGGAAACGGCGGCAGCGAAGAAGGAGGTGGCAAACGTTGAAGGGCTGCTCCGTCAATATAACGAACAACTCAAGGAAATTCGAGAGATGCTGAAGGAGCTGGTGAAGACCAATGACAACAATGAAACCAGAAGAGGAAACGCGGATAATTGAGAGGCCTTTTAAATGTCCTCTTTTTGAATTTAGATGATATTGCTCTGGTTTTTGGATATTAGTTTGCATGCCATAGCAGTAGTAGTAAAGTTAGGTCTTTTAGTAGATCTTGGAAAGAATAGTTTTTGGAAAAATCTGGGGAGAGAGGGTTTAATGTCCTGCAAAATTTTTTGACAGTATTCAGAATGAAAAACAGTATTGAACGTCTGATGAAGAGGAGCCAACAGATCCGGTTTCCCAGTTGGGCGGATTGAGGTTTCTAAGTTTGTACTTTTAAATTTAATGTAGATAATAGAAATGTCGTAGCTTACAAAAAAAATTAAAATGCTACAATTTAGTATGGATTTTTTTCTTCTTAAAGTGGTTTTAGCTATTAAAAATTATTCTTAAAAATATTTAAGAAATATTAAAGTTTTTGGAGCCATTTGCTACACAACTTTGAGGGTTTTGGACATGTTGAATAAGGCTATGTCGTTTGATTTAATTGTATCTTGTATTTAAGAAATTATATTGAATTTAATAAGGGCTCAGGAAAATATATTTAAAATCCTATAAAGATTGGATTGGATTTTTAATTTGGATTTTTTTCCAATAAAGATATTGTTTTTCTCATATAATAATATATATTTTAGTTTTATAATAAAATTTGTAAATATAATAATAAATAATAAATAAAATATATTAAGATATATTGTGATAATATTGTAGTTTCATAATAAAATTTATAAATATAATAATAAATAAAAATAAATGAGATTTTATTTCTTTTCTCTCCAATTGAATTTAAGTTAATATTGCTTATAACTTTTGAATAAATCACATCTATTAAAAATTATGGTTGCTAAGGTTCATAAAATCCTAAATCTTAAAGTATTTTCTATAAGAATCCTAAATCATAAAGTATTTTATATGAGAATCTATGGTTGATAAAAAAAATTAAAAGTTTTTTTTTTAAATAATTATTTTAAAATTGTTTTAAGGTAATTTAGGTAAAATTGATTAGGTTAAGTTATTGGTAAATTTATTATAACCGTGGATCTATCAAGTGCGGAGAGATCAAATCTCTTGAAGTGTAAATATTTTTTTAAGCTTTGCATTCAAAAAAGATTTGACTCGACACTTGATAGATCTTGGGTTAAGATGGATCTAGGTTGGTTTCATGTGCAATCATACAAAATTTGTTGAACATGTCAATATTTTGATCATTTTAAAAATTCCAAATATGCCAAATATGTCTAATATTAATTTGGTCAATTTAACTTTAAATTTTCTTAGTTACCTCAGTTTGTTGAGATAAGAGAGACTCTTAGTAACTTAAATGATGAAAAATGATGAAATAAAAAATTTAAATGCAAAGTGACTATGTAACAATTATGAATGATAGAAAATGTGAATAATAAGAATATAGTGAATTATAAACAATCTTCATTGCGATCAATTTGAAACTATTTTATTCTACTATTCTTATTGTCACACTTATTAGTTATTTTCTAATACCAAGTTTGAATGTAAAGTGATTAACAATGTTGAATGATGGAAAATGGGAATAATAAGAATGCGGCCAATTACAAATAGTTTACAGTTTTAAGACGAAGACATTTTGGATAAGTGAACATTTTATTTAGGATGAAAATTCAAGTATTGTATTTATGGTTGAATTACTGTAACAAAGAAGTCAATTCACGTCATGAATAATGTTTATGTGTGCACACTGAGAGAGAGTTTGTATGCTTTGGGGGTGAGATAGAGATATTGATGGAGGGTGGAGAGAGGGAATAAGAGAGAGGTAAAGACATGGAGGGTGGAAGAGATATAGATATGGAGAAAGAAGAGTTAGAAAGAGAGAGAAGGGGAAGAAAGAGAGAGGGAGTGGAAAAGGGAGGGAGGGAGAGAGAGATATATAAATATGGAGAGAAAGTGTGTATGTTTGGGAGGTGAGATAGATAGATAAAGAAGGAACGACAATGTGAGATAGAGATATAAATGGAGGGGGAAGAGATGTGCTTACACTGAAATCAATGCACACTATTAATATAATTACTTTGAAATTAATGTACATCATACATCTATTTGCATATAATCAGAAATCAACATCTACACGGAAATCAATGCATTTAGTGCAAACAATCAAATAGGATTAGAAATCAACAACTACACTAAAATCAATGCATCTATTGCAAAAATCAAATAGGATTAGCAATCAACATCTACACTATAATCAATGAATCTAGTGTAAGCAATCAATAGGATTAGAAATCAATATCTACACTGAAACTAATGCATCCTGTGCAAGCAATCAAATAGGAGTAGAAATCAACATCTGCACTGAAATCAATGCATCTAGTGTAAGGTATTAAATATGATTATAAACCTTCTACACTTAAATCAATGCATCTAGTAAAAGTGATCATATAGAATTAAATCAATATCTACACTAAAACCAATTCATCCAGTGCAAGCAATCAAATAGGAGTAGAAATCAACATCTGCAATGAAATCTAGTGAATCTAGTATAAGGAATTAAATAGAATTAGAAATCGACATCTACACTAAATTCAATTCAGCTAGTGCAAGTGATCAAATACGATTATAAATCAATATCTAAATTGAAGCCAATTCATCTAGTGAAAGCAATCAAATATGAGTAGAAATCTAAATCTACACTGAATCAATGCATCTAGTGTAAGGTATTAAATAGGATTAGAAATCGACATCTACACTGGAATCAATGCATCTAGTCGAAGTGATCAAATAGGATTAGAAATCAACAACTACACTAAAATCATGCATATATTTTAGTGGAAAACCAAGATAGTCATGGCTTTCTAAATCCAATTTCTATGACTGTATTTGTCTCTGTATGTATTTTTCTTCTTCCCTCTTTCTCCACCTTCCATTCTATGTCTATCTCCCTCACTCTCTCATTCTCTCTCTCCCTCCCCCTCTCCCCCATCTCTTTCTCTCCACCTCTCCCTCCCTCTCTCCCCCATCTCTTTCTCTCCACCTCTCCCTCTATTTCTCTATCTTTATCTTCTTCCCTCTCCCCCCTGCCTTCTATATCTATACCTCCCTCCATCTCTCCTTATTTGTCTCTCTATCTCAACCCCCTAAACACATCTCTCTCTCTCTCTCTCTCTTCTTCCTTCTTCCCCCTCCATCTATATCTCTATCTCCCTCTGTCTCTCCTTCTTTAACTCTCTATATCAGCACACATACACACTCTCTCCCCATATCTATCTATCTATCTATCTATCTATCTATCTCTCTCTCCTTCCCCTCCCTCTCTATCTCTTCCCTTTATCTCTCTCTCTCTCTCTATCTATATCTCTATCTCAACCCCAAAACATACACACTCTCTCTCCAAATCTATCTATCTATCTCTATAACTCTCCCTCCCTCTTCCTCTCCCTCTCACTCTCCCTCCCTCTTCCTCTCCCTCTCACTCTCCTTCCCTCTTCCTCTCCCTCCCACTCTCCCTCCCTCTTCTTCTCCCTCCCACTCTCCCTCCCTCTTCTTCTCTCTCTCTCTCTCTCTCTCTCTCTCTCTCTCTCTCTCTCACTTTGCCTCTATCTTCTACCCTCTCTCCCCCTCCATATATATCTCTATCACCCCTTGTCTCTCCTTCTCACCCCCAAAACATACACACTCTCTCCATATGTATCTATATCCCTCTCCCTCCCTCTTCCTACCCCCCCTCTCTCTTTCCCTTATCTCTCTCTCTCTCTCTCTCACGCATCGTCTCGCCATATCTCCCCTGTCACTCCCTCTCCCACTCCACCTTTCTCTCTCTATGTATTTCTTCCCCTTCCAACTCCATTTCTCTCTCCCCGTCTCTCTCTCCTCTCTCTCTCCTCTCTCTCTCCTTTCTCTCCCACCTCCCTCTATCTCTCCCCCCCATCATACACATTCTCTCCCTCCACCCTCCAACTCTGTCGCTATCTCCCTCTCTCTCTCCCCTTCTCTCTCTCTTTCTCTCTCCCCCCTCCATATCTATGTCTCCCTGTCTCTCTCTTCCCCTTCTTTCCCTATCTCTATCCTCTCCTTTTCTCTCCCTTCCCTCATCTCCTCTCTCCCTCATTCCATCTTCATCTCTCTCTTATCACTTCCTCTCTCTCTCAATGTATTTGTTCTTCCTTCCCTCTCTTTCCCCCTTCCAACTCCATCTCTATCTCCCCCTATCTCTCTCCTCTTTCTCAAGTCCCCTCTTTCTTCCTTCCTCTCTCCTACCTCCCCCTGTCTCTTCCCCCCATCACGCACTATCTCTCTCTTCACCTTCCAACTCTGTCACTATCTCCCTCTATCTCCCCTTCTCGCTCTCCCCCTATCTGCCCCCTTCATATCTACGTCTCCCTATCTCTCTCTTCCCCTTCTTTCCCTATCTCTATCCTCCCCTTTTCTCTCCCTTCCCTCATCTCATCTCTCCATCATTCCATCTTCATCTCTCACTTATCGCTCCCTCTCTCTCTCCAGCTTTATCTCTCAATTTCTTTGTTCTTCCCTCCCTCTCTTTCCCCCTCCTCCATCTCTCTCTCCCTCCCTCTCCTCCTCTCTTCCCCCTCCTCTCTCTCTTCCTTCCTCTCTCTGTGTCTCTCCGACCTCTATGTCTCTCTCCCCCACTCTATTCCTCTTCGATCCCAATCTCTCTTAAATATGATCCCATTTTATTGTATTTAAGACTGGATTTAATCTCCATGAGAATATTTTTAGTGCATGATAGGAAGGAGAGTTTAGATATACCTCAAAAGTAATTATAACCTTTTTGCTTTTAGATTTAATTAAAAAATGTTATAAAATTAAATTAAATTAAAGTATTTGTGAAATATTTTGATTTTGAAATAAGTTATGGTTTGTAAACATGTGGTATTAATAAGCCATGGTATTGGCTCATAGAATAATTAAAAGCCTAGATCCATAACATAATAGTCAAAAGCATAAATGGCCCATGGTATTAGCCCATGGTATTATGATTTTATTCCCTCCTCTCCCTCTCTCCCTCCCTCTCTATCTTTATCTTATGGGTATTGGCCCATGGTATTGTTTAAAAAAACTATTTAGAAGTTAATAATATCCATGGTAAATATTGATGATTAATATTGTAAATATTAAATTTTTCTCTGCTTATTAATTAAATTTAAAAATGGTTATGCAATCATTATTTTAATTTATATGGTAAAATGGATGTTAATTTATAAGTAGTATTTATATGTTTTATATTTTAATGTGATATGTATATTATACTTTACTTTCTCTTATATAAAAATTTGTTAGTAATTTTATTAATAAAAAACAAAGTTACAAAAAAAAAAAAAATCGAATTTAAAAAATATCTCACATTTCACATCTAACACTCACCCATCCAACCTAAAGTGGGTTGTAGGGTGCCTCTAGTTTTAAAACAAATTTAAGTAGTGTAAGAAGATATTAAGGTAATTTAGGTAAAATTGACTAGGTTAAGTTATTGGTAGTTTTCCGGTGCCAATGATTTTTCACAAACTATTTATTAAGCGAGAAGGTCATTCTACAACCCAATATGTGAGAAATGTGAAATATGTCTGTATTCAACTTGGAGTTGACACGTCCCTTTTAAAATGAAAAAAAAAAAAATATTTAAGTAAAAAAAGAAAATGTCATATATAATTAAAAACAACAATGAATATACGTGTTTTGTTTGTTTAATTAAAAGTATCATAAAACATCAACAACCTCACTCTTAGTGGCCATACTAGGGAGAAGTGGTAAAAATATTTCATTCGCTCTCAACCATAAATAATATATTTCAGATCTAATATAATAAAAAAACAAAAATGAATATATGTGTTTGGTTTGTTTAATTAAAAGTATAATAAAACAACAATAATCTCACTCTCAATGTCCATACTAAAGAAAAGTGGTAAAAATATTTCACTCACTCTCAACTATAAATAAAATATTTCAAATCTAGTATAATAAAAAAACAAAAATAAATATATATACTTAGTTGTTTAATTAAAAATATAATAAAATAATAATAATCTAAGTGACAAAAAATTTCATTTTCACTTTTACAAATAAAATATTTCAATGTTAATATAAAACAACGTAAAATTAGTTAATATTTCAACTAATATAAATCGTAATGTAATGTTAATTTTTTTTTGGTACCTTTACCATTAAGATTAAGATGAGATATTTCTTTAGCTAGATGGCATGAGATAAGTTATGCTCCATTTTCAAATGCAGCGTATCGAATAAAAAAATCACTAAAATTACGACCGAAAATTTTACAAAATATTCGCAAGATAAGGGATTCGATTTTCGCATAACGTTAGATATATAATTTAATTAAAAAATATCATATTTATATATATGTAATTATTTTATTGAAATAATAAAATAAGTATTTTAGTAATTATTATAAACTAATATATATTAAAATTTATATTTATGTAATTTTATTAATATTTTACTCACTTGAATTTAAATTGTAATTTCTATTAAAAAAAAATGCACATTAATATATATATTTTAAAATAAAATTGGAATCTGATAAAATTTAAATAATTATTTATAATCATATCCAATAAAACAATCCAACCTATACCAAAGTTTAAGTTTTTTTTTTAATTATTGTTTTGAATTTTTTATAAATTACATTGCAATTCTTTAAATTTTAAATGTGGATTTTTATAACGCGTTTAAATATAAAAATAATTCAAATAATATATAAATTATTATTTGATTGAAAATCTCACTGCAAGTGCAATTTTATAATTTAATAAATTAATAATTTCTTTATGTAAAATAAAATTTTATAAATTGGATTTTATTTATAATTTATTAATGTAAAATAAATTTTATAAAGAATTTAAATATACAAATAATTTAAATAACTTATAAATTATTATTCCATTGAAAATCTCATTGCAAGTGCCATTTTATAATTTAGTAATGCAGAATAAATTTGTATAAGCAGATGTTAAATCTTGAAATGTTTTAGTCTATAGATATAGTTTATCTGCTTATAACTTGAAATGTTTTAGTTTATAGATATAATTTAAGTTAATTTTTTTTTTAATAATATGTATTTTTTTTATTTGAATATTATAATATCAAATAGATTTATAAATTGTGCTTGTATAATGAAAATTAATAATTTTTTAATCAAATTTTGTATAGTTTTAATATATTTATTATAATTATTTCTTAAAAGTTTACGTGTATTTTTTTTTAAGAGTTATGTGTATTTTATGTATTTATAGTTAATAATTAAAATAATGTAAGAAGAAAATAATTAAAATTAATTATATACCAGTCACCATAAATATAATTATTTCTTAAAAGTTTACGTGTATTTTTTTTTAAGATTTTTGTGTATTTTATGTATCTATTGTTAATAATTAAAATAATGTAAGAAGAAAATAATTAAAATTAATTATATACTAGTAACAATATATATAATTTATTTTAAAAAATTAGTTTAGCAAAATCTATTTAACAATAAATTTATTATCAGTTTCTTTAGCAACAACACACATGATTTACCTTAAAAAAATTCAATTTAGAAAAAATAATGAACAATATATTTATTATCAATATCCTTTACTTAAATACAATCCTTCACCAAGTGAGTATTCCTCTCAATTCTTGCACATTACAATTGATAACCCCAAGCCTTTTAAAGGCTATTTTGGCATATTATAATGGAGTATCCTAGGGCTTTTTGAAATATTTAAAACATGTCATGTCACAGGGCAAATAACACTAGTCACCAATTCCATGTGGCCAAAACCACTAACATTAGCTTTTCATTTTAATCTCTCATCTTTGTTATTATGTAATTCTTTGTGGCATATATGTTTTTCAACTACTTCTCCTCCTTGCTACGTAGTAATTTTTTCTATGCAAAATATTATTTTTTTCTAAGGAAGCCTTTGTGGGGAATCTCAAGGTATGATTTGAATCTACATTTGTCCTTGAAATCTCTAGTAAGTCCTTTAAAAAACATTGTTGTGCCTCACCTAGGAGTATTTAAATTGGACACCCATTAGCATTGAACTATCCAAATGCCCATACATATTGTTAACAACCAATTGAGATAACCTTTTGTGTCATTTTTTGCTTCTAATATTCACAAAATATTTGCTCCATATTACTTTAAAACTATATAGATATTTAAAGCGAAAAATAATAACTATGCTGAAAGATTCTGTTATGCCATTGGTACCTTTTGGAGTTTTCCTCTCAACTCCTCCCAAAAGTTTCACATTCAATTTCCAATGACCATTCATCTTGTGGCTTCAATGCCATCTCATCACCTTTCTTCCTTCAACACCATGTCCATTGTCAAGTCCTTTTTTAAACATCAACTCTTGTTATCTCATATTTGATCTTTGCTGACTTCTTTTTGTTTGATTCCCATAATCACTTCATCCTCTATTTATTGATATTTTTTTCGCACTTGATACCTTAATAGACAACTACTTACAACTTCTCAAATAGTATACATTCCACCTTCTACTAAATGTATGCTTAATTCTTAGGTTTCCACCCTGCTTCCTTTGATCTCATTCCTAGTTTTTATTTGTCTTCTCATATAGAACTCTTATATAATTAGATTTAGATGTAAATTTTGATATTGGACCAATGCTTATAACATTAACCCGATGTAAAAATAAATAGTTTTAGGACACTCAAAGTGACAGGCTAATATACCAACACCCAATTGGTAAGGCAATATTATATTGATGCCCTACATTGGTTAAGTGATGGCGTGGAATGTTCCATGTGGTGCCTTCCTAATGGTTGGTATTGACGCGACACATACCATGAGGCACCTTCCTCATGGTTGGTGTATGTAGCACTTTGGTAATGGATATCACTAATGTGGCACATGCACTATAAAGAAAACATGGTTTTGTAGAAATTTTAGAGAAGTTGATCCAGGTGGATGTTGGTGGCCACCCACCTATCCCATTTGGACCCCCACAACTGTCTCTTTCAGTTTTTCACTTTCCTTATTTATAGCGCAGTTTACTATTTTTAACAGTTTTTCAGGTCCTAAACTTCTGGAGCCGTTTTGAGGCCCTAAACGATGTTTTTTGGGAAATCCACCGCCAGCGATTTTTTTGATAAAAATCGTCTTTTTTTGTTGTAGTACTCGGAGAGATCTTTCCAACGGGCTATCATGCGCGTCAAACAGAGATAATACGACCAATTCGCGACCCCGGGAAGTTGGCTGTCCAACTCACCCCAAAACAGGGCCCACAATTTGGCGTTTCATCTTCTAGGGTTAGGTTTTGGAATGTGAAGGGTTTTCCATTGTTTCTCAACAATAAATAGGCCTTCGAGCTTCATTGTAAACACAGTTCGGAACAGTTCAGAGGCATGTAGCCGACACATCTCTTCTCAGAGATAAGCTACCATCGCCCTAGCTGGGTTATTTCTATTTCTATTTGTAAGCATATTTCAGTATTTTACAGTAATGAAATGAAGTACTATTTCCGCTGCATATTTGTCTTTATGGTTATCGCATCTTTGTGTTTATGATTATCTCTGTAATTTATTGCGTTCCTGTCTAAATCCGGATTAGTGGTATCAGAGCGGTCTGCTTTTTCTCTGTTTTTCTTTGCATGTCCCCAACGAGGTCGGGATATAAGGAGTTAGGGCTTGAATTGGTCGAACCTTTGCAAGACCAGCCTCGCAAATCTCAACGACCTCCCATGGTGGATGAGAAGAAAGATGAGGGGGCAGAAGATCCTATCAGAATCTTGCTCGAAGAAGCCCTCGAGCGGCAAAGGAACGCGATGATGGATAGCTTTGCGCAGATCCTTCAGCGACTACCCAGAGGTGACGCATCGGCTTCCAACAGCTACTCTAGAAACGCCACACCGTTTAAGGTAGAAGTAATTTTGAAATCCCCATCTTTGAGGGTCAAATAGACGCAGATGCCGTAGATAAATGGTTAAATATGCTAGATGGGTATTTTTCTGTTCATGAATTTTCAAGTCGGGAAAAGATTGTTTTCGCTCTTCTCAAAGCAGCCCCCCATGTCAAGGATTGGTGGGAAACATACTGCGAGCAGAAGGATGAAAGTACAGACTCACTGTTTTCAGCCGCCCCCACTTGGAATGACTTCCGGGATGCCATCAAGGAGCAGTACTACCCTGTCAAAAGCTATGAGGACAAATACATCAAATGGACCACACTGCGGCAAGGACGACACCAAGATGTGCCAGAGTTCAAAAATATTTTTCATACCCTTCGCACATAGTTGGGTATCAAAGATTCTGAGCTGCATCTAGTACTCAAATACCGCGTCTGCCTACACAGATACATCCAGGAAGAGATGGAGTTCTTGAACATCTCCTCACTCAGCACAGCATACCGATACGCTGTCAAAATCGAGCAAAAGTTCAAACAAAAGAAGCGAGACTTTGGATCTGCAAATCCGAAGCCCAAAGGACAAAGCCAAGGTGGGGTGACCCAAGACAACCCCTCGAAGCTGCAAGAAAATAACAACACCACGAAGCCGAAGAAGGACACAGGAAAGTGGTGTGAGTTCCATAAGAGTCCCACTCATAACACAAGTGAGTGTCGGACCAAGCAGTCACTGGTGGCCGAGTTGAAGGCTTCCGAATTAGATGCATGTTCCGACTCTGAGCCAGAACCCAACAAGGGGGACGGCAAAGGGAAGCAAATCATTGATGCGGATCCTAGTGCCACTGTTGCCATTGCCAAGATCCAAAAGAATGAGCCCGAAGAGCCAGAGGAGGGGGAACGTCTTTTCCACTCACAGATGTGGGTGAAGGGTTCACCGCTGCAATTCATTGTCGACAGTGGCAGCCAAAAGAACCTCGTTTCAGCAGAGGTCATGAAGCGGTTGGGCCTACCAACTACGCCACACCCACAACCGTACAGTATCGGGTGGCTTCACGAAGGACGAGATCTCAAAGTTCACCAGCAGTGCCGCCTTCCCTACAGCATCAAGCCCTTCACAAGACGAGGTATTATGTGATGTTACACCTTTGGATGTTTGTGATGTACTATTAGGCCAACCATACTTGTGGAGGCGACATGCTGTGTATGAGTCAAGGCCTCGTGCTGTCATTATTTATTTGGATAATTCATTATACAGGATACCGGAGGTAGCCCCACCTACTGCCACCTCTTTGATCACTGCTAAGAAAGGCAGCAAGCTCATCTCACAGACTAGGAAATTTATTTTCTGTCTGGTTCGCTCCCAAAGTAAGGGGAAGATCGTTGCTACATCCATGACCCCCACGAAGGGTTCCTCCACGCAGCAGCAACAACAGAGGGATACAGTAAGAACAGAACACAAGAACAACTTCTTCTCACCCACAGGGGTACCACACAAGTTTCAGGTGGGGAACAAAGTTTGGTTGCATCGACAAAAAGAACGCCTTACCAGAACCCATCAGAAGCTCAGGCCACTCCGACATGGTCCTTACACCAGTACCAAGGCTACGGGCAACAATGCTTTGAAGCACAACATTCCTCCATTCCTTCGCCGAGTGTTCAATGTGGACCGTCGCCGACCATGCTTCCCACCATTTTTGGACACATTAGAGATTGCAGAACAGCTCACCAGAGACCCAGCTCAGCAGAAGCTTCCTCATCTCAGGGAGGAACTCAACGCAATGGGGACCATTGCTTCCTAAGGGGGGAGGAATGATCCAGGTGGATGTTGGTGGCCACCCACCTATCCCATTTGGACCCCCACAACTGTCTCTTTCAGTTTTTCACTTTCCTTAATTATAGCGCAGTTTACTATTTTTAGCAGTTTTTCGGGTCCTAAACTTTCGGAGCCGTTTTGAGGCCCTAAAAGACGTTTTTTGGGAAATCCATCACTAGTGATTTTTCTGATAAAAATTGTCTTTTCCGTCGTAGTACTCGGAGAGATCTTTCCAACGGGCTATCATGCGCGTCAAACTGAGATAATACGACCAATTCGCGACCCCGGGAAGTTGGCTGTCCAACTCACCCCAAAACGGGGCCCACAATTTGGCGTTTCATCTTCTAGGGTTAGGTTTTGGAATGTGAAGGGTTTTCCATTGTTTCTCAACAATAAATAGGCCTTCGAGCCTCATTGTAAACACAGTTCGGAACAGTTCAGATGCATGTAGCCAACACATCTCTTCTCAGAGATAAGCTACCATCGCCCTAGCTGGGTTATTTCTATTTCTATTTGTATGCATATTTCAGTATTTTACAGTAATGAAATGAAGTACTATTTCCGCTGCATATTTGTCTTTATGGTTATCGCATCTCTGTGTTTATGATTATCTCTATAATTTATTGCGTTCCTGTCTAAATTCAGATCAGAAGTACTTCTCGTTGTTCTACTTTTAATGGAATTTTCTAGAAATAGAAAGGGTAGATTTAGTGGACATTTTGTATTTGGTCCACCTAAAAAATTTGGTTGCACTACTGCTCCTTGATAACACATACATCTATGTACATATACCTCTAAACACATTACAAATATTAATTCAAAAGGTGGGCTCTTGGATTGTGTAAAACACAATATTTGAATTTTTTTTTTTCCATGTGCTACCATAAAGAAGGTGCACAACTTTAAGGTTAAATTAAAAGAGCCAAATCTTGTAAAAAAGTTATATTTTAAAAATTTACTCAACAATGCTTACTAAAATCATTAATGAACCAATGTGTTATTGTACAAGGCGCATGATAATAAGGTTGAACAAAAAAATATTGAACCATGCTCTAATTTTGTAAAACATAGTATATTAAAAAAATACTGTGGTGCGATATGCACTCAACATGCAACAGTACAAGGTACCTTACTTTAGGGTTAAATAAAAAATATTGAATTTTGTTAAAAACTATATTTAAAAAAAATAAATGGTTCTACTTACTAAACTATAAACACATTGGTCAATAAGCCTACATGACACACCATGATGAGGTTCAATTTTTAGAAAATTTTTAATTATGTACCTATGAACATAACTACATTGAAACATTAGAATACAAGAAAAATTATGGTAGGATTAGATACAAAATTATGAATTCAATTTCTCATTTTTAATATCCATAGTGTTTCCAACGCGTCCAACCAGGCAATGTACAAGTGCCTCATTATCCATGCTTCCAAATTGATGGATTTAACTAGAAACTTTCATTCATGATGCATGCCATTTTATTCTTGACATTTTAAGCCTGCCCTTATCCTTGAATTCAATTTGAGATTTCAACGTCAACCATGGCTCCATGTTTCCATAGTTGTATTTTTTCCATTTAGTTTGTAAATTCACAGGTTTTCCCTTTTTTGAAAGAAATTGCCTTTGGTGTATCCCATTGTAACTTTGCACACTACTTGATAATGTGTTTATGAGCCTCACTACTTATATTACTCCATAGTATTATAACTACATTGATAATTAGAAAAAGGTCAAGGTGTTTTTATTTTCCATTCATTTATGCTAGTTGATGATACAGAAAACCATTATTGGAGTGGCAAATCCACACACACACGCAACAAAACATAGTTAGATATTATTTGTGGTGATAACGTGCTAATGAAATAATTAGGGCACTAGTGCTAGTTGCTCACATTGGCTCATTGATTTGCTAAAATCGAATGACCCTTTTATTTGTGTCGTGTTGATGTGTAATAGTAGTGTTATTGTCCAATGCTACTTACTTTGATGTTTGAATCTAAATGCAAGACAACTATGCCTCTTGAAGGAAGTGCATATTTGGATGGCCTAGTGCTTTGTCTTTGGGGCTATTCTATAACATTATCCCACCATCATGCATTTTTTATATGACTACACTCTATAGTACACTAGAGGACGAGCATCACTATCTTGTAATTTTTTTAAGTCGAAAATGACTATTGTCATATGTTTATATTAATTAAGTAAATCAAATCTAAAATCAATCATGGAAATAAATATGCTTGAACATGAAAATTTCACACAAATAGAAAAATTGAAAGCATAAATGCAATACACCAATCATTACATCCTCAATTAATTTTTCATTTAAACATTCCAAGCTTAAAAGGAAACCTCCATAAGATGTCAGATTGATAGTTGTATGATATACACAAAAAAATAGATCAACACTTACTCATATGAATATACCTATTGGACAATTGAGAATTTACTTGCTTTGGCCTACTTCTCGACCTCAATTCCTCTCTTATGCTCTAAATATGCTCAACTGATCTCTTGAGCCTTTTTGGTGTACAAGAATGTATCTATCAACTTATCTTTATATATATATATATATAGAGAGAGAGAGAGAGAGAGAGAGAGAGAGAGAGAATTAATCTCCTAAATTATAGAAATAAGTTTTGTTAAGGTCCTACCCTAACCCCCTTAGAAACATTATTTATATATATGGCCCATTAAATAGTTAGTTCATAGTTAATCATTTTCAAAAGTGTCATATTAGTTAATAAAGTCAAAATTAGTTAGTAAGATCTCATTAGAAGTGGGCCCATAGGTAGCTAATATTATCTACGGATAGATATATATTGAGTAGAAGGTTGTGTAATTCCCTTGTTAAGAATTGATTGTATTTGGAGCTTTGCTCTTGGAGGTTTCCCCCTTGAATAGGCAAGTGAACGTAGCTCTCTATTTTCTATTATCAAAGAGATATTTCTTAGGTTTATATTTTTTTTTCTTGGGTTCTTGAGTTTCATTTCACATTATTTCATGTGAGTTACACTAGAGTGGTATTAGAGCTCTTTATTTGTAGGAGAATTTTTTTCTTTTTTGTTGTTGTTTTTTTTTTTAATGAAAAAAAGAGGGTGGTAGAATTCATGTCAATTTCTAAAACTTTCTATGTAGAATTGGAAGAATCCAATCATCTAACCAAAATTTAAAAAATTTCCCAATTAAGAAAAAAATTTCCAAAATGGGTTCTGCAAAGTGAAGTTATTAATAAATGAAAATCAACATTTTTAAAGGTTTTTTGCAATATTTTGTGCAAAGTTTTAAGAATATAATCAAATGACTAAATTCATTTCAGAAAATCAGGCAATTAAAAAAAATCAATCAAAACAGATTCCAAAACATGATGTTATCGACTATTTAAAATTGGTATTTTTAGGGTTTCTTCCAATAATGGCAATGATATTTGTAGGTTGTATATGTTTTGGTTGACAACGTAGATTTTATTGGAACTAGTTGATGGCCCTAAGTATTGCAGCAACAATACTATAGCTCCCAAGGGTATCAACTTTAATTTTCAACCAGGGGTTCGTACAAACATAAGAGGGGTCGACACTGTATGTGAAATAAGCACTATCTTCTTCTCTTGTTGATATTTATGCAGGTGAAAGTATTGAAATGAAGGTTAGATGCATAGAGACCAATTTAAATAAGCTATACTACAACGAATGGAAAAGCACACTTCATAAAATGAAAGATTGAAAATAAAAACACTCATTTGCACGAAAAACAATTTCGATAAACAAGCTGACAAAAACATCTATGAGGTTTCTACACCTCCAAGTTTCATTTCCAATGTCCCAAGGGTGTTGTAGCATGTTTATTAAGTCAAACCATTATTTTATTTCAAAGTTGAGCGAGAATGGAGGGTTGGTCATAGGATGGTGTAGGATTCTTTGTTTTTCTATAAGAGACAATCTAGTGACCATGTAAAATATGAAGAATGCGGGATTGAGATGAGGAGGAGTTGTGGAAATGTTAGAAAATGATAAGATGAAATTGATAAAAAATTTAAGGAAATATGTTGCAAGTTTATCCTAGCAAAATCAAACTCTGTGTGTTTCTTGTAGGTGTAAAGCTAGTTATACAACAAATCAGTGAATGCTGAAATTTGTAGCAACAAGAGAAAACAATATGAATGGAGACCTAAAATTTCATTAAGAAATGTTATTATTGCTAAAAACTGCACAAAAACCTATAAGAAGGAATTTCTCATAAAATTTTCTATTTATCCATGCAATAGAACTATGAAAAGATAACTTTTAGAAATGCTAGAAAATGAATAAAATCATAACAGTAACAAAGGTACAAGAGGTATCTAAAGCTATTGGGGGTGGGCCCATCCCAAGGATGCTAAGAGTTATTAAAGGAAAACCAAGCTAAGAACTAAAATATAACATTTCTTTCATTAAATGAGAAACAATCTTCACATTACATGACTACAAAACTTGCTTGAGAATACAAATCTAATCTTTTTTCCTATTTTTCATTCGCTTCTCTATCTCTTCTATTGGTATGCTCGAGCCTCATATTTATACATAGAATGGGGAGAAACCTCCTATAAAAGGGTATCTTTCTCCCATTCTACGTTGTACCAAAAGGAAGGAGCATTAAATGTCCTTAACCAACAAAGTTGAGGCTCTCCTACAACAGGGAATAAGTCCCAAAAATATCTCTTTTGATGGATCTCTTGGAATATGCACAATATCTCTTCCAATCTTGCACAATAAAAATGTTAAGGAACATCAAATATGGAATCCTCATTGAACTCTTAAAAGGACCCATTAAGCTTTGAAAATGTATCATTAAGTGCAAAAGGTGGGCTCAACATAGCTTTATGTGCTTAGGAGTGGATTGATGGGCCCTATAATTTACTTATTGTGGAGGCCCATCATACCAACCTACTGGAATTATTTCTCAACCATGAGAAACTCACACTTATTATCTTCCATGCTCCTTTTCATTGATCTCCTTGATGACCTGCTTGATATCCCAATTTGAGCTACTTGTGGTTGCCCTTATTGAGTAGAATCCTACATTTTATTCTATAGACTTCCATTCCCTTGATTCTTCTTCTTGATATTGGTGTTCTAGGAGCCTTGGTATTAAGGGTAGATTGAACTTGAGTCCTATCTGTTGAACTCCAAGTCTTTGGATGATCCTTTTGTACAAAGGATTTATTTCTATTACTATCTGTAACCGACCGAGAGATTGATACTCCCTTATCTTTGATGGGACTCCAAATTAGGTAAAACATAAAGACCATAAAGGTTGTATTTGGTCTTCCTTTTCTACACTTGATAAAACCTTCTTAACTTAAATGAGTTCTTAGGATGGTTACATAGTTTTGTCATGCTTTATGTGCCTAACATGATTATTGTGTGAGATATTAAGATGATTTTGTACATATTACAAGGGCATTTAGAAAAAAATATTTATGGGGCCTACCACCTACTACAAAAGGTTCAAAATCAACTCACCTAGGACAATAAATACTCCTCCCTATAGTTGTGAGGTCACCAAGGTAACATGATCTAGTTTTCTAGGAGCTTTGGAGCGAAAGCAATCCTCCTTTCAGGGAGGCTACCCCTCAATAATTTTTTTTATAAATAGATGGATTGAGTATCCCATTAGGACGCTAGCAGCAAGTAGAAGCAAGAGGATAACAATGTAAAAAATTTAGTTTGCAAGTTCTCCAACGTTTTTCCATAGACAAGCAATTGTTCAATTAATAAATGTTATAATTGGTTTTAGCTCTTAGTCTACTTTTCCTTTAGGGATATGAGCTTCCTTGGGTTATGGCCCACCCAAGATAATCAAGACCCATTTTGTACCTTTATTCCTTAATATGCATATCTTTATTTATGTAGTTTATTTCTAAATATTGATTTTATGTATGGTTAGTTAGTTGATTTATGAATAGTCTTTCTTTATAGAGATTTTAAGCATTAGATGAAAACATTGATACTGGTTACATAAATCAATTATGATTTTCTTATCATTTTCAATTTACTTTAGTTGATGCCATTTATTTGCTATCTATGATAAGCTTGTTTAACTGTGCCTCCATAGCCCCCTATTTTGTAGCTATAGGAAACCCTACAACCATGTATATTGTTGAAGAAATCCTATCACCATTGATGTAATGAATTGGACATGAGTGTTATATAATTCGTAGTTAGTCTTGATCCCTTTTTGCTTTCCAACCTCATCTTTAGCACATTTATTGCTCGTTAGGTTGTCTCTTGTAGAAAAATAGAGACTCTTGTAGCGGTTTGAAATTTTCTTCTGAAATGTGCCCATATTTGCATCCAAGTCTTGATTCACCTTATTTGATGCGTTAAAATGTCGTTGGAGCTTTGAAGATGGAATTTATAAGCATAGAGACCAAGTACATTCTTTGACTTAGTTTGTTGTAGAAATTACCTTTTTCTTGCAAAATTACATTTTGTTATTTACAACATTTACTTCAATACGTTGTTCACTTTATTTTCATAAGTAGAATAGATATTCTTTCTTTTTATTATAGTTAATATGGTTTACCTTCTTTCATTGCAATTAGTTTATATTTAATTTTTGTCTTTCGTTCCCTACAATTTCAAAGTTTTTCCTAGAACATAGGACAATTAGAATGGTCCCTGTGTAACTAGATTTATTCTTAGCTCTTCCATCTATATAAAATTTAGCAAAAGAATAAGATAATTCTTATTGCACATATAACGCTTACCCCTCTTAAGTTTGTATGTACCTCGGGTTGACAATTAAAGTTGAGACCATTAGGAGTTGCAACATTGTTGCTGTAATATTGAGGGCCATTACTTTTGGTGTCATTTCCATGAAGGTGTTAAAGTACGTATTGTCTTTTTATCTCTAGTTTACCTTCCATTTCTTTCATTTCACTTTCTGCAAGAACAAAAGTTGCATTAAGCATTTTCATTTCCAAAAACTTTCAAAAAACCGAGTAGTTGCATTAGGAATTATCATTTCAAAAAAATTCAAAAACAAAACTATTTTTCTTTCTTTTATGTGTTGAAGAGTTAGGTATAAGATTGGAAAGGTTTTACCAAAAACCACTACTTCCACTAGAATTCAACCTCTTTTTGCTGAATAGAAACCTCCTACTCTATACACAAGGACTATTAAGGCACTTTTTGGTGAGCAAACGAGGATATCTAAGGAGCTTGCAGAGGGAGAAATACCTTCACAACTCACCAATACCATGGATGTAAACAGACAACCTAAAGTATTCACATTTCCTATTAGAGAGATAAAGGGTGAAGCTAGAATGAAAAACATCAATCCGTATGTCCTTACACACATCTATAGTTTGACTACTGAACATCCTAATAGTTTTATGTTTGATTTTGTTGTAGTTTTTAGGACTTATGGCTACACAGTTGATGAGCAAAAGGTCAAACGATTCCCTTCCACTCTTAAGGATGCAACCCTTTTTTGGTTCATGGGTCTTGAAGGAAAAAACATCACTTCGTGGGAGAAGATGCAACAAGCCTTCAATACTATGTACCAAGAATCTTGTAGAGAAAGAGACACTAGGGATGAGATATTCCAAATAACTCAAGGAGCAGATGAATCTTTGGAAGATTTTGAGGAAATATTTTAGTTGAGTTATGGAAGAGTGCACACTGCACTTTAGATCCATATTCCTTGAAGTTATTCTAACTATGAGGAGTCAAGGAAGAACTAATGGAAGCACTCAACCTACTAGCCAATAGAGACATATATTAACTCAACTATGATGATATTAAAATAGTATTAAAAAATCACTAGTCAAGGGTTGCTAGAAAAAGAGGTAGAGCTAACAAGAGTTCGATAATTCCCTCTTCATCCCCCTTGATTACTAAAATTGAGATAGGAGGTATGACAGAGTACATGAAAACTACGATCTTACACACCTTTTCTATGCAAATGGATACAATATAGATCAAGATGAAACAAGAAGAAGCACAAAGGGCATTAGCTGTATTTTGTCCTAAATTCACCAAGAGACATCCTAGGAATAAGTGTTCTTTATATGTCATAGAAATATGTAATGTATGTGAAGAAAATCACTCCAATAATAAATGTTCATATTTTCTAGGATTGAAAGGTGTATGCCAAGGAGAAGAAAGGAGCATGGAGAAACTATTCTTTGTCAATTAAAAAATGCCACAAGGGAAATTTAAATAAGGTAAGAACTACCCCTATGCTTTTAATACAAATTATAATGAACATTATCAACCTTAGTGTCCTCCTAGTACCTCACAATGGGCTACTCCCACTCCATGTCCTTATTCTCCCCAAAATACTATTCCTTTTTTTAGCCATATTCACATCAACCTCCTTAATTAGGCAACCCATCTTCAGGATGGACACCTCAAGAAGCCCACGCACCTACCTTGATGCCTCCTCCACCTCAACCACAAGTTCCCCAGAATAATCCTCTAAACCATCCTCATATACCTACCAACCAATCCCAAATCCCAACAATAAGTAGGCTTAACCAGTCTACAGTGGAGAAACCACCTATCCAACTTATGCTATAGACTGAAGAGATCAACCTTACATCTGCGAAGGTCCTTCTCGATGCTTAGTCATCTTCTCCAATAGAAAATATACATAAGGAAAATCAATATCTCGTACCATAAGTCACTCAGATAATGCCTCCCTATACTGAAAGGTTGACCACCCAAAAAGCAAACACCCCAAAAGAAGTTTAACTTCTGGGAGAATTGAAGAATTTGTGTGTCAAAATTCCTCTTCTTCAAGCCATCAATTCATTAGATGATTTGTTTAAAAAGGAGTACTTCCTCAAATATTTCTAATCCTACCTATAGAAGAGGAATGCCAAGGAAAATTACCCTAGAGAGTCTCTATGAATACATTGAATCTTTAGAACAACGAAGAAGAAAGGAAAAAATAACATAAGCAAGAACTGTATACAATGCATGCAAAGCTGACTTATCTATAATGATTAACAATAACTACAAATCGTTAGAAGATAAAATGACATCATTCGAGACTCAAAGCCAAAGAATGAAAGATAAAATGCAAGACTTGGAACACAAAAAACAATTAATAGATGAAGAAAATTGTTCCTTGAGAGACAAGATTAAAGAATTAAAAGAAAAACTAGATAATAATTCAGTCCTCAACAACATAATGAATAGCCTAGATATTAAACCTATAAAAGAGAAAATGAGAAAATTAATTGAATTGAATCATGAATGCCACAAAAGAGCTCTGAAACTTATAATTGATTGTTTAAAAGAGAAAAAAGATGATGACACATTAGAAATAGTAAAAGAACAACTAAAAACTCACTCACAAATTCAAACAAATTTTCTAACGAAAGTACGAAGGGTGGGGAATATTCTTGAGAATAGGGATAGTATAATCTGTGTAGTGGTCATCCTTGTACTCTCTCTCTCTCTCTCGCTATATATATATATATATATATATATATATATATATATATATATATATATATATATATAGATATAGATATAGATATAGATACAATGTTGATCAACTAGGAATACATCCATAAACAAATAAACATTGGAACTCAGAGATATTGAGCATTTACATAAACAACCATGAATTAGAATGCATTCCACATATCATTGGTTTTACATTCTATTAACCATAGGCACAACATAATCATATAACAAAAAATCATAAATATTATGAGTACTGTTCACCCAGAGAGGAGATTCGATCTTGGCCTTGCCACTACTCACACTCCCTTATCGTCGTCCACCTCTAAGTGTGAATGTTAATGTGCTCCAACCGAATGTAGTGATTCATCAGTTGATCTCCCAACCTACTCCTTGGGTCCTCTCCATCCCTACAGACCATCGAGATGCAATGGGGTTATATAATGGAGGAAATGTGCTAGCTGATAGAGGTGAGCACTCCTTGGGCCAAGAGTGCCCTCTCTAAAGACCTCTATCTCACCAAACACAACTATAACTCGTAGCCACTCACAAAGACAAAATCCCATCCATCCAAGAATATGGTAAGCAAAAAGTCCCCTCTCCCATGGCTTGCCCCTTCTTCTATAGGATGCTTCATAGGTGACACTTAACACTTCATGCATAATTAATTATATTTATTAATCTAAAAGTTTGATTATTCGCCCACCCATGTGTCACCCTCTCACCAAGGCTCTCCAAAATTATTTACTTAAATTTTAATTCAAATATAATATTTTTCCTCATCCCAACAAGACACCCTATTTGTTCTCCTAGTTGTCTCTTGATCCCCCTTTTCTACTCAATCTTTGATCATTACTCAAGTCAACTGATTAGTCTCAATTTGGTCCCCTAACTACCTCCTAATTTAATTCAATTTGCCTATTGGATGAAATTTTTATGTTGTCTCTTGCCATATGGAGTTTCTCTAAATTTCTCAAATTTTAATTTATTAACCTTTATTTTAATTCACCACCCTCTTCTCTTAATGAAGTTTAATATTTTAGGATTAATTTTTATAATTAACTCTATGTGCCTCTTCCCCCTTTTACCTAATTAAAATAATTATGTACATTATCTACCTAATATTTGCCAACATGGGAAGGGTAGAGTTCTCAAGGTAAAATGTTTTTATTTCTTCCTATTCTCCCTTTACCCCAAGTTTGATTCTTGATTCAATTGTCTTGGTTCTAACCTATTTACCACCTAATGTGAATTAGTAGGATTTTCATAACTTGATTATATTTAGTAGTTTCTTTTTTACGCCAAGGGTGCCAAGTTGATTGTCCCCTTTAAGAACTTCCTTTTGAAGTTCAAAGGGTGCCACATCATTTTGCATTCAAGCATCTGGTGACTATGAGGGGATAATCTAAGTGCAACGACAAAGACCACTATCATCACTCGTGTTGCCCTCTATAGTGAGACTAATGGTGTCAAGGATTAAGGAATCCACCTTGATGTGTGCCCCCCAGTGAAATCCTCGTGAGTGACCCAATTTGGGGCCTTCCCCCACGACATCGTGATCTTCAAGAAGAACATGTCCCAACCCTTCCAACCCAAGTCACGATGGGAGTGCTAGGGGTGAAATCAGGGAAATTGTCCAACCCCTCCCATGCAGTTCCATCTATTTATACAACTCCATCACCCATGTGTGAGTCATTCGGTCAAGCAACTAACCCATTCCTGCATTTATTAACATGTCATTAGAATTTATAGCAAGATTCAAACTAAACTTTAAAATTTCAAAGATAAAATATTCATTTCCATCAAACTAGATGTCGTCAACTCATCACATGCGAGTCCATCTAATGGTTTCCTATCATACTTGGTAATAATCAGTAACAAATTTTCTCAGTGTTAGTCATTGTCATAATAGCATCATCAACATGACCTAGCCATTTATATCGTTGTTCATTGTGAACTAGAACTAATGTAATTAGCCAATATAAGGAACTCATCCATTATACGTTTCTTCCAATAATTCCCAAGTTACTTCTAAGATATCCATCCCCAATTGGGTAATAATGTCTTCTACAAAAGTAGTGTGTTTCCCTTTAACTGAAATATACCCATCTTGGCCTTCGGGTTTGAGGTGTAATCTCTCAGGGTAAAGCACATAGCAATGTTTTCCAACAATGCCTCTGGAATTCGACCATCTGTGGACCCAAAAAACTCTAGAAATTTCACCTTTTCCAAATCTTAGCATACATCATTTCTTGTAGTGGTTTGGCATGCTTAATTATGCATGATAGGTCCTACATGCTCCCATTCTAAATGGTTTATCAAAGCCTCAGACATATGTTGGAATGACCTTATTAAATTTTAATACTTCTTTGGCAGGAATCTGATCTGGCATTTCGATGTATTCCCCATCATTAGGTGGGGTGATAGGAGTTGGTTTCCTTGGGGGAATTATGTTGTGCCCTCTAATAGCCCTTCTCTTCCCGACTCCTCTTCCAACCATGACACTTGTCGTAATCCACATAAGGTTGCCTTAATTTCAATCAAGAAGAACTAATATTTTTAAGGCCTACTATAAGTCATGAAAGAATTAAACATCCTATCTAAATTAGGCAACATTGCACTTCCACCGTACATTGACACCAACAAGGAATCACACACATATTTTACAAAAGGTAATTTTCCATAGATCCACGTTGAAATAAAAAATAAATAAAAATAAATAAATAAATAAATAAATTACAACATTTTAGGGCAAGTATTAATTTTGGTTTTAGAGTAAATTTCGCCATCTCCTAAGCCATATAAATACTCTTGTTTGATAATTTAGTTAAGGCCTTATATAAGAAGAGTTATGAGCTATAATGCACATAACTATACACGATAGCGGGGATGGCTTGTGAGTAGATTTAACACCTTTCTTTCAATAATAAAAAAAATAAAAAAAATGTATATATCTATATACAAAATGAATTAGACATGGTATATAAATATAAATATATACGATACAAAAGGAAAGACTTTATAAATATAACAGTCATCCCCTTCCCCATTTATTAAATGGAAACTTATAACCATCCACTACTAGTTTTTTATAGTTCTAAATACAAATACAAATACAAATACAAATACAAATATAATAAATAAATATTTTTGAATAACTATAAATAAATTACCAGAGATGGTATTCACAACAACGGATATAGTTTTTGGTAACTTAAACTAAATTCTCCAACTCCAAACTATTGCTTGCAGATTGATTTATGTTGCCCTGAATTTTTAAAACGTCAAATGACATGGGGAATTTAGCTGAATTCTACCCTGGAAGAGAGTGAGTAATTTTTGGTCGTGAGCGAGCCACAGAAACATCATTACATGAAGCTGTTGGCCACTAGCATCGCCATTATTAGTAGAGGAAGACACTATATGAGACTTCCATTTTCAGAATATAGACTCGAAAATAAATAATTGCAAAAGATCATTAGTTCGACATAAACATTTAAAAACACAAGATTTTGTAACTTCACTGATTTTTATTTTATTAATGTGGTTTATTTTTAACAATAATTTTCTTTGTTGCTCTTCTTTTATTTTATTTAAGTATTTATTGTTTAATTGTAGTGATAAGATTTAATAGGGCACATAAATGTGGTTGGTAAATCATAAACATCATACAATAATTTAATGTTTTTTCTTTCATCTAATCAATTAAATTAAAATATTGTGCTATTCCAAAGATAATCAATTAAATTAAAATATTGTGATATTCTAAAGATAAGAGACCTACCAGCATCAGATAAGAGACTTACCAGCATCCTCCAGCTAGGGATATCAGCCTATCAAAGTGACCTACCAGAAGCGCAGGATGCGATTTGACGGACAAAGAACCAGTAAATAACAGCACACTCCCCGAACCAATAGTCTTTCAACGCCTGGAATCTGCCATTCAACATATTGCGCCATGCCTCATCCTTCTTCATGCATGAAGGTAGACTATCCAACGTTATGTCTACTGCTACATGTCAACGGCAGGTGTTTCATGCATGCATGAACGATTCTAGGTGGACAAGTAAGGATTTCACTTCGCAAGGACCGTAGATGTTTATAAATCCCTTTCTTCTGCATCGTGCGCGGCCTTCTGCCCTCCATGCCCCTTCGCGCCTGGTCTGAAGAGGTTTACGTCTATCTTCCCATGTCTTAGTAAGAGTCGATGTTCTTCGCAATCTTCAAGCCTCTGTAAATATCTTTTGCTCGCTATTGGCTGGATGCTTGGTGTATGCATTCTCTGACGCTCACGCTCGTGGTGGCCGCTCACGCTTGAGGTCAGTACCCGGTTTTCATGCTCTGTTTTCTGGTTTTATTCTTTTAAGGGAAATCTAAAGCTGGTCCATAACACGTTTGTCATGATTAAAGCTGGAATCATCTTAGTCTGAGTATGATACATCAATATTCATGAGTGTTTTATAGTCTGGTTCGTCTTTTGAATTGCTCTTAAGATGTTAAAGGATCTGTTACATAGATTTAGGAAATTCATAGTCATATACAAGCCGTGTACAGACATAAGATTCAGAATTGGTGACTGGTGGTGTATTTTTGAGGTCTATTGCTGCTGTTTTGCATGTAATGAGTCTCCTTCATCTTAGATTAGCTCTCAGAGGTCTCGCAATCGAATTCTCTCAGCTCTCCTGACGCGGCTCAGCAGCTCCCCCCATGTCGGAAATTCTTTCCGATGATCGGTTTTTTCCTGACCTCTTCCAGAAATTTCAAATTGGCATCGGGATTAGAATCCGTTGTCCTTCAACATCTGGTTATGTACTTGGACTATCAACAAAATCCTAGAAACATCCTTTTTGTGGTCAAATTGACGGCCAGATGACATCATTCATAAAGTTTTAGATGCTGATCCGTTCTGATGTTATCCTGGCGACGTCGTGTATATGTCCTTTTAACCTCCAGATTATTCTACCTTGGTTTTAGGACAGCCTTTTCCTGGTACTTTATCCATCCAGCTATTAATTCCATTTGGATCCTCCCTTTGACAGAAGCCAGAGACCTTTAAAGCTTTAGTACTTTTCCGGATTTGGTAACTGACCAAAGAATCACCAAAATCCAAGGCAAGATTTTTGGAGGCAAATGGACGGGGACCCCGATGCCACTGCCATGGAGGATTTGATCAGGGCCACTATGGAAGCTGAGCGGGCATGGGAGAATGCCACGTTGGCTGGGGATTGGAAAACGACTTTGGATGACGTAATTGTAAAACCATCTATCCAAAGTTCTGCTTTGCAAAAATCATACCATTCATCCCGTAGAAAAGAGAGTGTGGCTCGGGAGGAACAGGGACCTCATGAGATCCAAGACTGTTACAACAAGACCCGAAAACCTGTTAAAATTACCGCCCCTCCTCCGGCAATAAAGATTGATAGTGTGCACCTGACCGAAAGGATTGAGAGTTTACAGAACCTCGCCCTCATTGGTAGATGGCATTTCCCTGAAATGTCTGATGCCGATATGAGGAAATGGCTAGCAATTCATTGGAAACCAGTGATAGGATACATTCCTATTATTTCAAGCCTTATGAAGGAGTGGTACTGCTTCCACTTTCTAAATGCTGCTGATGCCGAAGCTATTCAAAGATGTCCGTGGGTCTTCAAAAGGAGTTTTCTTGCTCTGTATAGGTGGTATATTGGCTTCGACCCGCTGAAAAATACACCCTCAAACAATCTCATATGGGTGAAATGTCCAAACCTTCCCTTAGAGCTATGGTCAAAGGAAACCCTCGAGGAGATTGGTAATTCTATAGGTAGATTTATCTATGTTGACCCATGGTGTTTAGGAGAAAAGGATAAAAGAATAGCTTGGATCCTCATAGAAAAATCATACAGAGGGGGATATCCAGACCATATTGAGATTGCCTGGAGGAATCAGATTATCAAGCAAAGATTGGATTTCTGGGGCATCCTATTCAGATGCGCAGCTTGTCATAAAACTGGCCATTTAATAAAAAATTGCCCCAGCCACAAGCTTCATAAAAACAGGATTCTTAGGCAAAAGGCGAGCAGACAAGCATCATCAACTAGTCCTTCCTCCTCGGAGATGATGGAAGGCCATCTCCTTAAATCTATAGCTTCCCCGCGAGTATTAACCCAGGATCCTCCACCTGGCAGCCCTGATAATCTCAATGATCCCCTGAACAGTAGTCCTATAGTGTTTCAATGCTCTCCCATCCCGGAACCAAGAGACGATCAAGCAATTCCACCCCCGAGTCCCATGCGGGTAAAGGATTTTTCTGTTGGTTCTATCCCCATTCCTATTTCGTCTTCATCACCTCCCCCTGATCAAAGTCTCTTATCCCATATAAAAGGAAAGGAGCCTTGTATGTCGGTTACCCCTGTAAATTCACCTGCATCATCCCTAGTCAATCCTTATGACAGTGATTTGGATTTTCTTCTCAACCGAAAGTCTCTTGAATTGGAGCCTTTAACGATCCATAAGCCTGGGAACCAGGTTTCACCTTTCATCAGCCCGGACTCTGCTAAAAATATAACCGTTAGGAAAAAGAGTCGAGGTGGCAGCAGGCATTTTAGAGGAAGAACTACTGTCACAGACAGAGGGGTTAGAAATCTTTCTTTGGTTGATGTGCCTATTTATGATATGCTAGATTCACAGCCTCTTAGAGCAAGCATGGCTGGTGAATCATCCAAATGCAAGGATAATTTTAGGGGCGAATGTTCGCCCTTTGGCGAAATTAAGGGGTTCTGAATTTTTAGTGGGCGAATATTTTGTATCATAGTACATTTTTACAAATCACCTCAAATAGCCCACCTTATTTTAAGGGAGAGGGTAAAAAAGGTAAATTTAGCCCTTGAAATTAAGACTTACAACCTTCCATTTGCCCATTTTAAAGAATAGGTTTTATTTAAGTGAATCCATTCGCCCATTTTCAAGAATAGGTTTTATTGAAGTGAATCCTATGGGCCAAATACCATATTTATAAAAGAGGTATGGTAAATTAATAAAAATATAAATAAATGAGAGGTATGGTAAATAAATAAAACATTTTTTATATTTACTCCATAAGTCACCTTATATACATGTAAGGGTGTAAACAAATAAAAATATAAGTAAAGTGGAGGTATGGTAAATAAATAAAACGTCTTTTTATACTTACTCTAAAGGTATGGTAAATAAATAAAAATATAAATAAACTATACGTATTGTAAATAAATAAAACCTCTTTTTATATTTAGTCCATAACCCTCGTTCTATTTATGAAGGCTCAAGAAAGAGGTTTTATTTAAGTGAATCCTATGGGCCAAATACCATATTTGTAAAAGAGGTATGGTAAATTAATAAAAATATAAATAAACGAGAGGTATGGTAAACAAATAAAACATTTTTTTATATTTACTCCATAAGTCACACATTTTTTTATATTTACTCCATAAGTCACCTTATATTTACGAACACTCAAAAAATGGGTTATATTTAGGTGAAACCTATGGCCAAAATACTATGGGACAATACCATGGACTAGATTGTTATTAATACCATGCAAAAAACCATTGTTAACCCTAATATTAGAATTAATAAAAATAAAAATGGCACATGGTATTCACCCATGGTATTCACCTGGAATGTAGCCTATTTAAATGGGGGAATTAAACCAGCATGTAGCCTATGCTAAGATTCACTAGGATTTTACAAAGTTTTATTATTTAGTGAAAGACTCGCCAAGATCTTACAAGATTTTATAATTGAGTAAAATATTCGCCATGCCTGGTGAGAGATTCGCCAAAAAATTATATATACATATTATATTATTGATAAAATCGCCTTCCATTTTTCCTATATACCATGGATATTCGCCCATTTATTATATTTATAAATTTAGGGGGGGTTCTTAAAATTTTCCCTGTCCAAATGATTCCAATTATTTCTATGAATATCAGGGGTCTTGGCGTTGATCCCAAATTCTTAACGCTAAAGAATTTCTTCTTCTCTTCCAGGGCTAGAATAATTCTTATCTAGGAAACTATGCACAGTTGTGAAGCTACCATTTCTTACTTTAGGAAAATGCTTCCATCTTGGTATATGGTAGCTATAGAGGCTCAAGGTTTATCAGGGGGACTTGCAACTCTGTGGGATCCTTCGCGAGTAAGAGCTAAAGCTTATAAATGTTTTGCTGGGATTATCATATCGGCATCCATTAGGGGCAAAGACATTCCTATTAATATCTTAAATATTTATGCGCCATACAAAAATAGAGCTCCTTTTTGGGATAATTTTTTCTCATCAGACATGTTTGATATTGAACATCTCCTAATTGTTGGTGATTTAAATGTTACACTAAGTTCAGAAGAATGCTGGGGTTATGGAAAGAAAAAGGACCTGCTTGCTGATTACATTAAGCTTGAGCTGCTAAACAAAAATATGGTGGATATCGTCCCCCCGGAGATGAAGCCGACATGGACAAATGGCAGATCTGATAAGGCCTATATTGCTAAAAGAATTGATCGATTTCTTGTACATATCAGTATCCTTGATAAGATGGGCATGCCCTTTTCAGCAGTGGAAAATGTATTGGTATCGGATCATAGACCCATTCTATTAACTTGGTTGGAAAAGCATTTCAGAAAGGGATATCCTTTCAAGTTCGACAGAAATCTCTTACAGGATCCAGCATTTAATGAATATATTTCCAATGCATGGAAAGAGCTAAAAGCAAGGGATAAGATCCCCCCTTTTTCAACATTCAGAGAAAAGATGACAGAGATCAGAAAGCTAGTGAAAAAATGGCAAATTCAAAAAAGGCAGAAAGATAAGCGGGACCTTCAATCAGTCCAACAAGAGCTGGACACTCTTTTGCAATTATCAGATTCTAATACATGCTCTTTTAGGTTGAAATGCAGCATAAGAGAGCTGGAAAGAAAAAAATTTAAATTGCTGAAGCAGGAGGAATCTTTTTGGAGGCTTAAAAGCAGGGCCTTATGGCTTCAGGAAGGTGACAAAAACACTAAGTTTTTTCATAATTATGCAAACGCCAGACGAGTTAAAAACTCCATATGGAAGATAAGGGATGATAAAGGAGGTTTTGTTGTTTCTCAAGAAGATATTACAAAGCAGGCTGTCAGTTATTTCAAGAAACAATTCAGCAGAGGGAAAGACATTGCATTCCGGGACATTCTATGGGGTATTGATCTGATTCCTCAAATGTTTGATGATGAGAAGAATGAGGCCCTGTTCCAGCCAATCTCTGAAGAGGAGCTTCTTGGAATTATGAAGTCTTTCAAGAAAGACAAGAGCCCTGGCCCAGATGGCTGGACAATTGAGTTCTTCATCCACTTTTTTGACCTTATCAAACAGGATCTTCTGAGAATGGTGGAAGCATCCAGGATGTCTGGTAGCATTCACCATAATACTACTTCTACTTTGATTGCCCTAATTCCAAAAAAGGGGGTGCCAGATTCTTTTCATGACTTTAGACCAATTTCTCTATGCAATATCTCTTTCAAAATCATCACAAAGGTTATTGCTGAAAGAATAAAAGGAACGCTGGCCTCCTGCTTATCATCAAATCAACATGCTTTTCTGAAGGGGCGCAATATTCTGGATGCTGTGGCCAATACTCAGGAATGCCTTCACTCCATGTTCTCTCAAAATATAGAGGTTGCCATTATGAAAATTGACCTGCAAAAAGCTTATGATTGCTTAGATTGGGGATTTATTGAAAGTCTTTTGGCAAAGATTGGCCTGAAATCCAACTCCATTCGGTGGATCATGGCATGCGTAGTAAATGTTAACTATGTGGTTATTATTAACGGCATTCCCTCTCACTTTTTTCAAGTAGAGAGAGACTTGCGTCAGGGTTGCCCCCTTTCGCCACTCTTGTTCATTTTGGCCAGGAATTCCCTGAGTGCCCACATCAACAAAGCGGTTGCTGAGAACATATGCAAATCGGTTAAGATTTGCAGGCACAACTTCATATCGCATAACCTTTTTGTCGATGATGTCCTTTTATTTGCAATGTTATGCAGATCATCATGGATATGCTTAAAAGATATTCTCGAGAGATTCCAAAGAGCGTCTGGGCTTTTTATCAACAAAGCGAAATCTTTTCTATACCACAATGATACCAACATGGATATGGTTATTTGGATTTCTCAGCTTTTTGGCATAGAATCAAAATCGCTTAAGGAAGGCCTCAAATATCTAGGATTTCACCTTAAAGCAAAAGCTTACTCAAGAAATGACTGGCAGTGGCTGATTGATAGATTCTTTAAGAAGATATCAGCATGGGAACATAGATCTCTATCATTGGCAGGCAGAGTCATCCTCTCTCAATCTGTCTTGTTGCAGTTGGCGGTTTTCTGGGCACATTTATTTATCCTCCCGGCTAGAATTATTCATAACATGACCAGGATCATGGCTAACTTTATCTGGGGAGCCAAATCTGAACAGAGAAAATTTCATCTATCCAAAATGGACAACATTTCATTGCCTAAGCACCTCGGGGGATGGGGTCTAATGGATCTAAGGCTTTTTGGGAGAGCCCTGGTATGTAAATCGCTGTGGAGGGGTGTTTCTGGGGATGGTCCATGGAGTATTATGGTAAAGCAAAAATATATGAAAGGCAAAAGTCTAGAATATTGGTTTAGAACAGGTGCTATTGGAGCTAAACAAGGTTCTGCTATCTGGCTCAGTTTCAGAAAGGTTGAGAAATACTTTTTGAAGAATCTAAAATGGAGGATGTTCTCTGGAAAAAAATATCTTAATTGGTTTGGATCCTATTGCTTGCTCTCAGGGAAGTATATCTATTCCAGACAATCTCATCTTTATCTTTCACAGAATGGGTTATTTTACATGGGACAAGCTCATTTCTGATTGGAGAGGCCTTTCGCCCTTATGGAAGGATGCCTCTGATATTGGGCTGCCAGCTGATTTGTGTTCATCCTGGAATAATGTCAAAGTCGCCTTAGCAGTAAGCGGGATTAAATGTGCAAGGCTAAAAGATCACTTAACATGGTCTCTATCAAATTCTCATATGACAGCACAAGTTAAATACATTTACTTTGATCTTGTATTTGCAAAGGCCTCGTCTTCAAGATCAAAATTCCCGATGGCTTTCTGGAAAGTGGGTTGCCCTCTTAAAATCATTCTCTTCTCATGGTTAGTATATAACAATAAAAACTTGACATGGGATAACTTGAGGAAGAGGAGCTAGCATGGACCAAGTAGGTGCTCGATGTGTGAAGCTGATGAGGAGACAAATCTTCATATGTTCTTTCATTGCAAGGCCTCCCAACAAATCTGGTATGACTTAGCCACCTCTTTTGGCTTTCCTCACACTGTTTTTATTTCTATCCATGCAGCGTTCGAGTGGTGGGGCAGGCAAGAGGAGTCTAAGCGTATCCTCTTGGTCATTATGTTATGGAGTGCGTGGAAATGGAGGAATTTCAAGATCTTCAAAGACTCAAAGATCCCTTACAAGTCTATCCTGCATAATATTTCTGCATTCTATGATTTGATCCCAAGAAAGATTCCCAAATAAGTATTTGGAATGTTTTATGGACGTTGTGTTTTTTCTGCTCTCGGCTTATCTATTACCTGGGCTTTATCAGGCTCATTTTCAGCTTGCAATAGGTCTCTTCTAGTTTTTGCTATTTTGTGTATTTTGCCTTGAATCTGTGCTTGGCTCCTCTCAGTCATTTTGTTATATGTCTCATGTGTCCGGTGTTCTTCTGCATATCTATAAACTTATGTCTGTTGGTTTTTTTGAGGCCTCACAGGCTGCTCCCTTTTGTACCTTATCAGGCTTCTTATATTGTCTTAATATAATCTATATCGCTTTTTCTTCAAAAAAAAAAAAAAAGTAATTTTGTATTTATTTATTTATTGTGTAATTGTCGTTTGATAGTGATAAGATTTAATAGGGCACATAAATGTGGTGGGTACACAATAAATATTATATAATAATTTAACGTTTTTTTTTTCATCTAATCAATTGAATTAAAATAATGTGATATTCTAAAGATAAGATAGAAGACAATTTTAAATGAGATGAAAAAACATTAAATTAATTTAAAGGTTAGTTTATTTTAGTTTTTTTTATTGCTCAATAAATAATAAGAGATATATAATAGAAACACAATTCATCTTCAATAAACCTAGGTATATGTGTTACAAGGCTTGATATTTTAATAAATGAATAGTGTGTGAAAATAATGTAGTATTCAAAAGATATGATAGACAAGGAGTTAAGTCAATTTTATGATAATATTGAGTTGCTTCAATCTGAGAACCTTAATCTCAAGGATTTAGAAGATCCCCACATCAAGTGGTTTTTAGGAAGATGAAAAGCAAACACACATGGCTTTTCCCTCAATAAGGTTTTATGGTGAGGTTTCAAATAAGAAGAAAAAATGTTAACCCGGGGCTTGAAGGAGAAGTGGGTGTTGGCTGTAGGGTTGGAATTGGTGTGGGTTTAGTCAGGGGAATGGGAATCAGAGCTTCCACTTGGAATTATCTCAAAATTGTAATTGGATTAGGTGTTGGTTGTGGTGTTGGTATTGGCTATGGATTTGGACTTGGGCACATGATTCTATGGGATCGTCCACCTCCTCAGAAATCCACCAAAAAGGGAATTGTAACCAATATTTAATCACAGGCCTGACGCTCATCTTTTAGACATTATGTTGTTACTCTTTCGTGTTATTCTCATTGTAGGCGATTCGAAATTTATTCTTACATTGTATTATTCAGATATATGCATTGTCTATTTGAAGGGATTTTTGGGAATCTTATCAACGATAATTTAGTTCAATTGAGACAACCCAAAATGACTTCTCTATCGAGGCAATAAATTGAAGATTGAAATTTACAAGATGTTTATGACGATCGTACTAGAAAATAATGTTATTTGTGTTGGAAAAAGGTTTTATATTTCTCAATAAGATAAAATATATCTACTCCTTTCAATCATCCGGCTGGGAGATCATCTTCTTTATCAATTGATGCAGGTTGTTAAGGATACTCACTATGTATTATGGGGAATTCCACAGGATAGATATTTTGGCATAAATATATAAATCTATTCATGAAGCAATACTTTATAGATTTTGTAAACAATGATACATAGGTCCTTGATGCAGGCCCAAAATATGATTTTGTCACTTTCTGGGGGACTGTTAAGTTTGAATTTTCTCTTTGAGGAAGCTCCACCTAGTCAGTGTTGGGTGTGGAGCCTGATTATCTTCTTTATTCAGAGGTACCGTTTTGTTGGACCCCAATTCCTAATGGGGTGGCAACGTCGCCTATTTAATCGTCATCATGTTGTCGAAGCTAAAAATAGATGTAAAATTGCCTTGTAAAATATTATAATTTCGTAGTCAACCTGAGCCGTTCATTAGGCGGATGATCTGATTGTATAAGTTATGTTGAATTTAGGGTTCTTTTCCCTAGAAGGAAACCCTCAGTTTATATGAGGGAATTGTATTGCGGCTATGAGTATGTGTCTTATGGGCAAGAAAGAGAGAGGAGACAGTGTGAGAGCGAAAAAGAAATTACAACGAATCTGTTGTAGGTTGTATCTCTTCATTTTGTTGGATAATATAAAAGGAAGGATTGACTGTTTCTCCATGGAAGTAGCCCAAATTAGGTGAACCACGTATATTTGTGTATCTCTTGTTTTATGTGTTCTTGTTTTTGCAATATTTTATGTGTTCCATTGCTTTGTAATATATAATTTTCTAAAAGTCAGACTTGGATCCCAATCACTCGCAGTTTTGACTCGTGAGTATGACTCATAATCCCAAGTCAAATGCAGGTTAGAGAGTCTTCCTCCCGAGTTAAACTACAACCCCTGCTTGCAAGAGATATAAAAAGAAAGAAAATGAATAAATAAATAAACATTTTCCTTGTTTTCCTGATTTCACAGTATGCAACCAACAAACCTATAAACTATCTAAAATCAGTGTAATATATTGTAAATATGCATTTTATGGACATTGTGTGTGTGTGTGTGTGTGTGTATTGTGTATCATTATTATCATTTTTTTAACTTCTGGAGTCAATTCCTAAGCTTCTCCAGGATCTGAGTCAACTCTTGTACTTCTACCTAGCTAATCTTTTTTTGAATTTGGATGTTCTCATTCTACCAGGTTAAAAATATTAAAATCTATAAGGCTTATACTTCTCTCTGTGCCTTAGAGATTGTCTCTGTACTCTACTAGTCATTATATCATTTCTCAAGTTTATGTTGTGTGTTTATCTCATACAACATATTCTTTAAATTCATTACATGTCAAACTTATTTTCATGGGTTTTTTCGTGGAAGCCTTGTATTCATATTCTTCACTAGTGTTCTTCTTTGTTAGATATTACCCATAGAATTTATGTAAGTTTTTGTTCCCATTGACAGATTTGAGTAAAGTTGTTTTCTTACTCTTGAAGGGAAGACTGGGTTTTGACAAATTGTTGTTCTTGATAAACCTTTGTTCATTCTTATCATACTGTCAAAAATTTATATTGGCTTAGTAACTAAATTTCGACATTCAAGTCTTATTTATAGATATTAATTACATCACAATATATGTATTTCGTTCTTGTTCATGTTTCTTCCAACTCCCATATTTGAATCTTCATTAGAGAATATTCCAAGGCTGTTGAGAGTTTAGATGCATGTTCGTTCGTCAAGGCCTGGAGTGGATATGTGAGGGTTCACTTCTACTATGACATCCACCAAATATGGATACCTTCCCTTCTCATGCCAAGGCAATGCATCTTGATGAACTTGACCAAGGATTTGATCCATTTTCAACTTAAGAAGGTGTCAACATTGTCAATTAATTTATTTATTTATTTGTAGGCGGCATAAATGCTCTTTCCTTATGATTTTTTTTTAATGATTTCCACCGAGAATTATGAGTTCAACACACTATTATAACAATAGTCTGAAAGGGAGCTTATCCTTTCACTTTTTGAAACTTAAACTTGAAGGGTCCATAGGTCTTAGAGATTGAACCTTGGCTTTGATACAAAGATGTAGTTTCCATCTCTCTCTCTCTCTCGCTCTCTCTCTCTCTCTCTCTCTCTCTCTCTCTATATATATATATATATAAAACATTGTAGACCAACTAGGAATACATAAACATTAGAACTTGTTGTCCTTTGAGATAACTCCAGGGCAATTAGTTATGCCAAAGCATCTATAATGTTTTTTTTTGTTTTGAATGGTTGGATGACTATTGAACAATTTCTAAACAGGTGCTTTAAACTCAGATAGATTTCCAAGTAAAATAAAAGGTTGTTCTTTAGCTGCACATGGTTAATTTGATTTTAATGGGGTGGAAAAGTAGAGTATAAAGAAGTATAATTCACTTAATAATGAAACTGAATACTTAACAAACTATAAGAAGAAATTAAGAAAATAATGTTCACTTAATCAACAAAATATAATTAAATGGTTACATAAATCTGATGTAATTTATATTTAAAGAGGAACTTACAATAACAAACAGTTATGTAAATTATTCTATTATTTATAGTCACAACATCACAGAGGATTCAAAATGAGACTGAAACTCAGTCACATTTTGAATCGGATAACTGTAAAAGACTTAATTTATATGAAGAAAACATAATGAATGAATAACATGAAATAGAACTCACTAAGAAACAGACCATATGAGATAAATCTAGAATCCTTTATTATTCCAAAAAAATGCTCCAGCTTAGTACAAATATGCTTGATAGCTTGTTCAAGGGTTTAACCCATAATAACTCAAAGAAGGAGTTATTTATACAAAAATTTGAGAAAGATATATGATCTATTGGAACAACATACCAAAATAGGACAAAATTACAAAAATAGGACAATATTGTAGGAACCGAGAAACTACTGAAGAGGTGGCTCTATCTTTTGGGAATCTGTTGATGATATGGCCTGAAAAAGTTGATGAGTTGTCATACTATTAGGATCATATTTTACTCAATTGTTTCACACAATTGATCTCATCTTTGCTCACTTGGAATTTCCAAATTCACCATCTTTCTAAATGTTTCATCCACTTCTGTATACCTCTCGAAAGTTGGCTTGCTGAGGAACAAATGTCTAATTTCATGCTTGATGGTCAAATCAAACTCCAAGGCTTCCAGAAAGGCCTTCCCTATTATCTATCCTTTGATTCCTGCAAACTTGGCTCTATCCACTGCAATAGTATACAATTTCTTGCAATAATCTTCTAATTTGATCAACTTATCATTTAGATCTACCAATTCTGGTAGTCCTTTTTTATTTAAAATATTAAACTTTGAATGAAACCTTTAGACAACAATATCCAGGGTTTGACATTTTGTTTCTAACTGGTTAATCAAATTCTTCTTTTGTAAGACCTTCTTAATCTCTAATATGGTAGTTGTTCTATCAGAAATATTTATTCCTTCCAACTCTTCTCTTCTTTTTGAATTTAACACCTTTATCATATCTGTAGCTTCTGTTGGCTTGGTCTTCAAAGCTGATTTTGGTTCTTCTATTACTACTCTCCATCTGGTGATGAGTTCTTATTGTTCAAAAATAATTTGTATGGATGGCCATACATCTGCCATAGATTGGCTGATGTGTGTCCAAATATTTTCCTTGGCATGGACCAAAGTATTTTCCATTAGGGACTCACTTTCCAACTTCTAGATCTTAAGTTCCAATCTGTGGGACTTGGGACTTCTGCATCTCCTGCACATACAAAGTATCATTCTTGAATTTCCGTAATTCTAAACTTTGGAAATTTTGCAGTAACTTCTCATTTTCCTGTTTCTGTATGGCCAATTCTTGTGATAATCTTGCTGGATCAACTGTTGTTGATGTAGACTCAATGGTTGTTGATGATGAACTAGGTCTCGTACCTACAACTTCTATTGGGAGTGTTGTGACTGGAACCATAGCAAGATGTGTTGCTTCTTCCTCCTTTAGTAGCTCTTCAAGTTTCTCTTCCATTTTCTTTAGCTATATATTTTGCTCAATGATAAGCTTGAGCATGTCCTCCTTTTGTTGTTCATTTTCTGCTATGTCCTTTGTTAGAGGATCTTCTATAGAAGGTAGCTTCAACTGTTTCTTTAACACAGCAATGTCTGCATCTTTCTTTTTGAGGAGTAACTCTACAGCTTTGATATCTTTGGGATCATATCCTACGTTAATCACAAAGTCCTCTAGTGCCTTTATTTTTTTATCTGTGGCTAATGAAGAAATATTTTCTATATTGTGCTAATATTGAACATTGGATAGGGCAATCCTAAGTTTGGAAAGAGACATAGTTGTAGTTGTCATGGTGGAAAACAACATCTCACCAGTCTGTATGTGCATATCCATCTGGTCAATTGGATGGATTTGATTGAAAACACAGTCTTTTTATAATCTAATGGAGACTTAGGAAATGGGATTTGGGCTTGTAAGAAAGCCATCTGCATTCTGTCTTTCTCACTGTCGAAAGCAGAAACAATTCTATGCTGGGTAGTTGATGTTTGTTTCCAAAATTGGTTGTATACATTAGACTTCAAAATCTCATTCTTCTGTTTAATCTCAAGGAATCTTGAGATGATGTTCTGATCATCTGGGGAACTAGTTTCTGTGGACTGAATGATTTCTAGAGGCTCCCTAGAAGATGAAATTGTAGGAGGAATTGTTGAAACACTAGCTCCTGCTGATGTAGAAACTTCTGAATCTATGAGATCAATTATTACTGGTTGATTTTCTTCTGTTGATGTTGCCAAGCCAACCTTTGGATTCTTCTGTTATAGAATGAATCCTTTCATAATCTCCTCAGCAGATGAAGTCTCCTCTCTTGCCCTTTTCTGTTGCTTGCTTTAAGAAACTGGAGTCTATTCATTGGGGGTAGATACGACTTGTTCATCTGCCTCTTGAAGTGTCCCATCAACCCACTGCTCTTGATTCATGAACTTTTCTATTTCTGGTCTTGGAGTATGATTATAAGGAGTCATTTTTAATTCAACTCTCAAGGCAAAAATAATACCAAAAGGGTCATAAGACCAGGTAAAGCTAGGCTAGAAATTCATTTTCTTTAACAATGTATCTACCTCAATACCAGCTGATCTGGTGTTGCAAATGAATGATCCAATCTTTGACTTGATTTTAAACTGAGATTTCTTTTTTCCTGACACAAAGTGCAGGTCATCCATGTTGATCATCTGCCTAATATATTCCAGAGAAAAGATTCTCATAGGAACATACTTGGGCAGCTTATATGGTGCAAGCTCACAACCATATACCCTTATCTCTGTATAGTTCTAGTATAAATACCAGTCACCAGTTTTAGTCTGCTCACTTAAGTGTAAAATCCTCTTTATTTCATCTCCAATCCTTGGCTCTGTCTGACTGTTGAGGAGTTGTGCCACTGGATGTATGAATGTATCTATAAAATCTGAAAATGAAGAGCTTGTGGAAGTGGTCCTGACTATTTCGGTCCAATGAATCACTGATTGATTCACTCCTTGTTCATCCTGTTTGCTGAGCTTGATAGGCAAAAGATCTCCCTGCTGAAAAAGAAACATGTGAACAATTACAGAGTTGTAGCTGAACACTCCTTGTATAGTAATATTCATAAATTGTTCATGTATATTATTAGCCAGGAATTGACTGTAATTATACATGAATGCTCGTTTCTGATCTTTGTTGAAGATGGAAAGGAATCCAAGGATGGGTTCATCAACAAACTAGTCATCTAGATATCCTAACAAGTAGGAAAGCAGAGAAATACAATGTTTGGAGGCTTCAGGAAACATGGAAGATGAGTAGGGTGGATTCCTTTTTGGTAATTATGCATCCTCAGGTAAAAATATTTCAAATATTTGGGTTCTCTGTGGAAAGGTTAGCTTATGGTACATATCCATAAGTGTTGCTGGTGAAAAATGGCTGAGAGAGTATAATTTAGGAATTAGGAGCATCTAGTTTATGTTTTCAGCAGAGATGGTGATCAGAATGTCTCCATTCTGAGCCACCACTGCTCTTTTTACAGGGTCATATTTGGCTTGGCACCAGGTAATCAGGTCAGGGAAATCATGAGTTTTTGGGAAGTTGAAGAAAGGCAACAGTGATTCCCAGAATCTGATTGGGTCTTGTTGGTCAAGGTATTTTTGTTTGAGCCATAGGTGCAGTTCATGGAAGTCGAACTCACACTTGGCATCTACAATCTTGAAAAGGGAGTCAGTGAGGGGAACATGGTCAAGATCGAGTGGGGTGGTGGTAGCAACACTTTCTTCTGTATTTTTAATTTTAGATTTCCCTTTTGTGGCCATGTTGACAGATAGAAGAATGAGTGACTCTGGTGGCATATGGATCAAATGGTAAGAGGTTTTGCATAAGAAATTGTTTCACCTGCAAATAACAGTAAAGAGTCAAAGGAAAGTGACAAAGTGATGGGTTTAAGTTTATTTATAGCATGAAGGATTTTTCTAATGATTTATTTCATGACCGTAGCAGCTTTAATGTTTAGAAGCGGAGCTGTAAAGGATGAATATGAGCAGGTATGACAGCTAGGCAATGAATATGTAAGGTGGCAGTGGATATAATGGTTGGACAACAACTATGTGAGGTGGAAGTGGATATAATGGTTGGACAACAGATATATGAGGTGGCAGTATTGGATTGGTCAAGGGATAAGGGTCAAAGTGTGGGATGGAGGACCGTTGGTGGAAGAAAACAATTGGTGGATTTTGAAGGGGGTAGCGAAAGGTTTGTGGTTTTGAGCGTTGGGGGGGGGGGGGGGGAGCTATGAGATGGTGACACATAAGGTTGGGGCGTCCGCCATTAAAACTACTTTTCGGACCCCCCCCCCCCCCCCCCCCCCTCACGTTAATGGGAAATGGTCGAAGGGGGTGCGAAGTCTCTCCCTCGTCGTTGATCTGGGCGGGGATTAGATCCACCGTCTGATGATGCACGCCATTTATTTTGAGCCGACAAGATGTTTTGTCGACTATCGAATTTGGCCTAAACAATATATGCGCCATATAACATAAAGTTTATGTCAAAAGATTATAACAAGGATTAATACCATTTTAAGGGAAATTAATCATCAATTAATAAAAAATTTAACATTTCTAATGTGGCGCATTTAAGCGAGAAACCTTTGCATTTATTCTATTTGAAACCAAAGCTTTTATTTTCTTTTTGATTCCCTAACATTTTTTGTTTTCTTTTGCCTCCATTTTTTAGGGCAACTAACTCCTAACATTTTATTTGATATGGATATATATAAGATGTACAACTGTCCTAACATTTTTTTTATTTTTTTCTTTTTCATGTCTTTTTCATCCATATCCTTACTTAACATTTTGAATTTATTTTTGACAAATATACTATATTATCAAACCAAATAATGTTACAACATCAGCTCCAGCTGGGGGCTGCTTCCCCTGTGGGATGCAGAGAAAAAGTAGATCCAAGTGCCTTCTCCTTGGGCTATGGAGTCTTTGTTGAAACAATTACATACTTGCAATTTTTCAAAATAAAATGAACTCTCTAGATATTCACAAATGATGAATGAATGGATGAAAATCTAATACTGGATATAATGCTTCAAGTATTTCCCATTGACTGGAATGAGGAATACTGCCCCTCCAAATTCTGTAGGATGAATGTATTATTTCCTTTGACTTCTGCAATGCTAAATGGACCAAACCAGAGGTTGTCAAATTTTTCATTCTTGCCTTTATCTTCCCTTCTTGTATCCCATCTAAGCACCAGGTCTCCTTTCTTGAAATTTCTTTCTCTGGCCTTTCTGTCAAACAACTCCTTCATCTTGTTTTGATATTTCCTTAGCTTGTACTGAATCTCATCCCTATTCTCATTTAACTCAATGATTTGATTAATCCTTCTTGAAAAATCATCTTTTTCTTCATAAGATTCTTGAAGGAATCTCATAACTGGTAAAGCTAAATGAGTGGGAAAAATTGCTTCCTTACCATAGACTAATTGGAAAGGAGACTTGCCTGTGGACCTCTTGGGAGAAACTCTGTTTGCCCAAATTGCATGGATCAGGTGACTGTCCCAACTCTTTTTATGGTCTTCAAGAGTCTTCTTAATGACCTTAACTAAGCTCTTGTTGGAGGACTCTGCTAGCCCATTACCCTGTGGATAGTATGGTGTAGAATGATGTAACATAATTGAATACTTTTGACAGAACTCAATCATTTTAACACTGCTAAAAGTTGTTGCATTGTCTGTAACAATCTGTTGAGGACATCCAAATCTTGATAAAATATTTTCCTCAAGGAATTTAATTACAACAATATTAGTTGCATTTTTAACAAGTATAGCCTCTACCCATTTGGTAAAATAGTTTGTAGTAGTTAGAATCCATCTATGTTGATTACTTGAATGTGGATGAATCTCCCCTATGAAGTCCAACCCCCATTGTAGAAAAGGTGCCTGAACCAATATTGGAACAAGAGGGAGTGCTGACAACTTCTATTTCCCTGCAAATATATGACATTTGGTGCAACTTCTAACTCTTGCTCCAACTTCTTTAAATAGTGTGGGCCAGTAGAAACCTACTTTTAAAATTTTGTAAGCTGTTGCTCTCTAGGAATAGTGTCCTCCACAAAACCCTGCATGGAACTGATCTATAATTCCCTCTGTTTCATTTTCAGCCAAATAGAGTAGAAGGATATTGAGAGGATCTTTCCAGTATAGATTAGCATTGATAATACAATATTTAACTACATTGAGCTTCAGGTTTTTACATTGCTTTAAGTCAAGTTCAGTTGGACATTGAAAATCTCTAAGAAACTTCACAATATCATAATACCAATCAAAGAGTAGATATTTCTGATATATATGAATGAGAATCATTTGATCTGAAGAAGAAGGTTCTTGTGGATTCTCCCCTAAATTTTGAGAAGTTCTTGTGGATTCTCCCCTTATACATTTAAGGAATGTTCTTGTGGATTCTTCCCTGATGAATGTTCAAAAGCAAGATTGATTCCCAATACTTTGCAATTGGATTCAACTAGATATTTGGCCAAACCTTGACCTTTTACTAGTTTAGTGGTATTTATCTTAAGATCAAATTCAAGAATTTTGGCAATCCATCTCCCTCTTCTTCCATCAGTGTCAGGTTGAGTCAAAGAAATTTTGATAGCATGATTAGGGACATAGGTTGTAATGCGTGAATGCAAAACATAGGTTCTAAAGGCTTTGAGGGATTGGATTAAAGCATAAACTTGTTTTTCAATAATATCATATTTAAGCTTGGCATCCCTCATGACTTTACTAAACAAGGCTATGGGCTGGTCATCACCATTTATATTTTTCTATAAAAATACAGTTGCTAAGGTTGTCTCTGATGCAAAAGAAAATATGTTAAAAGGGGATATATGGCAGAAAATGGCATATATGGCAGAAAATGTCCATTTCACTTCATTGTTATTCTTTAACATATAAATTATATCTTTTACTATCTCTGCATAATTAGGGATAAACCTTCTGAGAAAATTAATTTTCATAAGGAAGGCTTGTATCTCTTTCTTATTTCTAGGCAAAAACAGAGTTTGAATAGCTGAGACTCTCATTGGATCAATAACAACTCCTTCCTTGGAGATAATATGCCCCAGTAATTTCCTTTCTTTTACAACAAATAAAGACTTCTTTGGCTTTATGGATATGCCATATTTTCTGCACCTGTCAAAATCCTTGCTCAAGTGTTTTAAATGTTTTTCATCATAATCAGAGAAAACATTTAAATCATCTAGATAAATGAAAAAGAATTCAGATGTCTTACCAACAAATGCTAGATCCATGGCTCTCTAGAAAGTGGCTCCAGCGTTTGTCAGTCCAAATGGCATCCTGGCATACATGAATGTACCCCAGGGAGTAGTAAAAGCAGTTTTGTCTTGGTTAGCTTGATTCACCATAATCTGGTTGTAACCAGAAAATCCATCTAGCATAGAAATCTTATTTGCACCTGAAATTTTCTGAATTAGATGATCCATTTTGGGCAATGGGTAGTTATCCTTTAAAGATGATTTTTTCAGATTTCGGAAGTCTACACATAACCTAATTTCACCATTTTTCTTCCTGACAGGAACTAGGTTAGCCACCTAGTCAGAATACCTCAAAGGTACTATGATATGAGCATCAAGCAGCTTTTTAAGTTCTTTCTCAATGGTTGGAAGAAGTATTGGATTGATTCTTCTTAATTTTTGTTGGAAGGGTTTTGCCTCTGGTTTTAAAGGAATTTTGTGCTCAATCAAAGATGTATCATAAGTTTTTAATTCATTATAAGACCAGGAAAAAACATCTTTGTCATTTTTGAGAAGATTTAAGTATTTCTTTTTAACGTCCAAGGGCAAAGATGATGATATTTTAACATTTATAACTTCATCTAAAGTCCCAATATTTCACTCTTCAATTTCTTCTTCAACTGAATTAGATAAGGGACTTTTAGAGACATCATTATTATCAAATAGTTTTTCCAATGGAACTAATCCTTTGGGAATAAAATTATTAGATAATTGAATGATATCATGATCAAGAATTTTAGGACTAAATGAAGTGTCAGAGATATGTCAATTTGACTGTTGGACATCTTTTTTATCTTCTTCAATTTGCATATTTGAAAATTCATCAATGACTTGAAGGAAAGATTTTAATTGCTCATCATTCTCAAAAATTTGCCAATGTTTAAGGTTATCGGGAATTGATGGTCTATACTTGACTTTAATATGATATTCCAACAATACTGGCTCAGGGATTTTGAAAGAGCTTGCTGAAACAACAAGTGAATCAGCATGCATATTCTCATCCCTAGGTATAGAAGTTATGTTAAATCCTTGAAATAAATTTTCAATTGTATCCCAAACTTCATTTCTATAAGATCTAAGTCTTAGGTTCTTTGTTTGACACAAGTTTCTAACTTGTTTGACTATTAGTTCACAATAGAAAAAGACACTCAAGTTTTGAACCTTTAGACTCTTAGCTAGTTCAAGACCAAGAAGAAAAGCCTCATACTTAGCCACATTATTGGTGACTTCAAATTCAAGTTTACATGACTGAGTAATATTTTCTTTATTTGGTGAGATTAAAACAATCCCTACTCCTGCTCCTTCCTTTGAGCAAGAGCCATCAAAATAAAGTTTCCAGATATCTGATTTTACAATTTTAGGTTTGGAAACTATATTTTCGATGGCAAGTTGAGTGTTTGATGAATTTTTCAATGATAACTGAAAGAAACCAATCTACTACATAGATGGGGTGATTTTTTGCTTGATCAGACAAGCAAACAATATGGAGGAATCTAACTTCCCTATATAACCTTAAATTTCACCTCCATAGACTGGAATAGTAGCAAAAGACATGTCCATCTGAAGTGATCCTCCAAGTTTAGCACAACATGATCTAGACAGAAGCATGCCAAAATTGGCAGGAATATCAGTGACAACTATGTCTAAGACTACACTCTTAACAGGTATTTAGGCTAAGGTCACAACTAGGTCTTTGATCAGTCCTAGACATGGTACTTTATTTGAATCAAAGGTGCAGAGATCATGATAGGAAGGAGTAACTTGTAACTGGAGCTAGTCCATAATTACCTTTGGCATAAGGTTATGAGAAGCTCCAAAGTCCAACATGCAGTTATACAAGAGAAAATCACTGACCTTTAAAGCTACATAAAAGGGCGGATCAATCTTGTCAATCATATCAGAACTAGGGCCAAAAACTACTGAGGGTTTTTCATATTGGAAACTAATAATATCTCCCTCAGCATCTACACTAGAGTATTGTATCCATTTAGACACTTGTTTTTTATAACCAGGGTTTTTGGAAAATTCAGCTAAAGGTATAGGAATCTTGACTCTTTCTTATTCTTTCTCAATATTAAAAGTTGTCAAAATGGTTTTATCAAACGAAAAGGTTTCAGTAGATGACTCTGTAGTTTGAGGTGTTGGATTTTGTGTTTGGATAGATTTTATTGCAGGTTCAAATATAGTTGTAGATTTTGGAGGTCTACCTGGGCCTGATCTAGGTCTTAGATCATATCTCCTATTTAATTATGTAATCAAAATTTCAGAAAATACCTGATATTTGGAAAGTTGAGTATCTCCCTGCTCTTGTTCAAAAGGCTGAGAGGAAGATGTAGGTATTATTACCATTTGTACTGCTGAAGAATCAAGATTATTGATATCTTCAGTGATTAAAGGACCTGCATCCTGAGGATGTTGATCATCAATCAACAATGGTGGTTAGATGTTTTGATCAGAACCTGGTCTCTAAAGGATCTACATTTGAGGAGTTCTTCGAAATCACGTTTGAGCTTGAGGCCTAACAAAAGTTTGTTGGGTAGTTCTAGGTTGTGATTCAATTTTAGAAATCCTATTGGAAAGGTTTCTAAGTAAGGATGTGATATCATCAATTTTCTAATCTTCAAGTTTAGATTTGGAAGAAGATGAGTCATCAATCCTAGCTTTTAATTTTATTTCTTCTTTCTCTTCTTTAGCTTTAAGCTTGATAGAAGCAGACCTATTAGCTTCAACCTATATAGAATTTGTCTCCATATCTTCTAATGTATTGGACACTCTTTCTCTTAACATGACTGCAAAGTCATCTTCAAATACTTTGGAAAATCTAACTTTTACAGTTACTACTAGTGGCTTACAATCAACAGGCATTTTATGATAGATTTTATTAAATCTCTTGATAAATTTGGCCACTGGTTCACCAGGGTTTCTCTTCAATTCTTCAAATTCAGTGAGAAAGTAGATAGGATCCTTCTTTACCCCCCATTGATTTTTAAAGATAGTTATGAGCTCATTCCATGTTCTAATAGAGTCAGGTCTAAGTTGTCTAAACCAGATCCTAACATTTCCTTCTAAGGATTGCACAAATAATATCATATAAACATTTTCATGTTCTATGTTCATATTATCTGCAAAATCTAAGAAAGCTACTACATGATCTTCTGCTGAAGGACCAGTTTCACCATTGAATATTGGTAAATGCTTTAAATATCCATCATGAAAATTTGCCAAGTTTTGAGGAAGGACTAAAGCAAAATATCTTGCTTGTACAATGAGTTGAAAAGCCATAGTGAGAGGTGGAGTCTGGGGTGATTGAGTAGATGATGAAGAAGAAGAGGAAGATGATGAAGATGAAGGTGAAGAAGAATCGGTAGGCGGTATTAGTGTGTGGAGGAGAGAAAGAAGGAGGAGACCTCCTTGAGGATTTGAAAGGGGTTTTAATAACCAATTTCTGAACTCTTGATGGAAAGTCTTCCTTATTATCAAACAAAGGATTTGAATACACAGAGAATGTCTCTTCAAGATTAGTAGAAGTTGATGGAATAGAATAAGGAGTTGGAGAGATGAAATCTATAGGCTTGAATTTAGGTAAATGTAAACCAAATTCTTCCTCAGATGAAGGTGATTTTATAGGAATGGATGGAACTTGATATGACTCAAGTGATTGGATTAAAAAGGCTGATGGAAGATCTAATCCTTTTGAATGGAGTTCAGAAACCCTAGGAGGTAGTTCAGTTCAATTAGGATTAGATGGAACAAATGAAAAAGGATCTATAGATGATATATCTTCACGGTGTAATGCCGAAGAAGAAGGAGAGGTTTGAAGTCTTCTCCTTAAAGAGGCTCCCCTAATAAGTCTCTCTGGATCTGGTAGAGGATTAACAATCTCAGAATCAGAGCGTGATCTAGTATGCTTAAAAGGAGCCAACTTGAAAAAGTGGAATCCTCGAGTGAAATATTTTAACCTATATCTAATCCTTTATTCACCTTAAAGGAAAAGAGAAAAATCATTGCTCCCATGGAAAATAAATCTTTCAATCCTTCGCTCCCCGGCAATGGTGCCAATCTGATGTTGTCATTTGAGATAACTCTAGGTCAATTAGTTATGCCAAATCATCTATAATTTTTTGCTATTTTGAATGGTTGGATGACTAGTGAACAATTTATAAACATGCGGTTTAAACTCAAATAGATTTCCAAGTAAAATAAAAGGTTGTTCTTTAACTGCACATAGTTAATTTGATTTTAATGTGGTGGAAAAGTAGAGCATAAAGAAGTATAATTCATTTAATATTCCAAATGAATACTTAACAAACTACAAGAAGAAATTAAGAAAATAGTGTTCACTTAATAAAAAAATTATAATTAAGCTGTTACAGAAATATGATCTAATATATTTAAAGAGGAACTTACAATAACAAACAGTTCAGTAAATTATTCTCTTATTTATAATCACAACTTCACAGAGGATTCAAAATGAGACTGAAACTCAGTCAGATTTTGAATCGGATAACTGTAAAAGATTTAATTTATATGAAGAAAACATAATGAATGAATAACATGAAATAGAACTCACTGAGAAATAAATCATATGAGATAAATCCAGAATCCTTTATTATTCCAAAAAAAATGCTCTAGCTAGTACAAATTTGCTTAATAGCTTGTTTAAGGGTTCAACCCATAATAAATCAAAGAAGGATTTATTTATACAAAAATTTGAAAAAGATCTATGATCTGTTGGAACAACATACCAAAATAGGACAAAATTACAAAAATAGGACAATATTGTAGGAACCGAGAAACTGTTGAAGAGGTGGCTCTATCTTTTGTGAATCTGCTGATGATATGGCCTGAAAAGGCTCATGAGTTTTCATACTGTTAGGATCAGAAATTACTCAATTGTTTCACACAATTGATCCCATCTTTGTTCACTTGGGATTTCAAAATTCACCATCTTTCTAAATGTTTCATCCACTTCTGTATACCTCTTGAAAGTTGGCTTGTTGAGGAACATATGTCTAATTTCATGCTTGATGGTCAAATCAAACTCCAAGACATCCAGAAAGGCCTTCCCTGTTATCTGTCCTTTGATTCTTGCATACTTGGCTCGGTCCACTGCAATTGTATACAATTTCTTGCAATAAGCTTCTAATTTGATCAACTTATCACTTAGATATACCAATCCTGGTAGTCCTTTTTGATTTAAAATATTAAACTTTGAATGAAACCTTTGGACAACAATATCCAGGGTTTGACATTTTGTTTCTAACTGGTTAATCAAATTCTTCTTTTGTAAGACCTTCTTAATCTCTAAGATGGTAGTTGTTTTGTCATAAATATTTATTCCTTCCAACTCTTCTCTGCTTTTTGAATTTAACACCTTTATCATATTTGTGGCTTCTGTTGGCTTGGTCTTCAAAGCTACTTTCTGTTCTTCTATTACTGCTCTGCATCTGGTGATGAGTTCTTGTTGTTCAAAAATAATTTGTATGGATGGCCATACATCTGTCATATATTGGTTGATGTCTATCCAAATTTTTTCCTTGGCATGGGCCAAAGTATCTACCATTAGGGACTCACTTTCCAACTTCTGGATCTTAAGTTCCAATTTGTGGGACTTATGCATCTCCTACACATACAAAGTATCATTCTTGAATTTCTGTAATTCTAAAATTTGGAACTTTTGCAGTAACTTCTCATTTTCCTGTTCCTGTATGGCCAATTCTTGTGATAATCTTACTGGATCAACTGTTGTTGATGTAGACTCAATGGTTGTTGATGATGAACTAGGTTCTATACCTACAACTGCTATTGGGATTGCTGTGACTGGAACCATAGCAAGTTGTGCTACTTCTTTCTCCTTTAGTAACTCTTCAAGCTGCTCTTCCATTTTCTTTAGTTGTATATTTTGCTCAATGATAAGCTTGAGCATGTCCTCCTTTTGTTGTTCATTTTCTGCTATGTCCTTTGTTAGAGGATCTTCTGTAGAAGGCAACTTCAACTGTTTCTTTAACACAACAATGTCTGCATCTTTCTTTTTGAGGAGTAACTCTGCAGCTTTGACATCTTTGGGATCATATGCTACTTTAATCAAAAAGTCCTCTGGTGCCTTTATTCTGTTATCTTTGGATAATGAAGAAATATTTTCTATCTTGAGCTGAGATTGAACATTGGATAGGGCAGTCCTAAGTTTGGAAAGAGACATAGCTGTAGTTGTCATGGTGGAAAACAACATCTCACCAATCTGTCTATGCATATCCATCTGGTCAATTGGATGGATTTGACTAGTATCAAATGAAAACACAGTCTTTTTATAATCTAATGGAGACTTAGGAAATGGGATTTGGGCTTGTAATAAATCCATTTGCATTCTGCCTTTCTCAATGTCAAAAGCAGAAAGAAGTCTATGCTGGGAAGTTGATGTTTGTTTCCAAAATTGGTTGTATACATTAGACTTCAAAGTCTCATTCTTCTGTTTAATCTCAAGGAACCTTGAGAATATGTTCTGATCATCTGAGGAACTGGTTCTTGTGGACTGAATGATTTCTAGAGGCTCCGTAGAAGGTGAAGTTGTAGGAGGAGTTGTTGAAACACTAGCTCCTGCTAATGTAGAAACTTCTGAATCTCTGAGATCAATTATTATTGGTTGATTTTCTTCTGTTGATGTTTACAAGACTACCTTTGGCTTCTTTTGTTGTAGAATGAATCCTTTCATAATCTCCTTAGTAGATGAAGTCTCCTTTCTCACCCTTTTCTATTGCTTGCCCTGAGCAACTAGAGTCTGTTAATTAGGGGTAGATACCACTTGTTCATCTGCCTCTTGAAGTGTCCCATCAACCCACTGCTCCTGATTCATGAAATTTTCTATTTCTAGTCTTGGAGTATGATTATAAGGAGTCATTTTTAATTCAACTCTCAAGGCAGAAATAATACCAAAAGGGTCATAAGACCAGGTAAATATAGGCTGGAAATTTATTTTCTTTAACAATGTATCTGCCTCAATACTAGTTGATCTGGTGTTGCAAATGAATGATCCAATCTTTGAATTGATTCTGAACTGAGATTTGCTTTTGCTCGACACAAAGTGCAGATCATCCATGTTGATCATCTGCCTAATATATTCCAGATAAAATATTCTCATAGGAACGTACTTGGGCATTTTATATGGTGCAAGCTGACAACCATATACCCTTATCTCTGTATAGTTCTGGTATAAATACCAATCACTAGTTTTAGTCTGCTCACTTAAGTGCAAAATACTCTTTATTTCATCTCCAATCCTTTGCTCTGTCTGACTGTTGAGAAGTTGTGCCACTGGATGTATGAATGCATCTATACAATCTTAAAATTAAGAGCTTGTGGAAGTGGTCCTGACTATTTTGGTTGAATGACTCACTACTTGATTCACTCCTTGTTCATCATGTTTGCTGAGCTTGGTAGGCAAAATATCTCCTACTAAAAAAGAAACATGTGAACAATTACAGAGTTGTAGCTGAACACTCCTTGTCTAGTAAGATTCATAAATTGTTCATGTATATTATAAGCCAGGAATTGACTGTAATTATACATGAATGTTGGTTGTTGATCTTTGTTGAAGATGGAAAGGAATCCAAGGATGGGTTCATCAACAGACTGGTCATGTGGACATCCTAACAAGTAGGAAAGTAGAGAAGTACAATGTCTGGAGGTTTCAGTAACATGGAAGAAGGGTAGGGTGGATTCCTTTTTGGTAATTTTGCATCCTCAGGTAAAAAGATTTCAAATATTTGGGCTCTCTGTGGGAAGGTTAGCTTATGGTACAGATCCATAAGTGTTGCTGGTGAAAAATGGCTCAAAGAGTCTAATTTAGGAATTAGGAGCATCGGGTTGATGCTTTCAGCAGAGATGGTGATAAGAATGTCTCCATTCTGAGCCACCATTTCTCTTTTTACAGGGTCATATTTGGCTTTGCACCAAGTAATTAGGTCAGGGAAATCATGAGTTTTTGGGAAGCTGAAGATAGGCAACCATGATTCCCGGAATCCGATTGGGTCTTGGTTGTCAAGGTATTTTTGTTTGAGCCATAGGTGCAGTTCGTGGAAGTCGAACTCGCACTTGGCATCTGCAATCTTGAAAAGGGAGTCAACGAGGGGAACATGGTCAACATCGAGCGGGGTGGTGGTAGCAACACATTCTTATGTATTCTACTTTTTAGATTTCCCTTTTGGGGCCATGCTAACAGACATAAGAATGAGTGACTCTGGCGGCAGATGGATCAAATGGTAAGAGGTATTTCACAAGAAATTGTTTCACCTGCAAATAACAGTAAAGAGTCAAAGGAAAGTGACAAATAGACGGGTTTAAGTTTATTTATAGCATGCACGATTTTTCTAACGGTTTATTTTATGACCGTAGCAACTTTAATGTTTAGGAGAGGAGCTGTAACAGATGAATAGGAATGGGTATGACAACTAGGCAAAGGATACGTAAGGTGGCAACAGATAGAATGGGTGGACAATGGATATGTGAGGTGGCGGTATTGGACTGGTCAAGGGATAACGATTAAATTGCGGGATGGAGGACCGTTGGCGGAAGAAAATCATTGGAGGATTTCAGAGAGGGTAGGATTAACTAAAGCTCATAGCCACTCACAAAGACATAATCTCATCCATCCAACAATAGGGTAAGCAAAAATTCCCCTCTCCCATGGATTTCCCCTTCTTTTATAGGAGGCTTCATAGGTGACACTTGGAAATTTATGCATAATAGAAATCCAGAAGTTTGATTATTCACCCACGCATGTGTTACCCTCTCACCAAGGCTCACCAAAATTATTTACTTAAATTTTAATTCAAAAATGATATTTTTCCTCCCCCCAACAAGACCCCCTATTTCTTCTCCTAGTTGTCTCTTTATCCCCATTTTCTACTCCTTAATTTGTATTCATTGCTAAATTCAACTAATTAGTCTCATATTTGGTCCCCTAACTACCTCATAGTTTAACTCAATTTGCCTCTTAGACGAATATTCTTATGTTGGCTCTTGCCACATGGAGTTTCTTTAAATTTACCAAATTTTAATTTATTAATATTTATTTTAATTCACCACTCTCTTCTCTTAATGAAGTTTACTATTTTAGGATTAATTTTTATAATTAACTCTATGTCCCTCATTCCCCCTTTTACCTAATTAAAATACTTATTTACATTATCTACCTATTATTTTCCAACATGGGAAGGGTAGAGTTCTCAACGTACAATATTTTTATTTCTTCCTATTCTCCCTTTACCCCAATTTTTATTATTGATTTAATTTCCTTGGTTCTAACCTCATTTACCACATGATGTGAATTAATAGGATTTTCATATCTTGATTATATTTAGTAGTTTCTTTTTTATTCCAAGGGTGCCAAGTCGGTCGTGCCCTTCAAGAACTTCATTTTGAAGTTCCAAGGGTTCCACGCCTAACAATTTCTTGATGCCAAGGGTGCCAAGTTAGTCGTGCCCTTCAAGAACTTCCCTTGAAGTCCCAAGGGTGCAACAATGCTTTCTCTTCAAACATCTAGTGACTACGAGGGGAGAATCTAGTGCAACGATAAAGACCACTATCATCTCTCGTGTTTCCCTCTATAGTGAGACTAATGGTGCTAGGGCTTTTCCTTGATGAGTCCTCCCTAGTGAAATCCTCATGAGCAACCCAATTTGGGAGCTTCCCCCATGGCATCATGATCTTCAAGGTGAAGGTGTCCTAACCCTTCCAGCTCAAGTCACAACAGGAGTGTTAGCGGGTGAAATCAGGGACACTATCCCTCCCTTCCCATGCAATTCCATCCATTTGTACAAACCCATCACCCATGTGTGAGTCATTCATCCAAGAAACTAACCAGTGCCTACAACCACTAACAATCCTAGCAACATTGTTTCAATCAAGTAGGGTTGATTCCTACGTTCTTCTGGAGGTAACCCAGAGGTTGCACTAGCAATCCTAGCAACATTATTTTGTCTCTTGTGGAATTCATATCATTAGAGGAAATTTTAACCTAAAAGTGGCCTCCTAAGGAAAAATAATAAACTAATAGTTAAAATAATAAACTAAGAGTTATGAATTTTGGAGGGAAAAGAAGAAACTTGCTCTTTTAATTGTATTTTTGGCTTATATTCTTATGGGTTTACTCAAATTTCAAACGTAAACACTCATTGGATGCACAATTAATTTTTTCATCCAATGAGTACCCATTATGAATACTTTTGAGAAGACCCACATTGATAAAAATTGAAAATACATTAAAAAAGCATGTTGAACACGCTTTTTTAATGTATCTTCGATTTTTATCAATGTAGGTCTTCTCAAAAGTATGCATAATGGGTACTTGTTGGATGAGAAATTTAATTTTGCATCCAACGAGTGTCTACACTTGAAATTTGAGTAAACCTATAAGGAGATAGGCAAAAAATACAATTAAAAAGAAATAGTTTTTCTTCTTTTTCCTCCAAAATATTTACATATACCTCTTTTTTAATTTTTTGGATTTTGATTGGTTTACATGACTATGACATGGAAATTATATGAAAATTTCATTGGCACTTTTGGGCTAAAATTTCCTTTAATGTGGAGTCTTTTATAATAACACTCTTTCACAAGAAAATTCAAGAAACAATTAAAACTAATATTTCTTTGTTTCAAAATTGATTGTTTAAAGAGAATTTATTGCCAACTGAGCTCTTGCTTATTTGAGTTATTTGTTTGATTGGTTACCACTATGAGGCCAGTTGTTTACAATGCTTGCGCTCAATTCTAGAGTTTGCTAGTATTTTGTTCCATTCCGCCACAAACACTTTCTCGGGTACACGTGAATTTCTTTTCTTGCTTCTTAAATTCGTTTTAGAGCCATCATTGCTTCAAACGGGAAGTTATTGCTCCTTTATTGTAGCCATGGAAATCGACTATGACAAGTTCCTTATATCTCGATGCTCCACGTTGAGTCTTGGTTCCTCTTTGAGGGTTTGTAAATATTAGGAATTTAAATAAATTAATAGTAATAAAAATAAAAATAAATTCTAAAATTGAATGGACAGAAAGTTGCACTATGTGTTTTGCTTGTGGGTGAGTTTTAGGTTTTTCTTTTTCTTAAGATGGCTATGCAGACACAATAACTGGAGTTTATTTTATTTTTATTTATTTTCTATGTCAGTCTACATGCATGCTTGTACAACAATTGGTTGAAGACCATGCATGTCACAAGTGGTTGCATGTGATTAAAAGAGTACGCCATAAATAATAATCAAGAACGGTTTATCTCTCACGCTCATGTTGTAAATAGAACAAAATTGGTTATATTGAACAAGTAAGGAAATCTAGAAAATATGATATTGAAATTGGACGCATACAGGTAGGAGAGTTTTGTAAATTAGTATAAATATAATATGTATACTATAATTTACACCGAGAGGTACAAAGGAATGTAGAGAGAAGAAATGGGGAATATGGAAGTAATTAAAACCAACATTTAAGTAAAATTTCAAAAAAATGCAACACCTAAAAAATGTCTACGAGTTGCTTAAAACTCAGATCCATCTCTTTTCACATTCTACATATGCTTGAAATCCATGAATGTGGTACAAACTTCAAATATCTTTATGAAAGAATGCCCATGACTTCATGTAACCACCAAAGGCATAACTCCATTGCTTGGACCTGGATCCAACAATATTCATCCACTAAAGCTTGAATACGTTTCAAATATGAAAAGTATGGCATGCTCTTTTCTCAAAAAGACCTAAAAATTGTATATAGTTGAAATATTATTAGATTCAGGCACTTTCAACACAACATTTGGTAAAGTTCAAATCTTTGCATATAAGAAATTCAGAGACCTGATGCATAAGTAGTTCTTGTATAAGGAATGGTTTCACATTAAAATAGTCCATGTCATCTTATTTTGGTGGAAATCTTCTAGGAAAAGGGTCTATCCTAAACATTATCTTCTACAACATAGGCAAAGCCATGTCTTCTTAGGAAATGGAAGCCATTGTTGTTGGAAGGAGGAATAGCCCTGAGCTCTCCTAAACTCGTCGTGTGCTTGTTGCATCCTATGTCACCTAGTTCGATTTCGAATTCGAGTTCGACGATCTTGAAGTTGGATAAAAAATCGACAGAGAAAAATTTTGGAATAAAATTCCACATTAATTTTGATATGCTAAATAATTTATTATACATATAATTTCTAAATATTATTAAATGAATTTTAAATTGTAGTAAATGCTAATTATGTTGATTAGTAATATATGTAAATTGATACAATTCTAATTCTAATTCTAATTTAAACAAATAAAAAACATATATTAAATATTTCGCACTAACTAAAAAAAGAAGAAGAAGCTAAAACCACTTTTCTTTTGTGTTACATTATTTCCCTAATCATTCTCTTTCATTAAAATCAAAGTAAGAAAAAGAATGAAGAGAAGCTATATTATTTCCCAACCATTCCTTCTTATTTGCCTCCAGTCTCTTTTTATATAGTTTCCCCTTAAAATTAAAATTAAAATTAATTATATATAAAAAAGACGAGAGACGAATAAAATGATATATATATATATGAAATTGTATTTTTTAATTTATAATAAACTAAGAATATGGATAAAAATATTCAATGGTTGTATTTCAATTTTTAACTATTTGAATTATAATTTGATAAATATGAACAAAGTGAAAGAGTCTAATATTTTGAAATGTTTTTTTTTTTATCAAAATTATTTGAAAAAAATGTAATATCCTTTATCCTTTAAGAGAAAGGTATAAATTAAATCTCTATTTGAAAAAGATGCGAGTATTATTTATTAATTACGCTAAACCAATCCATCAAACTAATTGTTTGTTACCTAGTCCGTGTAAACCTTCGGAAATTGAGATTCCAAATCCGACTTCCATTAAAATTCCAATCTCTTTGTAAGTTTTGAAGTTCATTTCATTTCTTTTTGCCGGGAGGAAGCCATGGCCATTTTTCCATGCTCATTTTTTTCATTCTTTTAAATCTCAGTCTTCTCTACCTCATTTTGTCATTCCATTATCCCCTGTTTTTCGAGGTTCGAAAAAGACAACATTCAACTCATATGAGCAACCATAAAACTATTAAATCACTTTATTGTGTTTTATTATTTTGATTTATTAATTAATGAATTTAACATCATGATTGTCCGAGTATAATATACCAATAATAATGTTGTCTATGTGTCATAAAGTAAAATGTTATATGGTTATTAATGTTATATGGTTAATATATTATAATAGATGTGTGAAGATATATAATGATTTTTAAATATAGTTGAAAATACTTATGATTTAAAATGAGATTTTAATTATAAATTTAGTGATAGAGTTTATTTATTGCTGTGTATATTTATTATTTAGTTTTGAATAATATCGATTAAAAACAACCATATTAATTTAAAAAATAAAAAATAAAAAATTATTGAATCAATATGAATACTACTCATACATGTTTCGAATATTAAAATTTATTGTTGAAAGAATCAATTGGTAAACAAAATGGGTTTTTAAATTAAGGAAATAAATAAGATGTGAATTTAGTTTTTTTATGTATATGATCTTCGTTATTATAATAAGAAATAATTGTTTTGTTAAGATTAAAAAATTTTTTTTTTTAATTAGTTAAGAGGGAAAAAAAATGGTGAATCACTTTTATAAAACAATTATAAATGTGTTGTATGTTTCTTATTAATAAAATTATTTATAAATTTAGTTTTCTTTATTATATATATATATATATATATAGTTTAATTACAATTACATAAATTACATAAATAAGATTAATGTGAAGAATATTTAAAACTGATAATATTAGTAACGGTAACATGTGTTTAAAAATAACATCTAATTTTGTTTTATTTTGATAGGTATTGTGTTTTGGGATGTATTTGTAAACTTTTTTTTATGTCATGTTGTATTGTGTAAATGTAAAATTTGAAATGATGTAGAATTCCCATGGATGAATGGGAAAAAAGGGAACTGGATATTTGTTTGCTTTATAGGGGAGATCATGGCTACTAAGTGTCGAAGACAAACTCAAGTCACCCCTAGGGTGGAAACCCCACCTCAAGTTATTGCAGAGATTGGAACCTCAATTGAGCAAGTCATTGTTACAGATCCATTTGGGCACATCAATCCCATCATCCAGATCAGTGTTTTAGGGCTCATCAAACCCTAATTTCAGTTGTTACATGCCCTAAACAAGTCACCCCTTTGAATGCCTCCTTCCCAGACAGTTTCATGACTTGAAAACATCCAGAAATGGCCTCTAGAGGGACCAGCGTAGGTAGACCCATGTAAAGGTGCGCTACAGAGCAGTTAAGTCCATGCCAGGGTGCTCTACAGAGCACTTAGGCTTCCTTTCACCTGCACTGGGTGAGTTTGAGCGAAATTCACATAGGGTTTGGGGAATATTCGTATCTTTTGGAATCATCTAGAAGGTTCCCTCACTTATCAACTCCTATGAGCTCGAAAATGGATGAGGAATGAGTTAAGATGCATCCTATCCTCTCATCCCTTCCTCCATGGAACTAATTCTAAGTATGGAAGGCCATTCAATACCACCATTTATGACAAAACCTCCTTCATCTCCCTATAAATTGACCACTCATCTAAGTGATCAGGGGTTGGACTATGTTGAATTGTAAGGAGATAATGTTGCTATGAGAATTGGCTTTGAAGCAAGTATTGTAATGCTACAAGTTTGTCATGCTTTTGATGTGATGTGGATGGGATCCAAGCTGGAGGAATGACTTTGAATCAGACATAATGGTTGTAATTCCTTCTTCTATTCAATAAAGTATTTGAACCTTTCTCCCATATGTTTGTATTGTCTTATAATGCTTATATGTGTGAAATGTATCTAATTCCATTCACTTATATTCAATAGATCTTTTTCCTTAATCAATTCTTTGTTTTCTATTGTTTTTACAGGTACTTCTCAAGCGTATTAAGTACGGGAAGGAGCGACAGGATCGATACAAAGGAGATGAGAGGAAAGCAGAACTACAAGTAGGTCTTCTCATCTTCTCATCTTATCTATTTCTTATAGGAAAAGACTAAAATACTTTAAATTGTTGTTTTAGATATGGCTACTTATCTAGGGTATTAGTATTTATCCGTAGATACCAAATTCTCCAAAACAGCCATATTACATTCCCTAGGAGAAATGACAAACATCTTTAAGGATTGAGTCATGAATCAAGATCAAGATCAAAGAAATGATCAGAGTCAAGAAAGGGGGTTGGAAAAAAAATAGAGACAAGTATTAAATTTTCAGTTCAATGTCAATGATAGACGAACAAACCTCGATATTATGGAAGAAGTAAAAACATCCAAATTACCAGAGTTCACAAGTCAAGATGGGGGTTCAGTAGCAGAAGCTTGGGTGATTGGTTTCAAGAGAGCACTTAACTTTAAGGCATACTCTTTAGGGGAAAAGTCCCAAATAGTAATGTCTACTAAAAGGGGAAGTTGTATTAAGGTGGGTAAACAAATAGACTAAGATGCAATTCACCTCATTGCAAGTTACTTGGTAGATGTTTGAGGAAGCTTTTAGAACCATGTACCTATCAGAGGAATATGACCAACAAATAGGGGTCTTCCATGTAGTACGAAAAAATGGTAGATTAATCAAGGACTATGAATTTGAATTCTATGCATTGGTACATCATGTAGACTATATAGCAGATGATAAACACCAAGATGAAATATTCCTGCATGGTCTCGATCCTTTGGTTCGAGTGGAGGTCGCTATGTGGAAACCCACCACTATGGCAACAACCACTATTTTGACCAAACAAGTCCAACTGATTGTAAATATGAAAAGGAAAATGTTGGCCGATGAAAATATAGAGAAGGAATCCCCCAAGGAGGGTGTAAGCAGAAAAAGGGGACATAATATTAAATATAAGACTCTATTTCCTAAATAGTGGATACAATATAATTCTTATAAGCAATGGATACAATTAAAAAAACTACAATTCTTATAAGTTTATTTATATGAATGTATGTTAAATCATATTTATTATTTATTTACTTATTATTATTACTATTACTATTATTATTATGAGGTATTATACACATTATGTGGTTTGAAATGTGTCGATGTGAAAATCATCACTTTGATTTATCTATAATAGCGTGTTATAAACATTATGAATCACAAGTGCTCAAGGAAGCGTAGTCCCTGTCACTGAAGTTATAAATTATAATTTGGAAAAGTTGCATAAAAAATTATAACCTATATTTATAGCTTGAGTGGGCTTAATGGTTAAGAGCATGTGTTTCCTCCTAAGAGGCCATGGGTTCAAAACCGGAGGGGGGTAGAGTATGTATGCCTTTGTAGACTTAGCAGTCAAATAATTGTTCGGTGATGGTCGGTGATGGGTCCCTTGTCCCACAAAGAAGGGGGTCTCATAGACCAATGTGGTGTTTGTCTTGGTCGTGACCATAAAATTGGATAATAATTATGCCGTAAGGAGTTTCCCTCTTGGAAGAACTCCCCCAGTTGCCACTCTATACCATTGTTCACCCTCAGATGCATTGTTAGACGATTGAACAATGGTTTGCCATTAGATTAAAATAGTTAATAGTTATAGTTAAAAAATTAAATTAATTAAAACATTACAAAGAAAATATAAAACAATAGTTAGCTAATAAATAATAAAATAGTTATAACAACTAAATAATAAAACAATTATAATAGTTAAGACTTAACCAGAGGCCCTCCTCCGCAAATAGTTGGCTTTGCAGCAAGAAATGCAGTTGTGGAACCCCTCGTCGAGAACAACAGGAGAATCTACAATAGACGTTGCATTGCAGTGTATATGGAGAGAACTCACAACATTTTGCATAGAATTCTCAATGACTTTATTCTTCCATTTCAATTTGGGAGGCCATATTTTCCAATACCCTCCTTAGATCCAATCTTTTTAAAATTTAAACTTAAAATTAATTTAAAATGGTTAACATGAAGATTGTTCGTGATTGATTTGTTGTTGATGTAATGTCAATGTGGAAATTTTTCGAAATGACAATCCTTGATCCACCACCTTTTCGTTCATTATGGACATTTTCTCCTCTTATTGAAGGTTGTTGTGAGCCTATCCGACTCTCATAAAGAGCCTCAATGAAAGCAATCATGAAATTAAACTAAAGGCCTAGACCCTCCCAATGTATGGATTTTTTGACTTACGACGTTTCCTTTGCAACATTTGGTGCAATTGCTAGTAATAATAATTTTTCAATGCTAAATTAATAATAGTCAATAGACAAATAGAATCCTATAATCTTGCTTTGGTAGTAACTCAAGAATTGAGATGTGATGTGGATAAATTAATTGTTTGTTCAACCACAATGACTCACATAAATTTTGATGGGTAGTAACCACTACTAAGTCTACATATTTACAATTTTACTCCTACATAAGTGTTGAAGAAAACATAAACAATGGTGGGATACATATTCATTTGCATTAATGGTGAGATACATCTTATTCCTTTGCATTTTTTATGCAAAAACTTGGTTAAATTATGGTGGGAAATTTATTTACCTTAGTATGAACTATTTTTAAGGATTTTAGTTTTGGATGGTTTTCATGCAAAGCCACATAGTATTATATTGTAAAAAAGTTACAATAAAACCTTCACATGATAGTCCATTAAAAACTATTTTTTTTTATATATTAAAAAGTAAATATTTATTTTTCAAAGTTAGATATTAAAAGTTGAATTATTTGTTGTCTTCTCTACCTCTCTAACAAATTAGTATCAAAGCGAGGTTTTACGAGTTGCAGCTGCAGTCTGCAGAGTCACAATTTAATTTTTTTGGTTGAGGGAGCCGTGACTGGCCACCAGCCTACAGACCCACCATATTTGATGCGCAGGCTCAGCGGTACTAGTGCTATTGTGAAGAGCCCGCAAAAAAAATAAAGCACAGACACAGTTAATCATAGAGCGGATCACCATATAGTGGATCATGTATTTTGAAAAAATTGTGAAGTGACTTTCTAAGTTGAGAGGTTTTTTAAATCATTCCAAAGGTTATATGTTACGTGGAGTGTAAGTGGGCCTTTTAATTTTAGGGTGAGAAAGGTTTTTTTTTAAATTAAAGTTTTCAAAAATGGTTTTCGAAAAAGAATTTTTTTTTAAGTTTTTTTTGGTTTATATAAAAAATAAAAATATAGGGTTTTATTTAATTTTTTTTTGGAAAAAGAGTTTTACAAAAATTATAAAAAGAGAATTTTTTGGGTTTTTTAAAGATATATTTTTCGAGAAAGATGGATTTCTCAAATTTCCAGCCCCAATTCCCACCGTTCAAAGAGAAAGATTATGATGTGTGGGCCATTAAGATAGTGACCATATTCCAGGGACATGATGCTTGGGATTATGTCTAGCTTGGGTTTTCAAAACCTAAGGATGAAGTAGCAGAACGAGCTCTCAATAATGCAGAGAGGGAACAATGGAAGAAAAACAAGAAGAAAAACGCACAAACATTGTAGCTTATCCAACATGGAGTGTATCGAGCAGTGTTCTAGAAGATTATGCTCAAGTCTTCAGCAAAGGAATCATGAAATACTTTGGCAAAAAGCTATAAAGGTATGGCCAAAGTCAATATTGTTAAGTTGCAGAATATTAGGAGAGATTTTCAAAGTCTGCAGATGAAGGATACATAGGACATCGATTCTTTCATGAATCGGGTCATAACTATCGTAAATAAGTTTAATATTTATGATGAAGACATTAAAGGTCAAACAATGGTTGAGAAGTTCCTCAGATCTTTGTCTACCAAATTTGATTTTGTGGTAGCAGCCTTAGAAGAAGCCAAAGATTTGGCATCATTGACAGTTGATGAGTTGATGGGATCACTTCTATTGCATGAGGCAAGGATAGACAGAAATAAGGATTCCACTTTAGAGACTGCCTTCAAAAGACAGGTTTCTATTTCAAGAGACAGGGGTCGAGGAAGAAGTAGATCGAGAGGCAGAGGATGAGGTAGAAGATATGGTGGTCAGAGAGATGGCCGAGAAGAGCATGAACATAAAAGTGGAATTAACTACAAAAGCTTCAACAATAATCAGAGTTGAAAAATCAAAGGTGAGATGTTATTATTGCAATAAATTCGGTCATTATGTTGGTGATTGCAAGAAGAAGATAGATGATCAAGGGAACTAGAGAGCTAATGTCACTATAGAGAGTACTAACTCCATGTTCCTAGCTTGCCATACTATGCATGAACCTTCTGATAGTGTATGGTTATCAGACAATGGTTGCAGTAACTACATGACATGCAACAAGAATTTGGTTGAAAATTTTGATCAATCTGTGAAAACAGAGGTAAATTTGGGGATTGACAAGACTGTGGAAGTAGATAGAAAATGAGTGGTCAAAATTATGACCAAGCAGGGGGAGCCGAAGACAATCTCAGAGGTATATTATGTTCCTAGTCTCAAACATAATTTGATAAGTTTTGGTCAATTGACACAGAAAGGATACAAAGTTATCTTTCAAGGTCAAGAATGTGTTATATATGACAAGCTCCCAAGCAAGCAGCTGATAGGAAAGGTGCATATGACGAGGAACTGAATATTTTCTCTAATTATGAATTAAAATGGTTAGGTGAGTTCTTTTACAGTTGCATGTTCTGATGATTATTGGTTATGGAACTTTCGATTTGGACACTTGCACTTTTTTGGTTTAATATTGTTGCAGCAGAAACAGATGGTTAGAGGATTACTGCCCATCAAAGAACCTGCTAGTACTTGTGAGTGTTGCACCTTGGGAAAGCAACACCGTGAAATTTTACCAAAGGGAGTTGCATACAGATCAAAGCAAAATCTTGAGCTAGTGCATATAGACTTGTGTGGACCTATGAGGACACAGTCGATTGGTGGAAGTTGTTACTTCCTTACTTTCATTAATGACTATAACGTAAAGACTTGGGTTTACTTCTTGAAGCAGAAGCCTGAAACTTTTGCAAAGTTTAAGGAATTCAAAGCCTTAGCAGAGAACCAAAGTGATCGACAGATCAAGGTATTGAGGTCAGATCGTGGTGGAGAATATGATTTAAAGGAATTCCATGATTATTGTAAACAACATGGAATCAGAAGATAGTTTACAACCAGGTACACACCGCAACCGAATGGTGTAGCAGAGAGAAAGAATGGGACAACTATGAACATGGTAAGAAGCATGTTGAAAGGCATAAACTTGTCTAATGAGTATTGAGTAGAAGCAGTTGCATGTGCTATTTATGTGATCAATAGATCTCCTACAAAGAGTGTGATGAATAGAGTACTATAACAAGCATGGTCGGGTATGTATTGCAACGTATCTCATCTCAGAGTATTTGGATGTGTAGCTTATGCACATGTGCCTAAAGAGCAAAGAGGAAAATTGGATGATAAAAGTTAAAAATACATATTTACTGGTTATAGTGAGAAATCAAAAGCTTACAAATTATATAACCCTATCACAAAGAAGACCATAATTAGTAGAGATTTTGTGTTCAAAGACAAGAGTCATGGAATGAAACTGTAGACAAAATAGTAGATGCATAAATGCCATTGATGGAAGAAGATGATGTAACAAAAAGAAGCAACAAGAATCACAGGTGAAGACACCAAACAGAGACACACCAACAAGGACTCCAAGATTTTTAGAGAAACATAGATCTTCAAGCAGATCAACAGATCGAGATTCTCCCAACAGTCAATCAGGTGATGGATCAAGCAATGGTAAGAGAAATATGAGAAGTCTGAAAGATATATATGATGATTTGGATGTTATTCCAAATTTTGCATTGTTGCCATTCCAACTTTCTTTGTTTGAAGAAGCAATCAAAGATGAAAATTGGGTGCAAGCCATGGATGAAGAAATTGAAGCTATTGAAAAGAATGATACATGGGATTTGATTGATTTGCTAAAGGACAAAAATATCATTGCTATGAAGTGGGTGTACAAGACAAACATGGATGAGAAAGGTGAAATTGACAGATTTAAAACAAGACTTGTAGCAAAAGGATTCTCGCAGCAACCAGGAATAGACTTTGGAGAAACGTTTGCTCCGGTAGCCAGATTGGATATTGTAAGAGAAGTTCTAGCCACAACAGCTTAAAACAAGTGGAAAATATATCATATGGATGTGAAATCAGCCTTCTTGAATGGAATTCTAGAAGAAGAGATTTATTTCCAGTAGGCTCCAGGTTATGAAGTTGAGGGTAACAAAGATAAAGTTTATAGGTTGAATAAAGCACTCTATGGACTGAAGCAAGTGCCTAGAGCTTGGTATAGCAGAATCGACAGCTACATGATTAAGAATGGATTTTGCAGAAGAAAAATTGAGCCTACCATGTACAAAAAGGTAAATGGGGATGGAATATTTTGATTATTTTCTTATATGTTGATGACATTATTTTTACACGTGATTTTGGGTTAGATGAATTTAAAGAAACCATGATGAAAGGATTTGAGATGGCAGATCTTGGTCTCATGAAGTATTTTCTTGGCATAGAAGTTGAGCAATCTGAAAAAGGAATTTTTATTTGTCAAAATAAATATGCCAAAGATTTGTTGAAAAGATTTAGGATGGAGAATTGCAAATCTATCCCTACAACAGTTGCAATAGGTACAAAGGTAAGCAAGGATGATGAAGGATCAGATGTTAATCCAACTCTATTCAAAATATTGGTTGGAAGCCTCATGTATCTCGCAGTTACAAGACCGAATATCATGCAAGGAGTGAGTTTGCTTTCCAGATTTATGGAGACTCCAAAAGGCACACATTGGAGTGCGGGAAAAAGAATTCTGAGATACATAGCAGGAACTAGAGATTATGGCTAATGTATGCAAGAACATAAAATAAATATTTGATTGGATACACAAGTAGTGATTTTTCAGGCAGTTTGGATAATAGGAATAACACTTATGGTTTTGTGTTCCATTTTGGTTCAGGTGTGATTTCATGGGCATCTAAGAAGCAATCCATTGTGACACTTTCTTTAGCAAAAGTAGAGTATGTAGCAGCAACATCAACGACATGTCAAGCAGTGTGGTTAAGAAGAGTATTTGATGGACTCAAGCATAAACAACAAGGATCAACAACAATATATTGTGACAACACCTCAGCGATTTCACTATCCAAGAATAGTGTGTTTCATTAGAAGAGCAAGCATATTGATACTAGATATCACTTTATTAGAGAATTTGTGAGAAATGGAGAAGTTCACTTGAAGCCTTGTAAATCTAGTGATCAATTGGTTGATATATTTACTAAGTCATTAGCAAAAGATGTGTTTGAGTTTCATAGAAAAAGCTTGGGTTTTGTAATCCTAGCTAAGACATAGACTAGTAGACATGTTTGAGTTGTCATGAGTCATGTTTTAGTTTAGCGATTGTAATTAAGGGGGAGTGTTAAAATAAGCTAATTACTCCTGCATGAGGATTTGGCTAAATTTAGAGACTCATTTAACTGAGTGTTGAAGGTTGAGTGTTTTAGTATTGAGTCAAGTCGAGTTAAGTGATAGACGACTTTTAGTGTGTGGTTGCATGTCAAGAGATTTTAGATAAGTCACTAGTTGGAAAAGGTTAAATACCCTTCAACAAGTTCATTATAAGCATCATGTTTTGTGATCAATAGAAGAGTTGCAGCTTGTGGATTTGTGTGTGAATTATTTGTTTTGTCTTCTCTATCTCTCTAACAGGCCATTGATTGTAGAATGCCTCAGTTTCATTCAAGGGATTAATTCTAGTTCCCAACCACATGAATTCATTCAATATTGAGGGATTAATTCCAGTTCCCAACCACACGAATTCATTCAATATCGAGAGCTAAGGTACTGTTAATTTTAACATTCAAGATCGAGAGATAAGGTACTATTAATTTTAATTAAGATTCAAGATCAAGAGCTAAAGTACTATTAACTTTAACATTCAAGATCAAGAGACAATGTATTGTTAATTTTAACATTGACGCGTGTTTTACAAATCAAATCCAAAATGTGAATTATGTGAATGTGAATTACACAGGTATGGGTAGATATTCAGATCGAATTTGTTCGAAATATCTCGGATGGTTGTGTCTGTGGACCTAGAGTTCAAAAAACATATTCTGCAACACAAATGCAGCCTGTTTCAATCCAACTGTCTGAGACCTCTTCGAAATCTCATCAGCAAATTTAGTTTTCTTTCGGTGCATAGATATCTCCAGAAGAAGCTCCACGAAACGACCGTAAAATTCCTGAGGTTCGAGAAGCTGAGTGTGGACTTCATGGAGGACATACATAACGTTATGCAGACCACTTTCGACCAATGGCAAGCCAAGAGGGAAATCCATCTTCAAGAGGAGTTCCATCAGGTAAACACCATCAACAAAATCGATTCCAAAATATGAACAACAATTCTTTAAATTTTAGAAAATCTATGCATTCTTGAAGCATCTTTAACTTCCAGAAAATCTATGCATTTTTTAAGCATTCTTTAATTCTTTTTTAAATCTATGCATTCTTTAAAAATCCTGTAACTTTCAGAAAATTTGTGCATTCTTTAAGAATCCTTTAACCTTCAGAAAATCGATTCTTTCTTTAAGCATTCTGTGTGGATTTATTAAACATTTATCGAAATCAAACAAAATTAAACCATGAAACCTGCATGTTATTACTGCTATGAGAATGGCGGTGAACTATTTTCCGTTTAAATTGGATTTGTTTCTCATGTAATATTTGTTATAACTTGTTCTGAATTTGATAGCAAAGAAATTGATGGGCTTATCTCCATCGAAGGCATTCAATGATTTTTGTAAAGATGTCCTTTCTGTTCCCATTAGAATCTAGGGTACCGCGTATGTGAGAGGATTTAAGGTGCGCAAGTGCCTTGATACTTTTCTCTTTTATTTTACTGATCACTAATTTGATTTATTCTTACTCGATGCGTCATCACTAATATTGCTGCAGGCCAGAGAGTTTCTGATAAAAAATATTTACGAGGGTATAAAGCATAGAAGGCAACATCCAGAAGCTGACCATAAAGATTTCTTAACAGAACCCTTGAAAGAAGACATGTATTCAGAAGAAGTTGTTGAGATTTTCTGTTTGTAGCAAAATAGGAAAAATCTCAACTGATGACAACAATAGGAATTCAGTTCCTAGATTAGCTCCAGGTTGTTGGGAGGGAGTTAATGCCTCCTATATTTGATGTGAGTGAGTTAATGAGGCTGTTAGATTCTCTGTGCTATATAACAGGCAACCATTCGGATGTTTGCTAAGAGTGTGAGAGTTTTGTGAGGATTTCATGATGTAATCTCCAATTTGATTAATAAATTCCTGATGCCTATGTTTGGTGGACGTAGCCCAGATTGGTTGGGTGAACCACGTTAAAAATACTGTGTCATATGTGCTTGATATTCTGCTGTGTGTTTATTTTGTTTTCTGTGCCTCTGGATTCCAACAATTGGTATCAGAGCTCAAGGTGGAGCGCTGAGGGAGTTTGGTTCCTGTTCGAGTGTAGATTGCTGTTCGAGTGGAGCAGAGGTTGCTGTGCGGTGATACCTGAAATACCTGGTGCGTTTACTATGCGGTGCGCCTGAATGGTATGTCTTAATGCGTGGAGCCTGATTTCTTAAATATTGCTGGTGCATATTTGTAAATTGCGTGGCGATGAATTCCATTGAAGACACCTGCGTGGATATGGTAGTACATTGAAACTGCGTGGCTATGTTTTGAAACAAGCGTTGATATATATATATATATATATATATATATATATATATATATATATATATATATATATATATATATATATATATATATATATATATATATATATATATATATATGCAACAGCGTGGTTATGTGTTTAAAAAAAAAAAAAAAACAACAACAACATGAATATCCAATGAAAAACGGTGCTGGATATTGCAACGGAATAGTTATAACCTGCGTTCATTTATATATAAAATGGCGTGGATCTATTTGAAACTAAAGCGTGGATATAGTTCAGCAAATAGTAATTTAATACTTGTGATAATACACGAATCATCTCGGTATCATATTATTGAGATAATACATGAATCGGATTTTGAAAGGGCTGCTGAATTTGAATTTGCTGCACATTGGGTTCTTTTTTAAATTGCTGGTGCGCTGTTTATTATCGCTGGTGGAGCCTGAATTTTAAAACGCTGAGACCTTCACTAAATGTGAATTGCATTATTTGTATTTCGCATTGTCCGGGGATAAGCTGTGAGGAGGTAGTGACACAACAGTGAGACAACAGGTTTACAAATAAGTGCGCAGGTTTATATGTATGTGTTTTTTTTTTTGGGGCGGAATTTGCACAGGTAAAAGGAATTTTTTTTTAAAAGGCATCTAAGTGCACATGCATATTGCAGATTTTTTGAGCCAGAAGCAGGGAATTGTTTGTTTTGGCGGTGGTCTTTGGTCTTTTGTATTGTAATTCACAGCAAAAATTTTTTTTGTTGTGTAAAAACAAAGGCATAGGCAGAAATTTTTGTGTGAAGTGCAATCGGCAGATTTTTTTTTTTTAAGGCATAGGCAATTTGTTTTTTTAATTGCTGGTATTTAAACGTTGTTATTGGAGATTATTGTGTTTTTTGATACAAATGGCGAAAACTAAAAGTGCCCGGTTTGAAATTGAGAAATTTAATGGCAAGAATAATTTTGAGATCTGGAAGGTAAAGATGCATGATCTACTGGTTCAACAAGGTGTGGCGAAAGCACTGTTGGGGAAAAACAAAAGACCTCCTTCAATGACGGAGGATGAATGTGATGAGATGGACGATAGAGCTCTGAGCGCAATTCGGTTATGTCTGGCGGACGATGTTCTGTTCAACATTGTGTCAGAGAAATCCGTCGCAGGCTTGTGGTCGAAGCTTGAGAAGCTCTATATGACGAAATCGTTGACAAATCGGATTCTCCTGAAACGGCAGCTTTACGGTTTACGGATGAAAGAAGGTACCTCAATTGTTGATCACCTGAATGTTTTTAATACCTTATTGGTGCAATTAGATAGTCTAGATGTGAAATTTGATTCAGAGGATAAGGCAATAACTCTATTGTGTTCATTGCCTAAATCCTGGGATCACTTTGTTACTTCCATAAGCTTTAGTACATCAGATATCCTTGAGTTTGACGATGTTGTTGGAGCCTTGTTGGCTGAGGAGACGAGGAAGAGGTCGAATGCAGACACCTCTACATCAGAGGTAATGATGGCCAGAGGTCGCTCACGAGAGAGACACTCCGGGGGAAAGCATAGCGACTCTCATTCGAAGTCCAAAGGAAAGAAGCCCAAGGTGAAGTGCTGGCATTGTGGCAAGGCTGGACATCTGAAAAAGGATTGCTGGAAGCGAAAGCAGGCTGCTAAAGAAGGCTCTTCGACAGAAAAGAAGGAAGCCAACACCGTAGATACAGGTTCAGTATCTGGTTCAGGTATGAGTGATGAAGTATTGTCAGTTAATATTTCAAAACATGATCAACATTGGTTGTTAGATTCCGGGGCATCTAACCACATGTGTATTCATAAAGATTGGTTTAAAACATATAGATCAGTTGATGATGGAGTCGTGTACATGGGTAATGATGTCACTTGCAGTATTGTTGGAATAGGAAGTGTACAACTACAAATGTTTGATGGCACAACCAAAATATTAACTGATGTGAGGCATGTACCAGATTTAAGGAAAAATTTAATTTCATTAGGAGCACTTGATTCAAATGGATATAAAACTGTAATTCAAGGTGGAGTTATGAAAATCTATAAAGGTATCTTACTAGTGATGAAGGCTAAGAAGGTAGGAAATCTTTTTCAATTAGAAGGTAGAACTGGGTCAGATCATGTGTCGGTGTCTGAACAGGATAGTAGTTCCATTCGCCTATGGCATCAAAGGTTGGGCCATATGAGCGAACGAGGATTGAAAATTTTGGCTGACCGTAAGTTACTACCTAATCTAAGATCTGGAAAGTTAGATTTCTGTAAACATTGCTTGTTTGGAAAACAAAGTAAACAAAAGTTTAAAACAGGCAAACATACTAGTAAAGGGATACTTGATTATATTCATTCAGATGTTTGGGGTCCAGCCCCAACAGCGTCGTATGGTGGCTCGTCGTATTTTGTATCATTCATTGATGACTTTTCTAGAAAAGTGTGGGTCTACATGTTGAAACGGAAGTCTGATGTTTTTACAGTTTTCAAGCAATTTAGAGCATTGGTAGAAAACAACACTGGTAGAACTATAAAATGTTTAAGAATTGACAATGGTGGTGAGTTTTCCTCCAAGGAGTTTGACAGCTATTGCAAGGATGCAGGGATTGAGAGACATAAGACCACGGTTTATACTCCTCAGCAGAATGGAGTTGATGAACGCATGAACAGGACTCTTCTAGAAAGAGCAAGGTGTATGCTGAGTAACGTCGGGTTGCAAAAGGAGTTGTGGACAGAAGCAGTGGTAATAGCTTGTTATGTGATAAACCAATCTCCATCAACGGCGATAGGCTGCAAGGTTCCGCAAGAGGTATGGAAAGGACACCCTTGTGACTATTCTAAACTCAGAGTGTTTGGTTGTGATGCATATGCTCTAGTGCCTAAACATCAGCGAACTAAATTAGATCCAAAATCGAAAAGGTATGTCTTTGTTGGGTATGGTGATGGAACAAAGGGATATAGATTGTGGGATCCTACTACCCGCAAAATCATCATCAACAGAGATGTAAAGTTTAATGAATCCTCTCTTGTACAGTTAGATGTAGATAGAAGATTGAAACAGGATGATGTATTTGATTTCCAGCACATTCAGTTTGACAGCATTTCTAATGATAGTCATAACGACCATAGTTCAGATTCTAGTCATGAACAGGTTTCAGAATCAGATTATGAACAGGTCTCAGATGGCGATCATGAAGAAGTTCCTACAGATGATAGACAACCAATTGTGGAAGCACCAGAAACATTCTTAAGGAGGTCTACAAGGATCAAACGCCCTCCGAGAAGGTATGATGATCATGTTACTTCAGTTGCTTTGATCGCTAATGATGATGAACCTTTGTGTTATCAGGAAGCTGTAGAAGGTTCAAATAGTGACAAGTGGAAAGCAGCCATGAAGGAAGAAATGATGGCCTTAGGTAAGAATGGCACGTGGGATCTGGTTGAACTTCCCAAAGGCAGGAAAACTGTAGGATGCAAGTGGGTGTTCAAGATGAAACGGGGTGTGAATGATACGGAAGACAGGTACAAAGCGAGACTAGTTGCAAAAGGGTTTTCTCAGAAAGCTGGCATAGACTTTCATGAGATATTTTCACCAGTGGTTAAAATTGTTTCAATTAGAATTGTGTTAGCATTAGTGGCTTTGTTTGATTTAGAGTTGCAACAATTAGATGTTAAGACTGCATTTCTACATGGTGATTTAGATGAGGAAATTTATATGCAACAACCGGAAGGGTTTGTTCAACGTCGCAATGAGAAATTTGTCTGCAGGCTCAAGAAGTCATTATATGGCCTGAAGCAGTTGCCTCGGCAGTGGTATAAGAAGTTTGATTCTTTCATGTTGAGTCAGAAATATGTAAGAAGTGAATATGATCATTGTGTTTATTTTAAGCAGTTAAATAATGGCATGTTCATTATATTAGTGTTATATGTTGATGATATGCTTTTAGCAAGCAAAAACATTGAAGAAATCAACAGGTTGAAGACTCAGATGGCAAGGACGTTTGATATGAAAGATCTAGGAGTGGCAAGACAGATTTTGGGCATGGAGATTTTCAGAGACATGAGTAATGGTAAGCTGTGGCTATCACAACAGAAGTATGTTGAGAAAATACTTTTGAGGTTTGGTATGAATAATGTGAAGCCTATGTCAGTCCCTTTAGCTTCCCATTTTAAGCTTTCTTCGAGTTTATGTCCTAATACCGATGAAGAAAAGGATTATATGTCTCGAATTCCATATGCCAATGTAGTAGGGTGTTTAATGTATGCGATGGTTTGTACTTGACCAGATATTTCACATGTAGTTGGGGTTGTCAGCAGGTACATGGCAAATCCGGGTAAAGAACACTGGTCGTCAGTGAAATGGGTGCTTCGGTACTTGAGAGGCACAAGTAGTTATTGTATTTCTTACAATAAGAGTAGTGAATTTGTTTGTGGATATGTTGATTCCGATTTTGCAGGTGATTTGGATAAGAGAAGATCAACTTCATGGTACTTTTTTACTCTAGCAGGTGGAGCTATAAGCTGGATGTCAAAGCTACAGAATATTGTTGCTTTATCCACTACTGAAGCAGAATACATTGCTGCTTCTCATGCTTGCAAAGAGGCGGTTTGGTTGAAAGATTTTCTTGGTGAGTTTGGTAGGTTACAGGACAACATCAGGTTACTTTGTGACAGTCAAAGTGCAATACATTTGGCTAGGAATCCGGCCTATCATAGTAAATCAAAGCATATACCGATCAAGTACCATTTTGTAAGACAGGTTATCACTGAAAGGGGAGTCTCTCTTGAAAAGGTGCATACAAAGGAGAACTGTGCAGACATGTTCACGAAACTAGTTTTGTTGGAGAAGCTACGCTGGTGTTTGGCTTCTCTTGGCTTGCAGAAAAGATAAAATAATAATAACAGGGCATCAGGCGAATTGTTGTCAAGGTGGAGTTTGTTGAGATTTTCTGTTTGTAGCAAAATAGGAAAAATCTCAGCTGATGACAACAATAGGAATTCAGTTCCTAGATTAGCTCCAGGTTGTTGGGAGGGAGTTAATGCCTCCTATATTTGATGTGAGTGAGTTAATGAGGCTGTTAGATTCTCTGTGCTATATAACAGGCAACCATTCAGATGTTTGCTAAGAGTGTGAGAGTTTTGTGAGGATTTCATGATGTAATCTCCAATTTGATTAATAAATTCCTGATGCCTATGTTTGGTGGACGTAGCCCAGATTGTTGGGTGAACCACGTTAAAAATACTGTGTCATATGTGCTTGATATTCTGTTGTGTGTTTATTTTGTTTGCTGTGCCTCTGGATTCCAACAGAAGTTATATCAAATTTTGTACTATTCTTTCTCTTAGTTGGTCACAAAACCTCATCCTTATTGATGGCATTGGATATCAAATTTCTCATAGACTATAGGTGTGTGCTAGTGTACAGGTGCTGCAAATGTCTATTATAAATAAAAACATTCCAAATATTCGTATTGATACATCCACTGATGGTGGAATATGCAGGTCATAGGCGGAGCACGACGCTTTGTTAGAGAGAAAGGGGAGTCCAAGAAACCAAAAAATCACTTGGGATGACTACCAACCAACGAAATTCAGCCAATGTGTATGTAATTAATTGTTTGTTTGATGACTAAGTAACGATTTATGTTTTTGTTGATAGATTGTTAGCATATTTTCCTCAAATTACAAATTTCATAGATTATGTTTGCACAAATGAAATAAGGGTTATTATCAATTTTTTTTAATGTTATTTTTTCCATTTACATTTAAAAAAATAAAACATTGGGCGGTTACCCTAAACGTTGATAATTTGTATATGTGAGAATTTATGGTAATTGTAAAATTTGGCAATATCTTGCAATCTGACCCTTAGGGGAGGGTTCAAGTAAATTTTTAGAGTGTGCAAGTTAATTTTATTAGATTCTTTTTACTAAATATTCTAAAATTTTAGTAACTTATTCTTGAATTTTTACTATAATAACTTTTTATGTATAAAATTCTTACCAAACAACTTTATATATATATATATATATATATATATATATATATATATATATATATGGAGATGATTAATCATTACTTATATATAAAAGTGTCAAGAGGATTGATCATGTTTGTATTTGTTCAATTCCCAAAACGCTTCATCTCGGCAACCATGTTCTTGTGGTTTTCAGAGAAGCAAAAGAAGACATTAAAATTAATGGTATCTAAGAATTTGTTTTGCTCTTCTTGGTTGATTTTCATCGTTCATGTTAATGTTTCCAACTACAAGGTTTTCTTTTTTCATTTGAGTAGTAGTAGTTGTTTTTGTTTGCGTTGTATTTTGAAATATAAAGAGAGTTGATTCTTTGAAGAGCCGGAAAAGCATAAAATCTCAATTGATATTTACAATTTCAACATTTCTTTCAATTTTTTGAGGCCAAATTTAAAGCAAAACTGATAGAAAAGTTGAATGCTTAGAATACTGCCACATGATTTACTTAAGCATTCGGATCATTCCGAACTTCAGATCATTACAAAATTTTGTTCTCAAGAGGATTTGTGCTTCAAAGAGGGTGGATGGTGTTAGTGCTTCTAATAGGCACCCAAATGGACGAAGAGTACCATTACTCTTCTCTCACGTTTGATCCATGGCATGGGAAACAGAAGCTGCAAAATCAAGTAATTAATTAGCATGAAATCCATCCCTGCATATTGCTTTTTTGAACCCCAATTATGTTAGTAATCTTTCTGAAATGAAGTTCTTTTGACTCCCGTTGTCGACAATGAACTGTAGTAGGGAACCCTTTACCCACATTTGGGAGTGGAAGAGGTACTCCTCCTCCTCTAGATCTTCATGTTCCTCCTTCTAGATCTTCATGGTGGCAATAGTGGCATTGGGCTCCATATCAATAATCTGCTTCCCTTTGTCATTCCCCTTGTTGGGTTCTAACTTAGAGTTGGAACATGAATTTGATTAAGAAGCCTTCAGCTTGGCAACCAATGACTGCTTGGACTGACACTTACTTGAGTTGTGAGTGGAGCTCTTATGGAACTCACACCACTTTCCTGTGTCCTTCTTCAACTTTGTGGTGTTGTTCTTTGCTTGTGGCTTTGGAGGGTTGTCCTAAGCCGCCCCGCCTCAGCTTTGTTCTTTGTTTTCCGGTTTGTGGGAACCTTTCCCTTGCTTCGGATTCACAGATCCAAAATCTCGATTTTTCTGTTTAAGCTTCTACTCGATCTTGACAGTGTATCGGTACATCGTGTTGAGCGAGGAGATGTCCAGGAACTTCATCTCATCCTAGATGTACCTGTGTAGGAAGCTACAGTACTTGAGTACCAAATGCTTTTTAGAATCCTTGATACCCAACTTCGTGTGAAGGGTATGAAAAACATTGGTAAAATCTGGCACGTCTTGGTCCCTTCCCTACCACAGCATGGTCCACTTTATGTATTTATCCTCATAGCTCCCGACAGGGTAGTACTACTCCTTGATGGAGTCATGGAACAAATTCCAAGTGGGTGTGGCTAAAAACAGTGAGGGTGCACTTTCATCCTTCTGCTCACAGTAGGTTCCCCACTAGTCCTTGACATTGGGGGCAACTTTGAGAGAGAAAAATTAATCTTTTCTCAGCTGGAAAAATTATGAACAGAAAAATATCCTCCTAGCAAATTTTTCCATTTATCTATGGTGTTTGCATCTATTTGGCCCTCAATTATGGGAATGTCAAAGTTTACTTGTACCTTAAAAGGAATGATGCCTCCGTAGCGGTTGCTAGATGTGGATGCGTCGCCGGTGGGCAACCGTTGAAGGATCTGAGCAAAGTTATCCATCATTTCGTTCCATTGTTTCTCGAGAGCCTCCTCAAGCAATATTTTGATAGGATCTCCTTCTCCCTTGTCTTTCTTTTCTTCCCCCATGGGCGGTCATCAGGGTTTTCAAGGTTGATCTTGCAAAGGTTCAATAAGATCAATCCCTAACTCCTTATACCCTAACTTCATTGGGGAGATGCAAAGAAAAACAGAGACAGAGTAGATTGCTCTGATACCACTGATCCGGATTTCAACAGGAACGCAAAAAATTACAGATATAACCATAAATATTGAGATGCAGTAGAAATAACACTTCATTTCATTAATATCAAATACTGAAATATGCTTACAAACATAATGGAAATAATTTATACATTCAAGCTTCTGTGATCCATAATGAATTAACCAAAGTCTTTCGGTAGAAATCACATAAGAGAAATTTTTGGCCAATGAGTTTTGAACCAACAAGTGTGGTTCATCATCAGGACCAGATGAAGAGACAAATCATGGCAAAAGCTTAAATAGAGAGCAATGTAGAGACATAATGTCAAGTAATGGCTATATTTGAACAATAATATTTAAATTATGATATTAATTTATTAATATATTAAAAAAAAATATTATTGCGTAACGACTATACTAAACGACTAAACTGCTACAGTTTCAGAGCTGGAAGTGAACAGATCACGGATAGCAACACTGTTAAGAAGGGGACAAAGGCTGACTGTCCAGATGGGTGTAGAGGGGTCCATTGGGACCCCCACTTATAAACAAATAATCATGCAGAAACAGAGACAACAAGCAAAGGAGGGAGTCAGAATCCCCGGGAATGACAGGCTCAAGCAGAGCGGCGGGAAAAACAAGGAGAAAACACAGGTGGAAGACCATGAACCAAGCAGTAATACAATAAACCAAGGCAAAGAAGATGAGGGTCTGGAAGATACTGAAGACAGAAACGCTTCAGGACAAAATCTGACAGGAAACAAGGAAAAACAACAAGGAGCTAATGGGGAGCCCACAGACAGCAGGCAGGGGATCAAAGTGAAGGAAGGGGACACAAGCTCGAACCCCAACAAAGACTCAACAACAAACGGTATTTGTAAACCAAGGAAATCTGACAGTCTTAGAGTTGTAATAACGGATCCAGAAATACAAGCCTATAGAGAGCACATGACAGTACATGCAGTCATTTGCAAGTTTATGGGAATGTGGCCAACTGAAAGAGCCTTGTGTCAGTGGATCAGATAGCATTGGAAGCCCAGAGGAGATGTCAAACTACATTTGGGAGCCAAAGGTTTCTTTACAGTTGTGTTCACTAACATGGAAGACAAGGAGAAGATTTTCAATGGAGGCCCGTATTTCATGGCCTCAACTGGTTTATACATACGACCATGGAAACCGAACTTTGTTCCAGAGAAGGAATCCTTCACTCAAGTTCCAGTGTGGATCCGCTTGTTTTCTCTCCCGATAGACTATTGGGGTCTGAATGCTCTAAAGCAGATTGGAGACCAGTTGGGGATGTTTGTTAAAGCCTCAGAGGCAACATTGCAGAAGAAATACACTTCCTACGCAAGAATATGCGTGGAAATGGATGTATCAGGGGCACTGTATGAGGGATTATGGCTCGAATACAGGGATGAGGATTATTTTCAGGCAATAGACTATGAGCAGATCCCGTTTCGCTGCCAGAAATGTCATGAACACGGACATCTAATAAGGGAATGCCCTATGAACAAGAAGGAGGAGGACATTAAAACAGAACCAGCAAACAAAGGCAAGGATAACTTTATAACCCCGAAGTCAAGGCAGAGAGCCAACAGAAGAAGGGCACATAGAACAGGAATAGAAAGAAACAACAACAACAACACTTTTGAGCTCTTGGATCTGGAGACAGACTCAGAGGAGTTACAGAAAACCAAAGCAACAGGTAAGGAGCCAAGAGACAAGGAGGAACGAACCAGGAAATCAGAGGAAGAGAACAACAACAACAACGAAGTCCAAATGGGGGAGCAACCAGAAGAGCCGGAGGAGGACACAGACATGTTGACTAGTGATGGAGGGAGCGAGGACATTGAGTTGGAGGAAGTTTTAGCCCGGGAAGGGATGAATCTACCTGCCATAGTGGAGAGTTGGAAAAATCAAGGTATAGAAACGGTACCAGAAGAAGAAATCAAAAAAATCAGTGATCTGTTTACAGCAAGGCAGAAAGCAGCTCTAGAAAGACAACATAGAAAGCTAGGCATAGCAAGAGGTAATAGTCTCCACCCGAAGAGTCTTCTATGGAACTCATCAAGCTCACAGCAAAAGAAGAAAAGGGGCCGAAAGACAAGCAATGAATCTCTGCAGGAGCTAGGAATGATAATGATCAACTCAAGGAAAATGAAGGCTCTTAGCGCCTTCCCGTCCTTTCAATAACCCCTTAATTTTATCATGAAGATCATTTCTTGGAATGGTAGAGGGCTAAACAGCCAAGTAAAGCACAGAATGTTGAAACGCAAATTCCAGAAATATAGACCGGAAATCATGTTATTACAAGAAACAAAATGCAATGGATCCAACATGACAAAGTTAACCAAGAAGATAGGAAGGCACATAAATTTTCTAGAAGTTGAAAGTCAGGGCAGAGAAGGAGGACTGGCAACCCTATGGGACACAAGAGAACTTCAAATATTATCTGCAGAAGCGAACAAGCACTTCATTGTTGTGGAAGCTCAACCCACAGGTAATTCTGAATCTTTTTTATGTGTAAATGTATATGGACCTCAGAAGATAGAAGATAAAATTAGTTTCATGAATTCTTTACATAGACTTATTAGCAGGCACCCAATGTCCAAATGTATTATGGGGGGTAATTTCAATATGATAACAACCCTTCTCGAGAAGAAGGGGGCTCTCAGGAAACTCAATAGGGATGCAGAGTCTTTCATTAGTTTCATTGAGAATGCTAAATTGGTAGACATTCACACCAAGAGTGGCAATTTTACTTGGAACAATAGAAGAGGGGGAAATAGAATGATAGCCTCTCGCTTGGACAGATTTTTGGTTTCCGAGAGCATCATAATGGATGGTATCCTTGTTGAGTCAGATATCCTTCCCAGTGGAGGTTCGGACCACTGGCCAATATCGCTCATAGCAGATGTTCAAGGCACACCAAGGAATAAACCCTTTAGATTTGAAAAATTTTGGTTGGATCATCCCAGCTTCCTTCAGATGGTTGAAAAATGGTGGTTAGAACCTATGGAGGGTGAAGGCTCTAAAATGTTCAATTTGCAGAAGAAATTAAGACTTACTAAGGATAAGATAAAAGAGTGGAATAGAACAGTTTTTGGGGATATTTTCAAGGAAAAAACCTCTATAGAAAATAAGTTGGAACAAATTCACAGAGAATGGGCAGCTGGACAAAGCAGTGAGGAATCCATCGAACAGGAAAAGACTCTAACTCAACAGTGGCACAGTCGATGTCGGCATGAAGAAATCTTATGGAGGCAAAAATCAAGGATTCAGTGGCTAAAGGAGGGAGAGCAGAATACTAAATTTTTTCACAGATCTGCTCTAGATTACAGAAGTTCAAACAAAATTCTTGAGATGAGAAATGAAAATGGGGAGCCAGTTAAGAACCACCATGACATATCAGAGTTGCTCACAGCTCACTTCAGATCCATAGCACAGGAACCGCAGTCAAACAGAGGAGAAGCCATTAGGGAACTTCTAAAAGCCATTCCTAAAGCTATAACCTCTGAGCAAAACTGGGCCCTTAATAGAGAAATCACATTGGAAGAGGTAGAGGAAGCTGTAAGAAGCATGCCAAACGATAAAGCCCCTGGGCCGGACGGGTTCACAATCAATTTTTACAAGGCTTGCTGGAATATTGTGAAGCAGGATATTTGGGAGGTTGTAGAGGACTCCAGGCGTTCTGGAACCATACTCAAATCCATTAATTCGACCTTCATAGCGCTAATTCCAAAGGTAGAGGAAGCTAATACTCCTGAAAAGTTCAGACCTATTGCTCTCTGTAATGTTATCTATAAAATAATATCAAAAGTTATTGCCAATAGGCTGAAGCCCATTCTCCCGGGGATCATATCGGAAGAGCAATCGGGTTATGTAGAGGGAAGGCAGATATTAGACAACATTATCCTGGCTCAAGAGATGATCCACACTCTCCATACGAGGAAAAAAGCAGGGATGCTAATGCAATTGGATTTATCAAAAGCTTATGACAAGGTAAGCTGGAAATACCTCGAAGCAATTTTGGATGCTTTCGGTTTCAATAGGCATTGGGTTAACTGGGTTCTGGCCCTCATCAAATCCGCGAGATTCTCGATCTTAGTCAATGGGGCCCCCTCTGAACCATTCTCACCTTCGCGAGGAATAAGACAGGGCGATCCTTTATCCCCTTTCCTATTCGTTATCCTCATGGAGGGTCTCAGCAGAATTATAGCCAAGAAGAAAGCTGCAGGGGAAATTAAAGGTCTTCAACCAATCCTAACTATTCCTGCTACTACTCATCAACAGTTCGTGGATGACACTATGTTACACGGTAACCCCACAGTGAAAGAGGCCTTGGCATTCAAGGAAATCCTAGATCTCTTTAGCAGAGCATCAGGGATGGAAATCAATTTCTCCAAATCTACGATTTTCTTCTTCAACACTCATCATGCTATTCAAGCTCACCTTTCTCAACTTCTAGGCTTCCGGATAGGCAGTTTACCTTCGAGATATTTAGGAGCTCCCCTTACTCTGCGGCCTTGGCAGAAAGTGCACTGGGAAAAGATCATAGCCAATATGGAAAACAGATGCAAACACTGGACACACAGGGCGCTTAACTTTGCAGGAAGATTAATCCTCACAAAGGTTGTGTTACAGTCTATACCGCAGTACTTATTATCCATGCTACCGGCCCCCAAAGGGATTCTTCAACAAATCAGAGCGATTCAGAGATCCTTTTTATGGAGTGGGAATGGGGACAAGAGAAAATGGGCGTTAGTAGCCTGGAACAAATTATGCAAGCCGAAATATTTGGGGGGACTAAACCTTGTGGATCCGGCGGTGACCAACATAACCTGTGGAGCAAAGCTATGGTGGAGATGGATTAAAGAGCCCAATCTGCCATGGGCCAGACATTGGAAACACAAGTACATCCCTAACTGTAATCAGCAGGATCTTATAAGATTGCAGGAGGTTCGAGAGGGCTCGCCCATATGGAATCTTGCAAGACAAAACCGCAGCCTAGTGCAGGAAAATAGCTTTTGGGAAATACGCAATGGCAGGCTTGCCCTGTTTTGGGAAGATGCATGGAAACAATTCCCCAAATTAGACACCCCAGAGTTAGCACATCTCAAACAGATCAGCCAGCACGAAGGCAGAAGCAGAGTCTGCCATTACTGGGACTTGAGCAGCAGAGATGCAAACTGGAGAGGATGGATACACCTCAGTGCTGATAACAACATTGAGGGAAATGAAAGCATAAATCAACTCAACAGGCAGATTCGTAAAAGAAGGATAAGGAAAACAGAGGAAGAGGATCAGCTCAGATGGGGTATGACAGGAAATGGAAATTTCTCATTAAAAGAAGCGAGGGAACTGTTAGTAAAGGCAGAACAGGAGGAAGCAACGCCCTGGTGCAACAAAGTGTGGGACAACTTATTTTGGCCGAAAATTAAGACCTTTTTATGGTTACTAATGAGAAACAAAACCCTGACATGGGACAATCTACGAAGGAAAGGGTTCGAAGGGCCTTCCAGATGCCCGATGTGTTCAGGGGAAGAAGAAACTATAAACCACCTATTTAATTCGTGTGAATGGGCAAACCATCTATGGAATTGGATGGAGGGAATTATGCGGAATTCAGACCGAGACCGAGAGTCCATCCAAAACACGATTTTAAATTGGCAAAACAATTTCTCCAAAAACCAGAGAGTCAATAACATATGGAAAGCCATGCCAGGCTTTGTACTGTGGACAATATGGAAAGAGCGCAACAGGAGGGTATTTCAGGATGAAAACAGGAGTATTGAGCATTCTAAAGTAACTATTCTTACAAATATTAAACAATTGATTCAGACAAAGTGCAAGACTGATCCCAACGAAAAGCCCTCGGATCGAGACTTACATATCTTGAAGTGCTTCCAACTGGAAATCAACCACAGCATCGCAACGCCGAGACACCAGCAACAACCAAACTCGGAGGCCGATAGATGGACTTGTCCGCTAGCGGGAGGTTTGAAGCTGAATTTTGATGGTGCCTCCAGAGGCAACCCCAGGAAAGCTGGCATTGGAGGGGTTATCAGAGACCAGGAAGGAGAAATTATGCATATCTACTGCAGAGAGTTGGGGGAAGGCACGAACAATGATATGGAGTTCGCAGCGTTAGAACAAGGATTGAATATTCTAAGAAATCTACCGACATGAAATGCAGTGGTAGAAGGCGACTCGTCCCTGGTTATTTCGGTCGCAAAGAGAATTCAGGGAGGCACTCAAGCATGCAAAGCCACAAGACACTGGAGGCTCGCCAAGGTGACGGAGAACAATGCAAAATTAATCGGCGAAATGAAAGGTTTAGTCTTTCAATCGGTCAGGCGTAAGGCAAATGGGCTAGCCGATTACTTGGCAAACTACAGCATTGACAACCAAGACAGGGGATGGGACACATGTTGGCAGCAAGTGGACTGTCCTCACCTCAAGGAGAGATGCCTACAGCTGGCAAGAGAGGACGTGGGTAATTTAAACCGGGCTTAACCGGAAAATGGCAGACTATATCGGCCCCTCATGATGAAATACTCGGGAGACGATATGAGTGGCGAAGGTTGGCACAGATCGAAAGGACAAGCTGGGCGTATGCATTTATGGCAACAGAGGGTGCACAGAGATCACATCTTCAAGTTGATATTTCGAAGGGACTACTGCAGCTGCCCCCTCAGCAGGATCGACATTTGGCACGATTATATTCATCAAGGCATGAGCAACATTTATTTGTATAGCAGGCGACATCACGCAGCATTCACGGCCACCCAAAGGAACTATGATTGCAGTACGCCCACGATGTTTCGGGAGGTGAGGCTTAGCGTGGGAAACCTTACGGCGAAGAGTTATTTAACTAACTGCTGGAGCAACGTCTCATTCACTCATTCTAAAGGCATTGCTTTGGGTTACAATTGTTCTCGAGTCCGAGCTGCTATCCAAGTGACGGGTAATAGGAACGATATGGATACTGGGAATTGTAGGAGTATCAATGCAAACCAGGAGCTCCGGGCTGCAAGAAGCGCATATGAAACTCGAACGACTACAAGAAACAAACGGAGAATTGCTGAGATGGAGGCTGCGGTAAAGGAGGAGGAACAGCCGCGTGATGAGGAGGAAATCGCAAGGGAGGTAGATTGGTTAATCGACCCAGGCACTGCATCCAGACGCGCCACTCAATTCGTGCGCACACAAGTAGAAAGCTGGAGGATCAAGACCCTTTTGGCGAAAGCTCTGGATTCCATGGATGCTGGGAATCAGAACTCGCAAGGGGAAAACCATATAACTGAAGGCCAACTAAAAAGTTTGATTGAGATTTGCGGAGTGTTGGACAACAAAATTTCAGCTGTGCGTGAGGTGGCGGAAACTGTCAATAAGAAATTAACACTGCTTATTCGACTTCTCTGGCAGACCTTAAGTCCGGATCCCCTGAGTTCTGAGAGAAAGCAGCAAGCACCGCCGAAGGAAATTCACAACTACCGATCCCTGTAGGAAAGAGTGGATAGGCACGTCCTGGAATAAGGTCTGGATATTGTAAGTAGGTTCGGAATGCCACCGTAATGATTCGGTTCTGATGGTGCCTTCTCTTCGGCCTTGTCTGCTATCATGTTTGTGCCATCTCTCTGGCTTTGTCTGTTGTCTGTTTCTGTGGGCCTATATGGCTTTTGTCTGGTGTCTGTCTGGTGTCTTGAACTGTAATTTTGTATTATCCTGATAGTGTGCTAGTTACAGTGATGCAGTTCAAGAATTATCGATGTTATAGATATGAGAAGGAGATAAATGGCTAAGGCCACCCTGCGCGGTGTGCAGTTAGCATTTTGAAATATCATAGTCTCTGGTTGTCTCAGGGCTGGTGTCTTGTGTCTTTTGTATTGTCTTCATCAGGTCTCGATCTGCTACTGCAGATTTTTTGTACAATATTTTTGTTTCATAATATAACTATCTGACTTACACAAAAAAAAGACTATACTAAACGACTAGTTTTTGAAAAGTAATATTTAAATAATGATATTAGTTTATTAATTTATTAAAAATATTAATAGGTAATGACTATATTATACGACTAGTTTTTGAAAAATAATATTTAAATTAATTTATTAAAACCAAATATTACTAGTTTTTGAAAAATAATATTTAAATTAATTCTGAATAATTCGGAAATATGATTGACAACCAATTCAAATAAGACTATGAAAAAATAAGAACATAGTTTTCAAACCCGATAGCACGGACTGAAGTAAAAACAGTATAAATAATAACCACAGTTAATATTATATCAATCGAAGACTATGAAAAAATAAGAACATAGTTTTCAAACCCGATAGCACGGACCGAAGTAAAAACAGTATAAATAATAACCATAGTTAATATTATATCAAGCGATTCCGATTATTATAGGCCAAGCCATCTGCCGGATGGTAGGGACTTATAAATAATAACCATAGTTAATATTATATCAATCAATTCCGATTATTATAAGCCATGCCATCTACCGGATGGCAGGGACTAATAAGAGACTAGCATTTCTTCAACTTTACAAATTTAACAGAGAGCAGTGAAATGAAACAGTTAACTTTGCTTTTATCCTTACATTTCCAAAATATTCTTGAATCCATAATGGAGAAAAGGATTGCCACATGGGTGAGCAGCATTATCAAACCACTTTGAAGGTCCCGGCTTTCGGCAAAGCAGAAATATTTTGATGGAGTGTCGGCCATTGACCTGAGTTTTTAATGCCCAACATAAACCAAAACCAACGCAAACGCAAGGAATACATTTAAGATTCTTTCCTCTGCTCCTGGAAATACCCTTTACAAAATCAAACTCTCTGGAATATAAATTTCTAGACTTTTAGACTGCATTCTCCCACCATGTTCTCCGCTATTTCCATTACTGCTTCTACCATTACATCCATTGATTTCTGTTCCGCAACTGCCATTTCCAACATCCTTCTGCTACGGGCAATTTTCGTGGGTCTGACTATCAACCGTGGTAGGGTTTTGAAGGTTTCAGGAATTTTTCGAGATGAGTGATAGAAGCATTTCTGCTTACTGGTGTCATGCGTGCAACTGTTTCATCAGACTATTGTCCAGAGATACCATATTTAAAATTAATTTAAATATTATTTTTCAAAAACTAGTTCTTTAATATAGTGGTTACTTATTAATATTTTTTTTTGATAAATTAATAAACTAATATCATAATTTAAATATTATTTTTCAAAAACTACTAATATTTGGTTTTAATAAATTAATTTAAATATTATTTTTCAAAAACTAGATGTTTAATATAGCCGTTACTTATTAAAATTTTTTAATAAATTAATAAACTAATATTATTATTTAAATATTATTTTTCAAAAACTAGTCGTTTAATATAGTCATTACTTAATATTTTTTTTTAATATATTAATAAATTAATATCATAATTTAAATATTATTGTTCAAATATAGCTGTTACTTGAAATTATGTCTCTACATTGCTCTCTGTTTAAGCTTTTGCTATGGTTTGCCTCTTCATCTAGTCCTGATGATGAACCACACTTGTTGGTTCGAAACACATTAGCCAAAAATTTCTCTTATGTGATTTCTACCGAAAGACTTTCCTTAAGAATGGAAATAAGACTAGCTCGGGCAATGATAGCTTATCTATGAAAAGAGATGTGATGGCTACATGCCTCTGAACTATGTTACAATGAGGCTTGAAGGTCTATTTATTATTGAGAAACAATGGAAAACCCTAAACATCCAAAAACCTAACCCTAGGAGATGAAACACCAAACTATGGGCCCCGTTGGGGTAAGTTGGTACATCAACTTCCCGAAATTGTAACTTTGGCATATGATCTCCGTTTGATGCACACGATACCTCGTTAGAAAGATCTATCCGAGGATTAAAAGTACTAAAAGCAAATTCTAGGTTAAACACTTGTATTCACTATTGGTTGTTTTCCCAAAAAACGTCATTTAGGAATGGCTCTGGAAGTTGAGGACCCAAAAAATTGCCAAAAAATAGTAAATTATGCTACAATTAAGGAAATTGAAAAACTGAAAGAAACAATGGTGGGGGTCCAATTTGAATATGTGGGTGGCTACCAATATCCACCTGGATCATTCCTCCCCCATTAGGAAGCAATGGTCCCCATTGTGTTGAGTTCCTCCATGAGATGAGGAAACTTCTACTGAACTTGGTCCCTGGTGAAGGAGTTGGCCTGCTTTAACAACTTGATCTAGTAGGATCCTTTGTTGTCGAGTGTTCTTGATCTGTGTGTCCATGATCCAATCAGTTGTGGCTTGTTCCATGCAGTCTGGGTTTAACTCTTTCGGTGTGAGTTGTTATGCAATGTCGGATGTGTCCAACAATGGTGGAAAGTAGAGCTGAAGGCGGTCCACATTGAACACTCAGTGCAGACCAAGGAATGGTGGAATACTGAGCTCAATGGAATTATCCCCCACTACCTTAGTGATGGTGTATGGCCCATATCAGAGCAGGAGAAGCTTGCGATGGGGCCCAACGAGGTGTTCCTTTTGCAAATGTAGCCAAACTTTGTCGCCCACATGGAACTTGTGTGGCACTCGATGTTGATCATGTCGCTGCTTGTACTTAGAATTGGCTTTGTCAAAGATGTCATGGACCTTTTAGCGGATGTGATGAATGTGCTCAATGAAGCTATTTTCCTTACTGGCTTCAGATTGGACATGAGCTGAATCTGCCTGAGTAGCTGCAAATGGTATGACCACATCAATGGGACATAGTGGCTAGAATCCCAGGCCCACCTGAAAAGGGTTGTGGCCAATCGAGATGTGGAGAGCCCGGTTATAGCTGTACTGGACATAACAGAGGCTGTTATCCCATGTGTGTTAATGTGTTGAGTTGTACATGTGTAGAATGTGTACAATCATCTTGTTGAAAACCTCTGTCTGGCCATTAGTTTGGGGATGGAAAGTTGTGGACTTAGTGTGCTTGGTGTCTAGCATCAACCAGAGACTGGAACAAAATTTACTAAGGAACCTGTTGTCCCGATCTAAGATGATATACTGTGGGATCCCAAAGTGTACCCACACTTGTTCAAAGAAGAGTTTACCAGTGGCTTTTTCTGTGAGTCTTCTTGCAGGTCGCCACAATGGCCATCTTGGAGAATCTGTCGACGACCACAAAAAAACAGTCGTTGTCATGCTTAGTAGAAGGAAGGCCCAACATGTAATCCATGGAGATGGATTCCCAAGGTCGACTAGGGGTAGGAAGCAGAGTATAGAGGCCTTGCTTCTTGATGGGCAGTTTGGAAATGGCGCAGGAAGTGCATGATCAGATGTACTTCCTGACATCCTGTCGAATATTCATCCAGTAGAAATACTTCTACAGTACTGCCACTACTTTTTCGACCCTGAAATGTCCAGTGACTCGACTGTGGTGCACTTCCAAAATCATCTTGGAACGCTCGCTTGGAGGAACACAAAGGTGTCCCAAGTGGCATAATAATGCATTCTAGAGGTGAAAATCTAGCACTTGCTGACCCTCCAAGAGCGTTTGGTATGTATGGCCAAATTTTGGGTCGCTTTTGTAAAAAAGTGGCCAATCAGAAGTTTCTAGCTCACAAGAGTTGAGCACGGTGGTTAACGCCATGTTCAGGCATCAGCTGAGGTAGTCTACGACATTATTGGTGTTTCCCTTCTTGTACGTGATATTCAAAAGGAATTGTTGTAGGTATGTGGACCAGTTCTGATGGTGATCATTCTACAACTTCCCTTGCGAATGTATGAATTGTAGGGGTTGGTGGTTTGTGTGGATGATCGTTTTCTTCCTCAAAATGTAATGCTTCCATTGTCGAAAGACCTGCACATTGGAATACATCTCTTTGTTATAAGTGGGATACTTCCGAACTATGTTTGAAAGTGTCTCACTGTGATATGCCACTAAATGCCCCTGTTGAATAAGGGCTACCCCAATAGCATAGTCAGAGGCATCTATCTCAATCTCAAATGGTTGGTGCAAGTATAGTAATGTGAGCACCGGTGCAGAGAAGAGGTGATGTTTCAACTTTGTGAACGCCTTCTGTTGAGATTTAGACCAAAATAAATTTTCTTTCTCTCCTCCCTTGGTGACTTGACTCAAGGGCCAAGTGATATCAGAGAATCCCAACACGAACCTGCGGTAAAAATTGGCAAGACCTCGAAAGTTGTGGAGCTCTATAAGAGTGGTTGGGGCTGGCCAATCCTGAATGACTTGGATCTTGGCTAGATCCACATGCACACCCCCACCCCCACCCCCGTTCATCAATAATGTATCCCAGGTACTGAACCTGGTTCATGCCGAAAGTGCATTTCTTCAAATTGGCACACAGCTTGTGTTGCTGCAGTGTTTGGAGAACCTGTCGGATATGGTGGAGGTGCTCTTCCCAACTCTAAATGAAGATCAGGATGTCATCGAAGTATACCACTACAAATGAGTTGGTGAATGGCTGAAATATGTCATTCATTAACGTCATGAAGGTTCTAGGAACATTCGTCAACCCGAAAGGCATAACCAACCACTGGAAAAGGCCCTCCTTGGCTTTGAGGCAGTCTTCCACACATCTGAGGGTTTGATTGATAGTTTGTGATATCCAGACTTCAAGTCGATCTTGCTGAAATATTCCCCCCCTTGAGTTGGTCCAAAAGGTCATTAATCTATGGGACCGAGTACATATTCCGGACAGTGATCTTGTTCAACGCCCGATAGTCAATACAAAGTCTCCATGTCCCATCCTTCTTTCGTACCAACACGATCGGGCTCCCACAGGGCGATGAACTTGGATGGATGTGACCTTTCTGCAATAGCTCATGAATCTGCCTCTTAATTTCTTTGTTCTCCAAAACAGAGTGTCGATATATGGGTTTACTGGGAAACGATGCACCTGGGGTCAGATCAATGGAGTGCTTGACCTGACAGTGCAAAGGCACCCCTGCGGGGAAGGTGAAGATGTCCTCGTACTCCTCCATGACCTTTTCCATCTATTTTTTTCGTGCGAAGGGGCCCTATTTGGAGGTCGTGGATACCCTCTTCTTCTTTCCCTGAGGGTGTATCATCAGGAAAACAAATTTCCCGATTTTGGAAATGAACTTACTGCATTGTTTTGCAGTAATCAAATAGATGCTGATAGGTGGTGCTACCTCCGGTATCCTGTAAAACTTATTTCCCAAGGTAACAATAAAAGCGCAAGGCCGTGACTCATACGTAGCATGTCGCTTCCACAAGTATGGTTGGCCTAAATATACATCAAAAACATTAACGTCACACAATACCTCATCCGTGAAGGGCTTGATGTTGTATGGAAGGCGACACTGCTGGCTCATGTGAAGATCACGTCCTTCGTGAAGCCACCTGATGGTGTACGGTTGTGGATGCGTTGTGGTCGGTAAGCCCAGCCGCTTCACGACCTTTGTCGAAATGAGGTTCTTTTGACTCCCGCTGTTGACAATGAATTGTAGCGGGGAACCCTTTACCCACATCTGGGAGTGGAAGAGGCGCTCCTCCTCTAGATATTCATGCTCCTCCTTCTGGACCTTCATGGTGGAAATAGTGGCATTGGGCTCCACATTGATAATCTGATTCCCTTTGGCATTCCGCTTATCGGGTTCTAACTCAGAGTCAGAACATGCATCTGATTCAAAAACCTTTAGCTCGGCCACCAGTGACTGCTTGGCCTGACACTCACTTGTGTTGTGAGTGGAGCTCTTATGGAACTCACACCACTTCCCCGTGTCCTCCTTCAGCTTCATGGTGTTGTTCTTTGCTTGAGATTTTGGCGGGTTGTCTTGGACCGCCCCGCCTTGGTTTTGTCCTTTGTTCAGTGGTTTGGGGGCACCTTTCCCTTGCTTCGAATTCACATATCCAAAGTCTTGCTTTTCTTGTTTAAGTTTCTGCTCGATCTTGACAGCATACCGGTACGTTGTGCCGAGTGAGGAGATGTCTAGGAACTCCATCTCATCCTAAATGTACTTGTGTAGGTAGTCGTGGTACTTAAGCACCAGATTTTTCTCAGAATCCTTGATACCCAACTTCGTGCGAAGGGTATGAAAAACATTATAAACTCTGGCATGTCTTGGTCCCTTCCTTGCCGCAACGTGGCCCACTTTATGTATTTATCCTCATATCTCCCGACAAGGTAGTGCTTCTCCTTGATGGCGTCCCGGAACAAATTGCAAGTGGGTGCAGCTGTAAACAATGAGGGTGCACTTTCATCCTTCTACTCACAGTAGGTTTCCCACCAATTCTTGACATGGGGGGCTCTTTGAGAAGAGAAAAAGTAAACTTTTCCCAACTGGAAAGTCATGAACAGAAAAATATCCTTTTAGCAGATTTAACCATTTATCTATGGCATCTACATCTTTTTGGCCCTCAAATATGGGAATGTCAAAGTTTACTTGTACCTTAAAAGGAGTGGCGCCTCTAGAGTTGTTGCTAGATGTGGATGCGCCGCCGGTGGGAAACAGTTGAAGGATCTGAGAAAAGGTATCCATCATCGTGTTCCTTTGTTTCTCGAGGGCCTCATCAAGCAATATTTTGATAGGATCTCCTACTCCCTCATCTTTCTTTTCTTCCCCCATGGGTGGTCGTCAAGGTTTGCGAGGTTGATCTTGCAAAGGTTCAACCAGATCGAGCTCTAACTACTTACACCCTGACCTCGTTGGGGACAAGCAAATAAAAACAGAGAAAGAGAAGACCGCTCTGATACCACTGATCCAAATTTAAACATGAACGAAACAAATTACATATATAACCATAAATACTGAGATGCAGAAAAATAACATTTCATTTCATTAATATCAAATACTAAAATATGCTTACAAACAAAATGGAAATAAGACTAGCTCAGGTGATGGTATCTTATCTCTGAGAAGAGATGTGGTGGCTACATGCCTCTTAACTATGTTAAAATGATGCTTGAAGGCCTATTTATTATTGAGAAATAATGGAAAACCTTAAACATCCAAAAACCTAACCCTAGGAGATGAAATGCCAAACTATGGGCCCCGTTGGGGTAAGTTGGTACATTAACTTCCTGGGGTCGTAAATTTGGCATATGATCTTTGTTTGATGCACACGATACCTTGTTAGAAAGACCTATCTGAGGATTACAACTGTTGATAACGAATACTGAGTTAAAAACTCGTAGTCACCAATGGTGTGGGTCCAAATGGAATAAGCGGGTGGCCACCAATATCCACCTAGATCAATTTTATATATATATATATATATATCCATCTCTCCTTCTTTGTCTCTCTATCTCACTCCCGAAACTTACACTCTCACTCTCCATATCTATCTATCTATCTCTCTCCCTCTGTCTTCTTCTCCCTCTCTCTCTTCCCCTTCTCTCCATCTTTCCTATCTCTCCATCTCTCCCTTGTCACTCCCTCACTCTCTCTCAATCTCTCACTTGTCACTTCCTCTCTCTCTCCACATTTCTCTCTCTATGTCTTTCTTCTTCCCTCCCTCTCTCTTCCTCTCCAACTCCATCACTCTATCACTCACTCTCTCTTTCTATCTCTTCCTTTGTCACCCACCTCCCTTTGTCTCCCCCTCCATCTCCACCCTCTCTCCCCCCCCCCCCTCCATCTCTACCCTCTCTCTTTCCTCCCACTCTCCTCTCTCCCTCACATCCTCTCCATCTCTACCTTGTCACTCCCTCACTCTCTCTCCATCTCTCCCTTGTCACTCCCTCTCTCTCTCCACCTCCATCTCTCTACGTTTTTTTTCTTCCTTCCATATCTCTCCCCCTCCAACTCCATCTCTTTCTCCTTACCTCTCTCCTTATCTCTCTTCCTCCATCTCTCTTACTCTCTCACCCACCTAGCTTTCTCTCCACCCCCATCTCTCTCTCTCTCTCTCTCTCTCTATATATATATATATATATATATATGAGATCAAGAATTGTAACTTTGTGTAAACAATAATATATGTAATGTCTAATATCATTATAGTTATAATGGAGATGATTATTATTATAATATATAGGAATAATAATAATCAATATTATTGATTATCATACCAATAATAATATATAAATAAATAACTTGTTAAAGAAACAGTAATATGTTAACTTTGAATTATAGATAGACCAATTTCTTCTAATCAAATTAATATCTCTATGCCTTAGATTCTACATTTTACATTACATTATATTACATTTTACACCAGCATAGATCCATCTTAACTTTGGATCTATCGAGTGTCGAGAGAGATCAAATCTCTCGAGGTACAAACTTCTTTTTCGAGTGAAAAAAATGAGGAAATGTTTGAACCTTGAGAGATTTGATCCCTCTCAGTGCTTGATAAATCTGAGTTAAGATGAATCTAGGTTGGTTTCAGTCGTGCGCTACCAAAAAAATTATGTTGAACATATAATTATTGAGTTGATTTTAAATATATTTAATACGCCTAAGATTATATATTATGAGAATACAAATGTTGAATACAAAATTAGAATGTTGAATGATAAAAAATGCAAATAATAGGAATATAGTCAATCAAAAAATAGTTTACAATGTGATTGATCTCAATCTCTCTTCTGCTTCTTTTCTTGCAATCACACATGCTACTTTTTCCACCTTTGCATATCGATCATAAAAGGAAAGTTGAAATCGTAGACCATTCATATCTTTAAATCGAGATATTACAGTTAACATCATACGCTGTCTCTCTTGCTTCCCAATATTAATAGTAGCTTTCTCTAGAGTCAATCCTTGTGACTTATGGATTGTTAAGCCCCAAGCAAGTTACAAAGGAAGTTGTTTTCTACTACCTATTTCAATAGGTGTAATAGGAACTATCCGAGGGCATGAATCATCCCATGGTACTCCCATATAATTATCAAATTTTAATAAAACATATGTGGGTGGTTCTGGGGGTGATTTTCCAGGTTTATACACAATTTTTTGTACAATTCCAAGAGCACCATTTATGAGTCCTGCAACATTCCATATGTTTGATATAAGCATCATTCAACCTCCAACTGCAATGAGTAATTCAAATTACATTCTTTCATAATCTATTTTCATGCAGTTTCCTTTTACTTTTGTAGCAACACTGACTGCAATGGGACAATTTAGGCTTCTTAAAACAAGCTTATTATGATTTTCTACATCATCATTTGTTGCAAAAAAATGTATTTCCTTATCAAAGGACTCTTTTGTGGAAGGATTCAAGCATGTATTTGTATGAGTCATAAGTGGTTCCAAGTCTTCCATAGTTGGTATTGCATCCCTTACATTCATTAACAAATGATGAAAATATATTTGTTGATTGCTTTGTCTATCTTGTCGAAACACGATATCAAGGGTCACAACCGTTGTGAATGAGTTCCATAATTATTTTGCAATACCTTCACATGCATATATATGTTTATCTAGAATAGTGGGTAATTGTCTCAAATTTCCGACCAATACAATAGACCTCCCACTAAAAATAATCTTCTCATTTTCTGGGAAAGTCTATCGAAGTTTCTTATCAATTCTTTGCAATAAATTTCTTCCAATGAAACTCATTTCATCTATTAATATATACTTCTCATGCTTCAACTCTTTTTTTAGGGTCATTAAACTTGGTCCTTTCAAAGGTGACATGTCTTTGATTGGAAGTTGAAGTGCAAAATGAATTGTTCTTGTAGATATGTTGAAAGTTGCAATCCCTGTAGGATCTAAAATAAGTAATGGACTCTTCTCCGGAGAGGACTCAGCTTCAAGGGAGTTTTTAATAGCTTTGATCAAATAAGAATTTCTTGTACCTACAGTTCCTTGAATTATCATAAGTAATTGATCAACCCCTAATCTATAATGGTCAAGGACAATATCAAATGTTATTCTTTGCTTAACCCCCAAACTTTCAATAGAATAAGACTTTGCATGTTGGTTAGCACAGATCAAATTCAACTTTCTCTTTTCAGATATGAAATGAATAACATGATTGGAAGTTACTTCATCAACAAAATGTGTGTTCCAATTATGCACATGATCACGATCTCTGTGTCCCAACATCTCAAACTCATTGTAATTTATATATTTATTCTGATACAATGCACAAATGATCTCCCACTCATTCTCCATAGAATCTATAGGTGGATTCTGAACTTCTTCTCCATCAGATTCAACTTGATAAACTGGAGGCAATGGATTGCGATCAACATGCCATGGCTTGTATCAAACGTTTTCCCAGTTATGCAATATCTCATCATCTTCCCAAACTATATCTAATGACAGGCCTTAAGTGCAAATAATGTCTCTTATCAATGTTTTGGAAATCACGAAAGGCCTTAAGTGCATATAATGTGCTACAATATGAGGATTATAAATGACATTTTAACATCTCCATTTCCTTGCTTCCCCTAGATCTCTATGACATGTACCTGGCATTAATTGATTTAAATTTGGCCATTACATATATGCTGCACTTAATATAAATAATATTGTAGGACACCTAATCTGTTTACCAAATCAGATAGCTCAGCATGACACTTATTCCAATATGCACGTGTGCCTCTTAGTATAGTTCCAAATCACATCGATCTTTCTCCAAGTAGTGAACCTGGAAGATTTTTCAAATATTCTCATAACTCCTCCATTGTTGTTGGTAGATCTATTATATTCTTCTTATAAATAATACATAGGAAGCTTTAGCATGATGTCTCATGATGATATTGAGTAAAAAGTATCTAATCTATGGTACCTTCCAAACCTATTATCATGATATCGAAGAAGATGCTTTTCATACTCATGAAGATGGACATGTCTCTAAAATTCTTGCAACCAATTTGCTTCACATTTTTGGAACAACGATGGCAATTCCATGTCGAATAATCCCACAATGTTATACTCATTGACTGGAGATGAGCCAATGCTAGACCAGCAAAGCACTTCCTCTACATTAGGGTTATTTACCCAATCTTGAATAATATTAATCTCTTGTTGATAATTTGGAAGCTTTGATGCAAATGAAGATGTATGTAAGCCATCTAATGCATCACCAATCACTAGAACCCCTTCGAACATTGCAAATTCAATGTCACTATCTATCTATGGCAAAGTAATAACATTAATTATATGTGACTCATCTGTTGCAATTTCATATAATTCTTGAAGTGTATCATTATCAACTTGAACTCCATGATAATATGGATCATTCTCAATCTTATAGTATAATGCACACAATACAATTTCTTTCCTGATAGTAAAATCATAACTTGATCCTTTTGCACCTTTTTTTCGCACAACAATTATCAAATCTAAGTCTTTAATATGTCGGGGTAACTTCATGGTAAGATTGGTAACCTCTTGTGGAAAACTAATGGCGTGTCCTCTATATTTGTATTGTCCACCTGTTGAGTGCATAGCCTGCAAAATATGAGTTGCATGTGCTATCAACACCTCTTCAACTTGTGTAATATCTACAAGTACTTTAGGTTGTTCTCCTATATTCATATGGTTATCGGCTGAAAATCTATGATGAATTCCTTCTCTTTTACATCTCATGCACATTGTACCTGTATTTATCATATGTTGTTGAATTCCAACATACGACTATTCACACAATGGAAGTTTTATGTTCAGGTTTTTACGTATTTACCCTAGAAAAATATCCCCTTCTCCCTTTTTTTTGTTCAATTATTGTATAAAACCAAGAATTCTAAAGTTTAGGTGGGGGGGTTGGAGAAGGGGGGATGGTTTGTAAGGTCCAATGTGTTTGTGTAAACCAGATTGCTCATGTATTGGATTACTGTCATGCCAACTTGTATCTAGGGATCTGGGGGTGGAAAATGGCATACACCTTTTAGGGTCCTAGATGTATCCTAGGGTCAGGTAAAACCTTTTTAGCCTTCATATTGGCCCCGCATCGCATAAGCATTGTTGGGCCTTGCACTAGTTATATCACATGTAGTTTAGATCCAAGAATCCAAGGTTCTAGTGTGGAAAAGGGATCAACCTCAATACAAGTTGAAGTAAAAGTCCTTCTCAATGTTGGAGGGCTAGTCCACCAACATAAAATTTCCACCATGGAAGTTTTGTGTTCAGGTTTTATGTATTTACCCTAGAAAAATCTCCCCTTCTCCCTTTTTTCGTTCAATTATTGTATAAAACCCAAGAATTCTAAAGTTAGGGTGGGGGGTGTTAGCTCTGCTATAAGACGAAGTTTTTAGTGGATTGAAAATAGGTCTGGCTGTGTGTTTTTAGCAAGTAGGGAGCCTACATCAGTTCGTTTTCCTCCTCTTCCTTCATTTTTCCTTCACTCCCATAACCCTCGTTACCCCTGTTTTCTTCCAAAGCCCGCCATAAACCATTTTCTTTAGCTCTCAGGTGCCAAGTTCATACCATCATGTAACCGTATTCATATGCGCACGTTCACTGAATTTTTTCTCGCCACCACAGCCTTTTTTCCCGCGCGCTAAACCCTGTTCTTTTCCTCTACCGTCGATTGCATCCACCGTGGGATCCAACGGTGATCGCTCATCCCGTGCCCGTAACATAACCACACGTTAATGCATGGGGAAAGTGGTTTATTCCATATCACATCTGCCACGCATCACAATTGTATTGGATCGCTCCTCCGCGTACGTTTACCATTCACCTCTGATAAGCGGTTCGGGGAAACCACTTGCCGTCGTCCCGTCGTCCCCACTGATTAATTCCAGCGTAGCTTTCAGCCTCGATCATTGTTGGATATGCCCACCTCGCGATCCAATGGCCCTCGTTTGCTCGCTCCCGCTTCTTCCCGATAGCCCCTGCAATTCAATCTCCGCTGCCCATCTGCAATATCCGACGACTGATGTTTACTCCTAGTCCTGCTCATTTGTTCGCCATGAATTCTTCACCGCCTTTGACTGAGCCATGCTTCCGAAGGACAATGGTGGCCATCTACCAGTACCCTGTGCAATTATTCTTCAACAACTGAATTCAAGAGCATTATGGCCAAAAAGCAAGAAGGATGTGCCTCGAGCAGTTAAACATTTATCAGTTATGGAGCTTCTTTTGTATAACACTCCACCTATTCAGAAAGGACAACCGAGCACCAGAGAATGTCAAATTCACTCATTTGAAACAACAAATTGCAACAGAAACCCATATCAGACAGTTAATGTGGTTGGTGGTCCATTATGACCCCTCCATGCATAGGATAGCAGATATTTTCTTGGTAATCAACCTCTATATATACCCAGAGACAAGATGTAATTAAGGTTGATGGTTTTGGTTTTGATGTAAGATTCAACTTCTGGAGACTGTGACTACTTTGACACTTGCAACGTCTGGTCTTCATTTTCAGCTAATACAAGCTTCTTTTGCTGTTAATTGCTCACTTTCCATTTCTACTCTGTTCTAGGCTATGCCTGTTATGCATTTTTCATGTGCTCTTGATATTTAACATTTGAGGGGCTGTCATCCCACCTCTGTGTTAGAATCTAGTATGTATGATTGGATTTGTATGCAGGTTTCTATTTGTTTAATACCAAAGAGCTGTCATCCTGTCTGTGTATTAGGAAATAGATTTGCATGCCTCTTTACTGGTTGTAGTCGGCCATAACATGGTCTTGTGCATCTGTTGGTGTGGTCAGTATTCTCCATGTTCACTTAATCCTCAAACTGTGAGTAATTGGTGGTCTAAAGCCTTGTAGTCTGGGGATGTTCACCCATGTCTGGAGTTAAGCATAGTAGAAGTTGTTATCTGGCTTGAATATGCATCATTCCTTCCAGTCATCTATTTCCAACATTTTTTTGAGTTTGTAATGTTCCCGAGCATCTCTGAGATACAACTTAGGAGAGTTTCTTGGGGTTATAACATTAATTGGCGACGTTGCTAGGGAAAGGAGATTGAAGCTCAGCTTCCCTGGGAGAACGACAGAGTTCCAGATTTTGATGATAGAAAAAGTCTGGGCACATTTCTGGTTGTAATCATCTATCTGGTGACTCCACTCGAGGCACACCAACCTTTGGTGACTCCACATTTCAGTCCTGGTTCAGTTCGTGAGACACACTCAAAGAAATCCCCATAAATCTCTAGCTGTTCTAGTGCCTGACCCTGAGAAGATTGTTAAACCAAAGAAAACATCAGAGAAAGGAGCATCAGGATTAGGTAAGCCCAAGAAATCTTATTTGTCTCTGCATGAGAAGTTTTTAGTTGAATATACACAGTTTGAAGATTTGAAGCCTAGTATTAATAGTGAGGAAATACCTGCAGAGTTCATAAAGCTCCTTGTCCATTTAGTTCCCCTTTGGATCTTAGTCCAAAGAAAGCTTCCCATACAGTCCATAACATCCCTTTGTCTTTGTCATCCATTTCATTATTTCATACCACTTAATTTGCCAGTATCTTTCCACATACCCCGCTCATGGTAGGACAACAAGCACCTACAAAGATGGAAATAATCATAGCTGCTAGGTATGGGCCTTTAGTTTTGCCTGTTCCTTTGAATCCATGCCTGCAGGAGAATATCAGAAATACATGCCTAAGTTTACTGGTACAGAGGGAGTAACAGCAGAAGAACACCTTGAGGCTTTCTATAGTTATGCCGATAACTTGGATATAAGTGAAAATGATGAGAGTTTTTGTCCAGAGCCTTGATGGAGAGGCTAGAAAGTGCTTCAGAGAATTGCCCCATGGATCTATTGTTGATATTGAAGCCTTAGATGAAGCATTTTTGAAGCATTGGGGAGATAAAAAGGACTTGTTGTATTACCATACTGAGTTTGGCAATCTGAAGAAGGAGAATGGGGAATCATTGCCTGATTTTAATAAAAGATTCAATCGTATGTATAGTAAGATACCAGGTGAAGTAAAGCCTACCCCCACCTCTACCAAACTGGGTTATGCCAGCGCCTTTGATGCTGATTTCTGTTTGCTGTTGAGAGAAAGAAGATGTGCTACCCTAGCTGAAATGCAAGATGCAGCACTAGAGGTAGAATCTAATATTATTGCTGCAAAAAAACTCAGGAGTCATGCTGATAGAAGGAGGTAGAGAGGTGAGGCTTCTTCTTCCTCTACTTCATCCTCAGAGCCTAAATTAGATAAAATGACTAGAATGATAGAGTCATTGGCTGCTAAAATATCTAAGCTGAAGATTGAATCGAACTCTAGGAAGGCAACGCTCCCAAACACATTTGGTCCAAGAAATCCAAATCCATTCAAAAGAGCAAATGAACAGTTGCAAATAATACAGAGGGGTAAAGGAACTAATGAGGATCAGAAAGTTAAAAATCCTTTTCAAAATGTAGTCATGGAGGAGGAACAAATGGAAGATGAGGATGAAATTCACTACATGGAAGATAAAGGCAGTGTTTCCTTTTTGACATTGGTTGAATATGAAGAGTCTTTGCTGCAGGACCAAACCAGTCAAGAATGGGATAGACAGGCTGTTATGCGAACTGGTGAGCAGCAAAGATACAATCTGAGGTCAAAGACAAATAAGGTCAAGGAGAATCCTGCCCAAAGAGTTGATGTCCAAACAGAGTCACAGAATATCAAGCAGAGAAAACCAGCAGCTGAACCAGTCATCCTCAAGGCACCAGTTCAAGAGGTAAGAGGTCCTCACAAGTCCCCTTCCCCTTTCAGTTTAGAATCAGAGGTCTAGAAGTTAAAAATATCTGTGCCCCTGATGGAACTTGTAAAGAGTGAATTGTTTAGAAAGCCTATCCTTGAAGCTCTTGAGCTGGAAACCACACAAACCTCCACTGAATCTGTAAATTTGCAAGTTGATAACCCTGTTGTTGTGCTTAGTCCCATGATTGAACCTGCTGATAATAATTCTCTATCATTCTATGTCTCCTTGACCATTCATGACAAAATCCTCCACAATTGCCTGCTAGACACAGGGGCCAGCCACAATCTGATGCCTAAAGCTATCATGGAAGAGTTAGGCCTTGACATCACTAGACCATATCATGATTTATTCTCTTTTGATTCAAGGAAAGTGAAATTCCTAGGATTAATCAAAGACCTAGCCATTACCTTAACTCAGCTGCCCATGAAAAGTATGATGATGGACATTGTGGTTGCAGATGTCCCTCCTAAATTTGGCATGTTGTTGTCAAGAGGATGGATTAGGAGACTAGGTGGGACATTACAGAATGATCTATCTTATGCCACTGTCCTAGTTTTTGGAGGAGAAACCAGGAGATTATACAGAGAAGCACAGTTGGCATACATCATCAGTGATGAAAAGAATCCTACTAACCATCCCATATATGTTGTGGACACTGATTTTGGAGCATGTATTCTCCAAATAGAAGAATCTAAGAAGACCTCAATGCAAATTAGGAAACAAACAGTGCAGGCCGAGGAAGAGCAAGGAAGTCAGGTTTGGGAGATGTTATTTGATGGAGCATGTTCCAGGGAGACTGCAGGAGCAGGGGTGGTGCTGATATCTCCAAAGCAAGAAAGCACACAACTATCTTTTAAGCTGGCTTTTCAAGTCACCAACAACATAGCAAAGTATGAGGCTCTGATATTGGGTCTCAACACAGCAAAAGACAGAGGGATCAAGAATATAAAGGTGTTTGGAGATGCTGATTTGATCATTTAGCAAGTAAACAGGAAATTTCAAGAAAAGAACCCAAGGCTAAAAGCATACAGAGATGAGGTATGGAGACTCAAAGATTACTTTGATAATTTCTGTATTTCATATATCCCTAGAGCCAAAAATCAGCTTGCTGATTCCCTTGCTATGTCTGCTAGTCTGTTTATCCCTCCCATGCCTCCCAGACTAGTTTATGAAGTCAAAATGAAATATAGACCATCCTTGCCTGATAATGTCCACCATTGGAAGGTTTTTAATGATGATGATGAACTGAACAGATTCTTGCAAGTCATTGATTAATTTTCTGAAATGCAAATTGACCACGAAAATGAAGCCTTGGAAGAAAACCCCCAATTCTAGCTTAGAAATAAAATTGGTAAAGATAGCATTGTCTAGCTTCCCAGCAATCATATACCTAAGGGTTTAATTCCTCTAGAAATATTGTTTGACCAGAATGACATGCCTTACAAGGCTGCCCAAAAGGAAGACCAATATGCAGTCTGTAAGCATGACATAGGGAATCTAGGTCAGCCTAGATACATAAATTTGTCCACACATTTGTCTGTTAACCAAAGTTCTAAATACTGCAAATTAATGAAGCAATTTGCTGATGTCTTTGCCTAGGAATATAGTGACCTGAAAACATATGATAAAAAGATCATCCAGCATAAATCCCTTTAGAGAAAGATACCACACCTTTCAAGCAGAAGCTGAGACCAATAAACCCTTTGCTTCTTCCTCTGATTGAAAAAGAAATAAAAAAGTTGCTGGCTGCCAAGATCATAGTTCCCCTCAGATACTCAAAATTGGTAGCCAATTTGGTTGTGGTAAGGAAGAAAAGTGGAGAAATCAGACTCTGTGTTGATTTCAGAAACTTAAACAAATGCTCTAAGAAAGACAACTATCCTTTACCCAAGATGGAGCATTTTCTGCAGAATGTCTCAGGAGCCAAAGTGATGTCTTTCATAGATCGATTTTTAGGCTTTAATCAGATTGTTGTGCATCCAGATGATCAAGAGAAGACCACATTCACCACTCCTTGGGGCACTTTTATGTATTCCAAGATGCCTTTTGGATTGATGAACGTTGGAGCCACCTTTTAGAGAGCTATGGATATAGCTTTTGTGGGAGAGAAGGATAAATTTGTCCTCATCTACCTTGATGACATAAAAGTATACTCCAGCAGCCATCAAGATCATTTGCAGCATTTGAAAAGGGTGTTCCTGAAGTGCAGAAGGTTTGGAATTTTAGTCAATCCGAAAAAATCACAATTTGCTATAGAAGAAGGCAAGCTGTTGGGACATATTGTTTCTGTTGTAGGTGTCCGAATTGACCCAGAAAGAGTAAGAGCAATATAGACTTTGTCTGTCCCGAGATCAAAGAGGGACATCCAGTCCTTTCTGGGAAAAATAAATTTTGTGAGGAGGTTTATACCCAATTTTGCAGAACTGGTCAAGCATGTTACCTCCATGTTGAAGAAAGGGTCAGAGGTCAGATGGATTGATGAAGCAAGAAAATCATTTGAGTCTATTAAAAAAGCCATTATGGAAGCTCCTACTCTAAATAGTCCAGATTATAGCAAGGAGTTCCATATATTTTCATTTGGCTCTGAAGATACCTTTGCAGCGGTTCTATTACAAGCAGATGAAGAAGGCTCAGAGCATCCAGTGGCATTTTTCAGCAAATCATTAAGGGATGCTGAGATGAGGTATGATATTATTGAAAAGAAAGCATATGCTCTTATCAAATCCTTGAAAGCTTTCAGAGTCTACATTCTGCATTCCAAGATAATTGCATATGTACCCTCTGCTGCAATAAAATATGTTTTAACACAGCCTGATGCTGATGGAAGAAGGGCTAAATGGATTGCAAAGTTAATTGAATTTAATATAGAATTAAAGCCCACCAAACTTGTCAGAGGTTAGGGTCTTGCCAAGTTATTGGCTGAAGAAAATTGCAGATCATTGGATATTGATTTCCTGAGCACAATCATAGAAAATGGTAAAACAAAAGAAGAGGAAGCAGCTGAACCAGAAAGAAAGCAGTCAGTGGCCGCAAATCTAGCTTCTTGTAATTGGTATTCTGCATAGTTAAATTCTTGCTGAAGCTAGAAATCCCTCCGGGCTCAAGCACAAGTCAAGCCAGAACTATTAAGCTTAGGGCAGCTAAATATTGCATTAATCAAAATCTGCTCTACTGGAGGGATCCATCTGGAGTGCTTTTGAGGTGTCTAGACAAAGAACAGTCAATAGAAGTCATGCAATAGTTTCATTCCAGCATGTGTGGAGGGCACCATTATTGGAAGACTACAGCTCACAGAGCTGGATATTATTGGCCCTCTTTATTTTCTGATGTATTTTCATTTGTTAAATCCTGTGACAGGTGCCAAAGATTTGAAGGAAAATACCAGTTGAAGTCCCTACCCTTAAAACCCATACATGAAAAAGGACCTTTTCAGGAGTGGGGCTTGGACTTCATTGGAGAAATCAATCCGCATTCCAGTGTCCAGCACAGGTGGATATTAGTAGCCACTGATTATTTCACCTAGTGGATTGAAGCAATCCTGACCAGGAAGGCTGATCATAATGTGGTCATGAAGTTTTTGACAAAGAATATCTTCACCAGATTTGGTTGTCCACATAAATTAGTCACAGATAATGCAACAGCCTTTAGAGAAAAGGAATTGGTGGATATGTGTGATTCAATGGGTATTAAACTGGTTCACTCCACCTCATATTATCCTCAAGGAAACGGTCTAGCAGAATCTTCTAACAAAAGCCTGATAAGAATAATCAAAAAGCTGTTAGAGGACAACAAAAAGAATTGGGATTCTAAGCTCAAGTATGCACTATGGGCTGACAAAGTGACTATTAAGAGATCCACAAGGAAATCTCCATTCAGGCTAGTATATGGCACTGAGGCTGTATTCCCAATTTAGTTAACTCTCCCTGTGGCAAAGTTCCTGCAACCAGAACAGAATGAGGAAGAATACATGGCACGAAGGATCATTGATTTAGTAGAGGTACATCAGATTAGAGAACAACTGGTTGAAAAGGCTGCAGCACATCAGAAGAAGATCAAGGAAGCCTTTGACAAAAAGACAAAATCAGATAATTTTCAGGTTGGAGACTTGGTTCTGAAGTGGGATGCACTGAAGGAAAAGAAAGGCAATCATGGGAATTTTGACGCTTTCTGGACAGGCCCTTTTATTATTTCTTAGATTCAAGGGAACAACACCTTCATACTGAAAAGTATGGAAGGAGAAGCATTTTTTGATGGCCCAGTTAATGGGCATTTTCTGAAAATTTATGTGATTTAAGGTCTTTGGCCTTAAAAGTTGTAAATATTTTGCTTTATTAGTTTAGTGTAAGCAAAGTAGACTCCATGCCCAATGGAACACTAGGAATTTTGTTAATTTGTCTTTCACTAAGAAGCCATTGATCTGCAGCTTCTTGAGACCTCACAGGGAGGATCTCATCCACAGAAGGAGCAAGTGTTAGCTCTGTTATAAGACAAAGCTTTCGGTGGACTGAAAACAGGTCTGGCCGTGTGTTTTTAGTAAGCAGGGAGCCCACAACAGTCCGTTTTCCTCCTCTTCCTTCATTTTTCCTTCACTCCCATAACCCCTGTTACCCCTTTTTTCTTCCAAAGCCTGGCATAAACCATTTTCTTTAGCTCTCCGGCGCTGAGTTCATACCATAATGTAACTGTATTCATATGACTGCGCGCGTTCACTGACTTTTTCCTCGCCACCACAACCTTTTTTCTTGCGCGCTAAACCCTGTTCTTTTCCTCTATCGTTGATCGCATCCACCGTGGGATCCAACGGTGATCGCTCATTCTGCGCCCGTAACTTAACCACACGTTAATGCACGGGGAAAGCGGTTTATTCCCTATCACATCCGCCACGAGTCACAATTGTATTGGATCGCTCCTCTGCGTACGTTTACCACTCACCTCCGATAAGCGGTGCGAGGAAACCACTTGCTGCCGTCCTCGCCGATTAATTCCCACGCAGATTTCGCCCCTGATCACCGTTGGATATGCCCACCTCGCGATCCAATGGCCCTTGTTCGCCCTCTCTCGCTTCTTCCTGATAGCCCCTGCAATTCATTCTTTGCCGCCCATCTGCAAGATCCGACGGCTAATGTTTACTCCCGGTCCTGCTCATTTGTTCGCCACGAAGTCTTCACCACCTTTGACTGAGCCGTGCTTCCGAAGGACAATGGCGGCCATCTACCAGTACCCTGTGCAGTTATTCTTCAACAACAGAATTCAAGAGCATTATGGCCAAAAGGCAAGGACGTGCCTTAAGCAGTTAAACATTTATCAGTTATGGAGCTTCTTCTGTATAACACTCCACCTATTTAGAAAGGACAACCGAGCACTAGAGAATGTCAAATTCACTCATTTGAAACAACAGATTGCAGCAGAAACCCATATCAGACAGTTAATGTGGTTGGTGGTCCATTATGACCCATCCACGCATAGGATAGCAGATATTTTTTGGTAATCAACCTCTATATATACCCAGAGACAAGATGTAATTAAGGTTGATGGTTTTGGTTTTGATGTAAGATTCAACTTCTGGAGACTGTGACTACTTTGACACTTGCAGCGTCTGGTCTTCATTTTCAGCTAATACAAGGTTCTTTTGTTGTTAATTGCTCACTTTCCATTTCTACTTTGTTCTCGGCTATGCCTGTTATGCATTTTTCATGTGCTCTTGATATTTAACATTTGAGGGGTTGTCATCTCACCTCTGTGTTAGAATCTAGTATGTATCATTGGATTTGTATGCAGGTTTCTATTTGTTTAATACCAAAGAGTTGTCATCCTATCTGTGTATTAGGAAATAGATTTGCAGACCTCTTTACTGGTTGCAGTCGGCCATCACATGGTCTTGTGCATCTGTTGGTGTGGTCAGTATTCTCCATGTTCACTTAATCCTCAAACTGTGAGTAATTGGTGGTCTAAAGCCTTGTAGTCTGGGGATGTTCACCCATGTCTGGAGTTAAGCATAGTAGAAGTGGTTATCTGGCTTGAATATGCATCATTCCTTCCAGTCATCCATTTCCAACATTTTGTTGAGTTTGTAATGTTCCCGAGCATCTCTGAGATACAAATTTGGGGTGATAATAGGGGGGTTGGAGAAGGGGGGATGGTTTGTAAGGGCCAATGTGTTTGTGTAAACCAGATTGCTCATGTATTGGATTAGCGTCTTGCCAACTTGTATCTAGGGATCTGGGCGTGGAAAAGGGCATACACCTTTCAGGGTCCTAGATGTATCCTAGGGTCAGGTAAAACCTTTTTAGCCTTCATATTGGGTCTGCATCACATAAGCATTGTTGGGCCTTGCACTGGTTATATCACGTGTAGTTTAGATCCAAGAATCCAGGGTTCTAGTGTGGAAAAGGGCTAGTAGACCATGGAAGTTTTGTATTCAGGTTTTTATGTATTTACCCTAGAAAAAATCTCCCCTTCTCCCTTTTTTCGTTCAATTATTGTATAAAACCCAAGAATTCTAAAGTTTAGGTGGGGGGGGGGTTGGAGAAGGGGGGATGGTTTGTAAGGGCCAATGTGTTTGTGTAAACTAGATTGCTCATGTATTGGATTACCGTCATGCCAACTTGTATCTAGGGATCTGGGGGTGGAAAAGGGCATACACCTTTCAGGGTCCTATATGTATCCTAGGGTCAAGTAAAACCTTTTTAGCCTTCATATTGGGCCCGCATCACATAAGAATTGCTAGGCCTTGCACTAGTTATATAACGTGTAGTTTAGATCCAAGAATCCAGGGTTCTAGTGTGGAAAAGGGATCAACCTCAGTATAAGTTGAAGTAAAAGTCCTTCTCAATGTTGGAGGGCTAATACACCAACATAAAATTTGCACAATAGAGTCTTTCCACTGGGACATCTAGGAGTCTAAGGATACAGGGGTGGAAAAGGACTTGTATGAATGTACAGGCCCAAACCTAATTAGGTACGGATGAACATATGACGTAGTGGAGGAATCTATGGACCCCACATGGTCTTGGCATGTTAGTGCCATGGGAGCCAAGCTGGGGCCATATGGATGCCAAATGGAAGCATAATAATGACATGGCCTAATTTAATCATCCAAACTCCTAATGGGCATAACTTTCAATCCAAGAATCAAATTGAGATAAGGCTTATATTGGCAGAAATCTCCCGATGAGTTAATCCTAAAGGTGGTATCAAAATTAAGTTTTGCAAGAGTTAAAAAATGAGGTTGTTGGACCATGGAGATCACATCAAGTAAATAGGTAACACTTCCCATAGTTCGTGATGGAAAATGTAGTGGAAGGTGGCTACACAATTTGGATGTGTGGTGGTTTGGCACATTTTGTGTCTTAAAGAGAAAATGGAGAGGAAGGATAACTTGTAGGTGGTAGAAACCATGTATTTGCATGATACATCATGTTATTTAGAGATGGAATGGGCGGTGAGTTGATTAAAGAGCTTAGTTTTGGAGTAACTTCATAGAACAACAAGGCACATGATTTCCTTGACACAAGGTGCATACAAATGATTGATTTATAAATGAAGGAGGTTTGATTTCAACGTGAGAGATGTGCCTCTACATGACTTAATAAGGTGGTTGGACTAGCCATCTAACCAGTGTGACACTTATTCAAGTTTTTACGCGACAACATGGTAAAGAGGTCAAACTTATGAACAAATAAAAGATTCAAAAGTGTAACACTTGGATGTTGTGGAGGAGCTTCATGATCGAGATAGGAAATTGGAAGTTTGGGTGTTTTAGGTTTAGCACTATGATGGAGGTAGGGAAAAATATCTAGATCATATGTGGAGATGTACATTTCAAGAAATGAATGTGGTGGTTGGAATAGCTACCCAATCAGTGCATGAGTTGAGGCATTTAGTGTGTAGAGATATGGAAGAGATATGAAGAGTATGGATAGAGAAGAAGTAACGTAATTTGACACTTAGACAGTTTTGAGGAGTTGCAAGAGTGGTAGCATTGGTTGCAGCAGGGTATTATGGCCAACACAATGGAAATAACCTAAGGAATTTTTGGCAGAGTTAGGAAGGAGACATCCTTCCACAGTAGCACATAGTTTGAGTACATGGTCAATTTAGGTAGAGAAAAGTGCAGATAGTTGCAAAGTGTTGTGGTTGATTGTACTATGCGATGGAAATTTGGTGTTTCTAGTTATAGTGAAAAGTTATAGGCCATTTTATCACATCTGGTCAATAGGCATGTTAAATGGATAAATCAACATCCTTTTACCCCTTTTCATCACCCTTGCACAAAGCCCTAAGAATGACTCTCCCTAATCCCTGAATTTCTGCCTTTATTTTCTTTATTTCAGTGCTTTTAAGGCCCAATGCACTATGTTGTCTTAGGATACTATGTTCATTAGCATGTTGACCCTCTCTAGATCTGCGTTGACCACCAGTAGGTTTCCCCTTGCCGAGGGTGTGCTGATTCTAGAAATTTGGGAAAAATAAAAATGATCTCGAAGCTTCCTCTTCTAGAAGCTTCCAGAGGTTGTTCTAACCATTTACCTTGGATGAACGTCTCAATCCTATCCTATCCCACCTTGGATATTTCACCCCTTATCCCTTGAGCTCATCCTCCCATCAAGAGTAGATCTCAAACCTAGATTGGTAAATCAATAAGAATTCCTAAACTACCATCCTCTTCTATATATTTATTACCATCCATAAGCTAGGGGTTGGATTTTGGACATAGATTCTACCGTCATGTTGTTGTGAGAGTCATTATTCCATGCATTAGGGTGACATAGAGGTACACTTTGTGACAAGGAAGGACAAGTCAACTTGGAGGAGCTCTTCCACAAGATCAACTCTATATTTGGTTGTAACTCTATCCATTTATATTAATACAAGTACATTGTTTTCCTATATGTGATGTTATGATTTCATGTATTTCAATACCATGTTTATCTATTGAATGAAGTGATTGGATTATGCTACATATATGTCGTATATCTTTGGTTTGTGTTGTCTGATTGTGCAGGTTCTAATTATAGCGATCAGAGCTAGGATTGGAGCATAAAAGCCAAGAAAGGAATGAAGCTTGTGATGAATTCCAAGTAGGCTTCATCCCGTTTTCCATTTACTTTAAGGAAGAAATTATATTCCTTGTTTTCTATTATTCTAAGTTGGTCCACCAGACCTAGGGAAGACACTTCTATCCACAACTATATATTTCGTATAATAGAAAACTTGGGGCTTCTGCTGTGGAAAAATTTGGAGTTTTCAATGGCATGAAAATAAGGATTTCCTGTAGATGATGAAGGCGCCAATTTAGGAAAAGTTGGAGACAACAAGTTCTTGCAAATGTTAGTAGGGAAATTGAAAACTTGAGGTGGGGGAGGATTTAAGACCCCGCGAGGAAGGATGTGATCACCTTTTCCTAGGTCCTTAATGAGGTGAAACTCAAGGTTGCTAAAACACCCAATTGAGGAGAAAACTAAATGTACCCAAGGAGTTATGTATTTATATCAAGAAGGTCATCTTGGGTTTGTGATTTTACAAAGGGGAATTACCCAAGTATGGTTGGGTTTGCTTATGTGGGTACACATTGAGTTGGGACATGGTGCCATGAGTAGGCTTAGTACACTAGACCACACAAATGCAAGATGACATGGACCAAGGCACCATGGGTCATGTTGATTGAGTGAGTCGCAAAATTAGATGCATGGGAAAGAGGTTTCCACTTGATTGTAAGTGTGTGTGTGTGTTAATTAGTTGTTTTCATACTTTTGTATTCAATGTTTGACATTAACATCATTTTATTTTTCTTATTTGAGTATATAAGACAATATAATTATTTTGTCTTTGTATTTTTAATGTTCCATTTTGAAATTAATTATTTGTATTTGATTTATTCATGTAATTTAAATAATGTATAGATTCAATACTCAAAATTGAATATTTAATATTCAAATTATTTTCTTATTTTAGTTTCGAATGTTTGGTATTAGAACTTTGTTGGCACATAGGAGTGACTCAAGGTTCAAAATTAAGCCAACAAAGCCCCCTTACACATCGAAATTTTCCAACACTTGCGAGTAGGTGACATCTCCCCAAAGGTATGTTGATGGGTTTGCAAGAACCTTTGAAAGTTATACAGGGGAAAAGGGGAAATAGAGAAGAATTCAGTTCCAACTATACACCTCAAATTATAGTATTTGTTATACATCTTATATATATCCATTAAAAAGTACCTTCGTGACCCTTCCCAATGCGTGTTAAAAAATTCCCAGTAAACTACGTCACACATCATTCAAGTGTAAACACATTGTCTAACTATCAAAATAACTATTCAACATGAGTTTAATATACAAGTGAAAAAAAAAAACTTGAAAAGGAATAAGGGAACATAACTTCACTCATACACAAACATTGTCATTGACATTATGCCTCAACTACAACATATCAACATAGAACATTCACCAAAAGCTTTGCAAAGGCTTTGATATCAGTGTATTCCGGCCTCATATGTAACACAAACTCTGCATATAAATTCTTGGAAAAATAAATGGTAACCTGATCATGGTGGGGGAACTTGACCCAAGCTCCAATTAATCTATTATACACAAAAGGAGTTGCATCAACATTTGTAAAATATTTTAGTGGAATAACCTCTATGTCTAGCGGGGCGATCCAAATGGATGTCAAACAGCTCCCCACAAACATCAATGTCCTTGGTGGCCTCTTTCACCACCTCTGAAGTATCTAGGCCTCTAACTTCATGCCTCCTAATCCTTTGTATGGATTGTAGGAGGTGGCTATGTGGGCCTCACCTCCGGTGTGTCTCTATCAAACTATTGATGTTATCTAGCATAAAAATCAATGCAATATGAGTAGGTGAATTGGAAGGGATGTTTTGTATCTCTGCTTTGACCCATGTATGACAAGTCGTAACAGCCTCCAATGTGATATGAGCTATAGCATCATCCTAAGAAGATATCGATGCTACACTTTGATCCTCAACTTCAACCTGTTGAGGGCCTGCGAATCATAAACATAATTTAACATATATAATTAACAAACTAGAAGCATAATAACATATACATTAAATTCAAGCACATCAATTGATGATAATTTAAAAATTAAAGACAATTTCAAGAGATAAACACATAAATCTAAAGAGGATTTAAAAATGCAGGAGGTGTACTTGAAATAGGCAAAGAAGATCCACTAGATGTAGCATGATCATCAACAAAGATAGAAACACTAACTATGACACTCCAACCGACGTCAGAGGCAAGATCTACGAGTGGAACATGAACTCTCAATGGGCTACGTGAACTATCACGAGCCCTACCACGTATAACAGAACCCCTTGCACTGTGATGACGTGCAGTTAGAGTGCGTATATGGGATGTCTCAATATATTACATATAATACATATAAACTAATCCAAGAAAAAAATGTTGACAAAAAAACCATTTGTAAACTCAAGCAGAATAATCTAGCCTAAAGTCCTAAACTTTAGAGTCCATTTTTTGATAATTTATCAACCAAAGTATTGAATTCCATGTAAACTGAATCGAAAGAAGTGATCAAATCTACCTTCACACTTTTTTCTCGTTTCTAAATAATGTATTCATAGCACATAAATATGTAAAAAACTGAAATAAACCTATTTACAAAACTAATACAATTTCATGCGAAACAAATACTCCAAAAGACTTCAAGTTCTTAATGTTTGACTTTGACATATGACATGTACTAGGTGCAAGCACATGAAAACATTGTTTCTTGTACAACACTCTACATAATAAAACAATATTGTACAAATTAGAAAAGAGTCTAAAAGCTTTTATTCACTAGACCAAATGCACTTTTCATGATGGATTTAATGTATCTATCAATGATGCATGGCTAAAACAAGAACATATATACATACATACATATATATATATATATATATATATATATATATATATATATATATATATATATATATATATATATATATATATATATATAATTAGGCTATTTTTTACTATTAATAGAAATCATGGGACAAATATTACACAAAAAGGATAGTCCAATTGCAAACTATTTTTTTAATAATATTGAAAAATAAATATTTATTTTTTAAAATTAAATATTATAAGTTGCATTAGTCTTGCTAAAAGTTTAACTTATAGTTTCAAGAATTTTGTTGTTGTTTAAAATACATTTTTGAATGCATAACAGATTGAACAACCGTAAAAACCCCAGGGCACTCGAAATATGCAGATTAAACAATTTAAACTCAAGTTTTTAAAAAATTATATCAAAATTTGATTAAACTTAACCAAAAAATGATAGCGAAGAAAATCATTTCATTTAGACGAAAAAAACTAATAAATGTTTTTGACATTTATACTCATTTAAAAAATCATTTAATTAGGCCGATAGGCCTTCCTATGCATCAACACTCGTCAACACTTTTATCCTGCGCCGTTCAATCAGGGGAGACACTTTCAACCATTGATTTGAAGTGTGCCTGCTTTTTCCAAATATCAGTTGAGTTGCCTTCTTTTCACCCTCAGTGGCTTGGCAAGATATTTTTACTGATTTTTCCCATTCTTTTATGTCACTCTTGAAAATATTTTTATTGCCTTTTCCCATTCTTTGTCACTCTTGGCCTCAGAGTTAACCATTTCTTTGGCCTGCCAGTTGTTATTGCTATGCACGTCGACACCTCCGTCTGGCCTGCGCCCTCGTATTCGTCAAATTCATGGAACGCTGCCTCCTCACCCCAATCTCGTATACGCCCAAATCTTCCAATTCAAGAACAAACGCGGAATCGAACTCGGGACTGGCTGTGGCGTCGCCGGAATGGGCCTGGCCCTGCTCAGCCTCGACGTGGTCTTGACCGACATCGCCCCCGTTCTGCCCGCCCTCAAACGCAACATGAAGAAAAACACGGCGGCGACCTCCCTCGCCTCAGCCGGAAAACCGGGATCCGGCGTTGGAAGAGTGAAGATTTCTCAGCTCTATTGGAACAACGAGAAGCAGATTCAGGTACTGAAGCCTCCATTTGACTTCATTGTTGTCACGGATGTTGTTTATTTGGAGAATACTGTGGAGCCTTTGATTTCCACCATGAATGTCCTTTCTTAGTGTAATTCTATTATGTTATCAGATACGATCTACAGAAGCCCATCAGCCTTTTTGATAGATTTGTCCTAATTATTTCACTGTGGAGAAAGTACCCCGTGAGAATTTGCATCTAGAGTATGCGTATGAAGAAACTGATGTGTATATTCTTAGGAAAAAAATGACATAAGTGTGGGTAAAACAAGGTTTTAATATTTAATTTCTCTGATATTTTTCCCATTTTGCCAATTTGCTGATGACCGAGCCTTTCTTTGCCCTGCCGACACTGATTTAAAAACAAATAGCCTTCAAGTTCAAAATAGGATAACCATCAGTATCTTGGATGTCATGGATCAGATGGTTGTTGCTTAGACCAGTAGATTTTGGATATGGCCATGCACAACATATTCTGTCTTGCATCCAGATTGAAAGATCTGCAAAAGATGTGTATGGTTTGTAAATTTCACTATTTAATGATACAAAGACGTGCTTTTCATTCTGAGATGCCATTAATGCCGTGAAACTGAAAATGAGACATAATCTGGTATCCACAGGTAAAAGGCTACTGGTTTTCCAACCAATGTTACAATTCACATCTTAGGTTGCAATTTTGAGCTTCATAAGGTATACAAACCAGTCCTGGTCTCCTTAAATTCTGAAGGATTTTTCTAATCTCAGTACCAATGCATCCAAATACTTGTGTTTTTTTGTGCTGGCAGTTCCCTTTGGTGTCTAGAAGTGGGTATTTCAAAAGGGAGCTCATGGATGCCAAAGAGATTTATTTGAAACCTCCTAGAGGGACTAGGATTTTTGAGCTAATAACAGCTTCTTACTACGGCTCTACCATCCTCATGGGACCGTCCACCGTTGCTACCATACGATGTGCTTCAGAGTTCTTTGAAATGACGGAGGAGCAATACAGAGGGAATCTCTACAGAAGAATTCAACTGTATTTCCAGGACATTATACTAAAAAACTGGGACGATACCATTGAAGCTCTCCGGAGCTGCGAGGAGCTTCATCCCATAGCCCGGGAGCTAGAAATCGTTAGCGCCTGTGTTGAGGCGCTGGCGCTGTTGGCCTGCTCCGAAATCATGAACGAGAAGCAGGGGTCCACATCGATTCCTTTGACACCCATGGAGCTTGGGTTTGATGGGGGTCGTCACATGGAGAATTATGAGAAAGACTGGCTGATCGAAGACCTGTTAACGCTCCCAATCGATTACTTTCGCCAGATAATGGAGTCCATCAGGAGGCAGGGGAATTATGAGGGATTCATCGGCCGAGCTCTGGTTCTGTACGTTGATAGGTGGGTTTATGACGTGATTAAACCCCACGGTCACATGAAGGGCAAGGACTCTGAAATGAAAAATGTACTAGAATCTATCATTAGGCTGCTTCCCGTGGAGAAAGAAGACACAGTGCCAGTTAGCTTTCTGTTTGGGCTACTTCGCTGTGCCTTTGCATGGAATGTGGGAAAAGAGTGCAGGTTCAGGCTCGAAATCAGAATTGCAGGCCAGCTCGATCAGGCTAGGCTTGCAGATTTTTTACTACCATTGATGAAGAAGAATGACAATGGTGATGATAGGGAGACAGTTTATGATGGTTATAGAAGCAATTATGAGACCCCATGTGAAGAAGAAATTTATGTTGTGGATACTTCGCCCGAGGTGGACAACATGCAACATATAGTTTCTATCTGCAAACGGATGTGGGGGATGATTCTGATTACAGTACCCTTTACAGTGAAGGGGACGCCAGTTCTCGCAGTTCCTCGAGCAGCAACCCCACTGTATGCAATGTTTCCAAAATTTGGGACGAATATCTTACAGAAATTGCAGCCTGTCCATGGATTTCCCCAACTAAATTCTTGGATTTCATGGAAACTCTGCCATCCTTCAGTAGACCTGCTCATGATCAGCTCTACAAAGCAATTCACACATACCTCGAGGTTGGCCTAATTAAACTTTTAGCTATTGCTCTTCTTTTAGTAAATATACATACCACATAGTTGATATTTTCATATTATGTTAAACAGTAGTAATGTAACTTGACATCACTGACTGTAGTAGTGCAATAGAAGTGTGTGTTTTTGTGCCCTCTCCCTCGAATCACGCCTCCATTAAAGGAAGCATTTGCAGGTCCATCATTGTTCTGTCTCTATACAAGCCTGCACCTTCTTGCAGGCTGCCAGTCTGATTCATGGCCATTCCAATGAGCCAATTAGAGGTATTAAAACCCCTGCAGAGCAATTAAGCTGGGATTATGCCACTAAGAAGGTTTTAAGATCTACGTAGATGAAGAACTTGATAATAGAATGTGCTGTGCATGGCCATATCCAAAATCTATTGGTCTAAGCAACTATTCCACAACATATTCAAAAGAAGGCTAGAAAAAGGGTCACTATCATCTCTTTAACTGGTCATCGTCTTTATTTTCTTGATTTTTTAGATGACAATGATTGGTTTGCGCAGTCAAGACTGTGGAACACTAGCGTTTATATTTGCTACTTCTTTGCTTTTGAATGGGGATAATGCTCTGGCATTGCAGGGCTCCGTTTTGTTTTTTGTGGTTCTATTATAGCTCATGAATGGATGTATTTATGGATTGAAATTTAAGGAAAATATGGGTTTACTATAGCATATGAATGGGATGCATCCAAGCATTGAAATTTCAGAAGTTGGGTTTATTGTGCATATGAAATGGCATGTGTTCATGCTTTTGAAATTTTACTCATAGAAAAGAAAAGATGGATTTGGTATTGCATATGAATGAGATATATTCTTGGTACATGCTTGGCGATCTATAGAGGTTTCTTGATTTTGGGTAATTAACTTAACCTCTTGATTTTGGGTAATTAATTTACTCTAAAATTAACTAAGACATTCAATTTGTTCTTAAAAAGTAATTGCATAATGATCCAGTCCAAAAAAATAAGGTTTTCGACCAACCAATTAACTCTTCTAGAAAAATTCAACAATTCCAATTTAATAATCCTATCGACCTCTCTTTGTACCTTTAAAACAATTACTAATTTATATAACTCCAATAATAAATATACCATCCTCAATATTAAAAAAGTTCAAAGAGTAAAAAGCACGAAAACAATATAACCGTGCCCACATGCGGGTATAATAAATACATATCAATAAACATTTCGAAATTCTAAAATTAATCCTGGGAAAATTAGTGCTGAGGCACGTGTAATTGCTCCCATTGGTATACCATAAAATATATAAAATTAATGCTGTGAGGTATAAATTAAAGGCAGAGTCAATTTTTGTTTTTAAATCAATGGTTTTCTAAAAGGAAGTAAAAGAAGTTTTGTAAAAGGAAGTAAGAGAAGGTAAGATTGGAATGAACATTAAGGAAGTAACAGAAGTTTTGTAGAAGGAAGTAAGAAGGTAAGATTGGAATGAACATTCACCGACAGAATAGAGAATAATGAAAATTTACTAATTTTTTAACAGGAAAAAGGATTTTTTTAAGAGAAAGAAGAGTTTTTTTAAATAGGAAGAAGAAGTGTTTTTTTAAAGAGTTAAAGTACATATTGACTCGTATTTTATAAGTTAAATTTGTTAGAAAACTATAAATATTGCAGAGATATAAACACAGAAAACGCACAAAACAAGAGAGACACAGATATATGTGGTTCACCCAATTTGGGCTACGTCCACCCTAAGTCCAATCTTTCCTTTCTATTATCCAGCAAAATGAAGAGACACAACCTACAACAAATCCACTGTAATATCCTATGTTTTCTCTCACAGTCTTAACTCTGTGTTTCTCGCTCACAGAATACACAGCTATATCTTAGCCTCAAATACAATGCCCTCCTACAAAGAGAGAGGTTACAGCTATATCTTAGCCTCAAATACAATGCCCTCCTACAAAGAGAGAGGTTGCCTTCTAGGACAAAAAACCCTAAACTAAACATAAGTTCTACCGTCAGATCATCCGCCTAATGAACGGCCCAGATTGACTAGAAATTACTATACTTTTACAAGGCAATTTTACATTTGTTTTTAGCTTTTGGGCGCTGCCTTCGAGCCCCCGCCGAGGGACCGCTGGCCCCCGGAGTCCCCAGCCAATTTTACATTTGTTTTTAGCTTTTGGGCGCTGCCTTCGAGCCCCCGCAGAGGGACCGCTGGCCCCCGGAGTCCCCAGCCGGGGGATTGGCCCCCGGACTCCTGTGGAACAAGTCCCCCGCCTCCCCGCGCGTGGAGGAGTGTACAAACTCCCTGGAGTATACATGCCGCTGAAACAAAGACCTCTAAACAATCATGCTCCACACACAACAAAATCCACAATGTGAATTATGTGAATGCGAATTATATTCAGATCAAATTTGTTCGGAAGATCTCGGATAGTTGTGTCAGTGAACCCAGAGTTCAACAAATATATTCTGCGACACTAAGGCAGGCTGTTTCAATCCAACTATCCGAGACCTCTTCGAAATCTCATCGGTAAATTCGGTTTGCTTTCGGTGCACGGAGATCTCAGAAGAAGCTCCACGGAGCGGCCGTAAATTTTCTGAGGTTCGATAAGCTGAGTGTGCACTTCATGGAGGACATACAGACCGTTATGCAGACCACCTTCGCTCAATGGCAAGACAAGAGGGAAATCTATCTTCAAGAGGAGTGCCATCAGGTAAGCACCATCGAGAAACATATTCCAAAATATGAATAAGCATCTTTAAATTTTAGAAAATTTATGCATTCTTTAGGGATTCTCTAAATTTTAGAAAATCTCTACATCCTTTAAGCATCTTTTAACTGTCAGAAAATCTATGCATTTTTTAAGCATTCTTTAATTTTTTGAAAATCTATGCATTCTTTAAGCGTCCTTTAACTCTCAGAAAATCTATGCATTCTTTAAGCATTCTTTAACTTTCAGAAAATCTATCCATTCTTTAAATTTTAGAAAATCAATGCATCCTTTAAGCATTCTGTATGGATTTATTAAACCTTTATCGGAATAAAACAAAATTAAACCACGAAACCTGCCTGTTATTACTGCTATCAGAATGGCGGTGAACGGTTTTCCCTTTAGATTGGAATTGTTTCTGTTATAGCTTGTTCTGAATTTGATAGCAAAACAATTGCTGGGCTTATCTCCGTCCAAGGAGACGGAAGAGATCTGTAAGGCATTCAGTGATTTTTCTAAAGCTCTCATTTCCGTTCCCATTAGAATCCCGGGTACGGCCTACGCGAGAGGATTTAAGGTGCACAAGAGCCTCAGTACTTTTCTTTTTTTTTTACTGGTTACTAATTTGATTTGCTCTTACCGGAGCGTTATCACTAATATCGCTGCAGGCCAGAGAGTTTCTGATAAAAAAGTTTTACAAGGGTATAAAGCACAGAAGGCAGAATCCAGAAGCTGTCCATAATGATTTCTTAACAGAACTCTTAAAAGAAGACTTATTTTCAGACGAAGTTATAGCAGATTTCAACTATTCCTGCTCTTTGCTGGTCACGAAAACTCATCCTCATCGATGGCATTGGCTATCAAATTTCTCACGGACTGTCCCCAGGCACTTCCGGAACTGAAGGTGTGTGTGTCAGTGTACAGGTGCTGCAAATACCTATTCTAAATAAAAACATTCTAAATCTCCGTAATGATACTGGATTGCACTAATGGTGGAATATGCACAGCACAGGCGGAAATACCTATTCTAAATAAAAACATTCTAAATCTCCGTAATGATACTGGATTGCACTAATGGTGGAATATGCACAGCACAGGCGGAGCATGACGGTCTATTAGAGAGAAAGGGGAGTCCAAGAAACCGAAAGCTCACTTGGGATGACTACCAGTCAATGAAATTCAGCCAATGTGTATGTAATTAATTGCTCGTTTGATGACTAGCCAACCATTTCTGTTTTTGGTGACAGGCTGTTAGCATTTTTGTCCCCAGATTACAAATTTTGTAGACTTTGTTCGAATAAATGAATTCCGTGGTTATTATCAAATTTTCTTACGTTATTTTTGCTATTTACAATAAAAAAAATAAAATAAAACATTGACTGCGTATCCTAAACGTTGATAATTTGTATTGTTATTTAGGTTTTTTACCATAAAAAATAAATAATAAACATTGACCGTTTATCCTAAACGTTGATAATTTGTATCGTTATTTAGGTTTATTGTAAATTTTTTAAATATCTTAGCCCAAGTCATGGTTAGAACTTCTCTTTATTATCTAATTCCAAAAGATTTTTCAATACATAACTATATTTATTTAAAACCAATTTTATTCTTTAATTCTTACCTTGTTATATATTATATATATGGTCGAGATGGCTTTAAATAACGTTCAATTGGTTGAATCACTGTGGTTAAGTATTTGATCAATCTTGAGGTTACAGGGTTAATTTTCTTGGATGATTTTAAAAGATTTTTTTTAAGTATTTAGTTGATGTCAAAGTCACAGAGTCAATTTTCGTGGACATCTTTAAAAGATTCTTGTTAAAATTGATCTCCCAAATTTTCAATAATTATAACCACCACCCATAAATGTGATAAAAAGGTGATGTGGAGGATAATAACATTGTTGATTAAGAAAATATTAGAAGTAAAAATAAACATAGTTATATATAAATTTTAAAAAGTAAAATAAATATTTATTTAGAAAAAGAAGGAAGTAGAAAAAAATATATATATAAAATACAATTTTTTATAAAATAGTGAAATAAATTTGTTTTTTTAAGGATTTTTAAATTAATAAAATATATTAGTGTCATAAATATATTGAGAAATAAATTGTAATTGAAAATTAATAGGAATATTAGAACAAGAGAAATCCATGATTTATGGAAATAAAGACCTGGGGTATATAATATATAATCATGAAATATAATATATATGGAATATATAGGTAAAGTACTGCAATTTGGAAAAAAAATATTAATTTTAGAAGAATTAAAAAAGGTTATGTTAGGTGTGTTTTTTTTAATGTAAAGAATAACCATTTTGATTTGACAAAGTATCTAAGTGTGTTCTTTGTTCTTTCTTAATGTATAAAGAGTACACTATTTGCATAACATTTAAAAGAGAATAAAGGTGAGATATGATAATTTACTAATGATTTGATATATTAATATTCATGAGTGTTAAAGTTATGAAATTTATATATATTTAAGTTTTTTTTAGTGATCTTGATATTTTATATACTTCTAACAATATGAATTAATAAACTCAATGTATTTCATTTAAATAACATTAATAAAAATAATTCAAGAGACCAAAATATTGGTGGAAAAGGCTTTTAAACTTGATTTGTATGTATATTCATAAAGAATGATAATATATATATATATATATATAAAGCTATGTCTCATATATATACATCACGCTATGTCCTAATATAGATAGTTTATCTGGGACATGTAATCTATTGGTTGAGTGAATATTTCAACTATTATCTGGGACATGTAATCTATTGGTTGAGTGAATATTTCAACTACATACTAATTTAGGAGGCTAACTAGTTGGAGAGAATCTTTCAACCTCTCTCAACCAATTAGACTTCAACAAACTCCCAAGTATTAAGAACAAATTTATTCTAGAAATGATGAGTACATCAAAAAACAAATAAAAATTATATTTTCCAAATTTCATAATTTTATTATTTTACACCTATTAATGGTGAGTCTAAAGCTAACCATTAAGTTGAAAATAATAGGGAATCAAATTGTGATTTAAATGTTTGCTTCAATTAGAAATTAGTTTGTGATTTCTATGAATTAGTTCTAATTATCTTAGTCATCATGTAATTGATTATGTGAATTCAATAAATATATTCGCAATTGTGGGTAGCCTCGACTCTTCTCCTGAGTTTTGTCTTTCTTTCTAGTTGGTATCAGAGCGTTGAGGAAGAGCGATATAGTCCTGTAGGTGCTCGATTTTGTTGGGTGAACCCTTGTCTTATTGTGGAAGCACTCTGGTAAAGCGCTAGATATTGTGATGTGTTTATCTAAGCGGTTTGGCTGTTTGCCTGTGGTGAGCCAATCTATCCAGAGCGACCTGTGGTGAGTAGCAGAACCTGTGGTAAGTTGCCTGCTTGAAGTGCTGCACAGAGCTTGGAATGGTGTAGAAGCCCACGACTGGTCAACCGGCGGTAGAAATAGCGGTTGTGAGGGCGGCAGGGGTGCATGTTCGTGCCTCTGCGGATAAAATAACGTGGTGTTGATTTGCGCAGCGGAAGCGTGGTGTGGATCTTCCCACAACTGCATGGTGTGAAACGACGAGTGCTGAAACAATAGCGTGGAAAGTCGTAGAAACAATAGCGTGGTGTGGGTAAGCCTGCAGCTAAAGGAGAGCCAGCGGGAGATTTGCTCGACAGGCTGTGTAAGAGAAATAGAAGCCAGCGAGGGAGATCCGCTCGACGTGATGCATAGAAGGCCACGTGAGGAGAGTCAGCGAAAGAAATTCGCTTGGTAGGCAGCGTGAAGAGAGCTGCTCAACAGTTCATGTGTTGAATCTGCGTTGTGTTTGAATCAGTGACCGGAGGCCGAATCCCTGAACAGAGTTCGACAACGTAGGAGTGCAAAAGGAAACGAGGATCCACATTCTTTCTAAGATCCGTGGTTGAAGCGGTCAGCTGTTTGCAGCAATTTCCTTTGAGCCCGTCGTTGACATAAGTTACAACTTATGTCATCAATGTTGGTCGGCTCACGGTGTAAGCTGCGTTAGTAGAGGCGAATCTTACGAAACTAAATTTCAGCTATGCAACGCCTTCCTGCAGGTTCGATGAGTGTGGGGGTCATAGTCAAAGCTGAGCGGCCTGACTTGAGTGCTCTTAATTTTTTTGTTTGAGCGTTATACATGGGAGTTGTTTTTAGTGCGATTTTTTGGAAGTTTTTTTCAGATTTTTACCATTTAATTTCTCTAAAATCCGGCACGAATTCATTGAAATCACAATAAAAGTGTTGTAGGGGTTTTTCAGTCGCTGAATCTATATATAGAATCAAAAAACTAGTTTAAATAACACAAATCATGATTTCACCATAAATTTTTATGCCCGATGCCTCTAAAAAGTCGCATTAAAGACAACTCCTTATATATGACGTTTTTTAAAATTCCCACAGCGGTTCCGACCTAGCCTGTATTTAATTTAAAATAAAAATGGTCATTAGTTTTTGTTTGGAGCGCACATATAAATAGGGGCTCCTACTTTAAAAGGTTTTTTTTAGGTTGAGCACTTATTTGAGAAAAAAGGCTTTATTTTTTTTAAGCCCTATTACTTGTTTTTAGTAAAATCTTTGGGAGAAAATGGAAAATCCACTTGCAAAGACATACCTGAACGAAACCAATAAGTTAGATGGCACAAACTACGTCAACTGGAAATTCAAGTTGTAGACACTATTGGAAGGCTATGGTGCCTAGACCATTACAAAGGGGGATGAAGCAAAACCTGTTGCAGGCACGACAACTGCAACAATTCAAGACTGGGAGAAGCGAGAAAATAAAGCAAAGGTACTGCTTAGAATGTTTGTCAAAGATAGTATAATTCCTCATATCCGTGATTGTAAGACTTCTGTTGAAACTTGGAATACATTGAAGGAATTATATGAGACTAAAAACACAAATCGAGTTCTCTTCTTGAAAAGTAAGCTCATGTACATTAAAATGGAAGAGATATTTCCAAAATTAAAGAATTGAAAGACAAGTTGGGAGACATAGGAGAGTTAGTACCTAGTATTGATCTGGTAACAATCACGTTAAATGGAATGTCAGAAGATTACTAGATGTTTATTACAGGTCTTGCAGCAAGGGAGAAAGCGCCAAACTTTGAGGAATTGACAGGTATACTATTGTAGGAAGAAGAGAGGCACAAGAACTTGAAGCCTCATAATCCAGATTTGGCACTTGTGGCGAAGAAGAAATTATTCAAAGGGAAACAAGGAGGAGCAAACAAAGGAGGAAGCTCATCCCATAAAAGGCCATTTTCGAAATCAAATCAAGGTATGTCATCTGGAATGAAATGCTTTTACTGTGGTAGAAGTGGGAATTTGGCAAGAGACTGTTATAAGAAGAAAAATGATGAATCTAGGCATAAACATAGAAGACAGTCAGGACATTTTGTAGGAGAAGCCCTGAATTATGATCTCAAAAACCTCAATCTATTTGCATCTAATGTTGTGTTGTCTGTTGAAATGGATGATGCTAATATACGATTTGTGGACTCTGGAGCATCAATTCATATGACATGCAATAAGGATTGGTACAAAAACTTCAAGGAAATTAGAAATGGTGGAAACATCTACCTTGGAGATGATCGTGCATATAAGATCATGGGATATGGCGATATACTTGTGACTTTACCAAATGGAAGCATCACATGCGTCCATAATGTTATGTACGTGTCTCGGATCAAGAAAAAAATGATTTTCGTGTCTATAATTACAGATCATAACTTGAAGGTTGAATTCTTCAGAACAAATTTCATAGTGAAATATTTGTTGGATCACTCCAAACCTATTGCTTCAGTGGTCAGATTTGGAGACCTGTACAAGCATGATGTTACCAACAAAAGCCATCAAGCATTGAATACCACAACTATGTCAACAAAAAATATTTTGCGTTAGAGGTATGGTCACATCAATTATCATGATTTATTGTTGTTGTAGAAATAGGTTATATAGTTGAAGGTCTCCCCATGTTAAAGAATGAATATGCTACTTGTGAAGGCTATGCATTAGGTAAAATTCACAGAGATGAATTCCCCTCTAATTTTGATAGGATAAGAAGACATGTATTAGAACTTGTGCATTCTGATGTTTGTGGACCCATGCAAACCAAATCTCTAGGAGGAGCCTATTATTTTTTGTTGTTTATTGATGATCGCACAAGGTACACCTAGTTGTACCTCCTTAGAAAAAAGAGTGATGTCTTTTATTATTTCAAAGAATTCAAAAACATGGCAGAGATGCAAACAATGAAGTTGATAAAGATTCTTCATTTAGATAAAGGGAGAGAATACATATTATGGAACTTCATCAAGTATTGAAAAGATCGAGGAATAGTGTAGCAATTCACAGTACCCTACACTCCACAACAGAACAATGTTGCAGAAATGAAAAACAAGACATTGGTGGAGTGTGCATAGAGTATGATCAAAGGTAAGAATCTCTCAAATGCCTTTTGGGAAGAAGCCATTAATGTTGTTGTTTTTTTGAATAATAGAAGTCCAACAAGGTATCTTGATTTCAAGACTCCATTTGAAGCCTTCTATGGCTTTAAACTAGCAGTTCATCATTTGAAGATATTTGGGTCTAAGGCCTTTGCATATATTCTGAAGGAGAACATAAAGAAACTTGATGCTAAAGGTATCAAATGTATTTTTGTAGGATACTATACAAAATTTAAAACATATAAAATGTTTGATCCATCTACTTAGAGTATTTGCGAGTAGAGATGTAATTTTCCATGAATAGACAGATGAAGGCAACAAGGATAACAACTATGAAGGATAACACATTCTTCTTGAAGTTGAAGACAATAAAGCAGAAGCAAAAGCAGAAGATAGTGAATAGAAAAAACTTGGGGAAGAATCCAACAATGTGAACATCATCAGCAGTCAGAATCAAATTAGAAATGGAGAATTACTTTCAGATAACAAAGGTGAAAGAAGTGAAGCACGCAGGAAATCTACTCGGCAGATTCGACTACCTGAAAGGTACAAGGACTATGCTCTCATGACTAATGTTTTGAATGTCATAGAACCCATGAATTTTAATGAAGCTATTGAATATGAAGAGTGGAGAAAATCTATGGAGGAATAATATGAATCTATAATTAAAAATAAAACCTGGGAATTGACTAAATTTCCTAAAGGAAAAGAGCCCATAGGATGCAAATGGTTATACAAACCCAAGTTTAAAGTAGATGGAAACATAGATAAATATAAAGCTAGATTGGTCGCAAAAGGGTACTCTTAGAAAGAGGGTATTGATTATGAAGAAACATTTGCACCTATAGCTAAATTGAACACTATTAGATTGTTAATTGCATTAGCTACAAAGTATCATTGGAATTTGCACCAAATAGATGTAAAATATGCTTTTCTAAATGGTGACTTAAAGGAGGAGGTGTATTTGATACAAACTAAAGGGTTTGTGAAAAAAGCGTAGGAACATTTAGTTTTCAGATTAAAGAAATCTTTGTATGGGTTGAAATAGGCACCTAGGTCATGGTATGAAAATATAGATTCTTTCTTTTTCCAACAGGGTTTTATGAGAAGTCAAAGTGATCCAAATCTGTATACCAAATTTGATGCAAAGGGGTATGTGGTGTTGATTTCTTTGTATGTTGATGACTTAATCATTACAGAAAATTCAGTAAATTTAATTAATGAAATTAAGATGCATATTTAACAAGTATTTGAGATGAAAGATCTCAGTGAGTTGCATTACTGTTTAGGTCTTGAAGTTTGGCGAGATGTTGGTCAGACTTTTGTTTCATAGGGTAAGTATGTCAGAGAAGTGCTTAAAATGTTTAAGATGGATCAGTGCAAAGCTTCTTTTGTTCCTATGCAACAGAATGTGAAGCTTCATCTTGATGATGGTTCAAAAGAGGTTGATGGTACATTGTACAAACAACTAGTTGGAAGTTTGAATTATCTTACTACAACTAGACCTGACATTGCATATTCAGTTAGTGTGCTTAGTTAGTTTAGGATGAGACCTCTAGAAAGCCATTGGAGAGTAGCAAAAGAAGTACTTAGGTATCTTAAAGGTACAATTGATTTTGGTCTTAAATATACTGATTCATTTGATATTGAGTTGACATGTTACTCAGATTTAGATCGGCCCGATAATCTGGATGATAGAAGATCTACTATAGGTTATGCATTTAGTATTGTATCCGGGATTATTTCATGGAGCAGCAAGAAGCAGCCAATTGTATCTTTGTCATCTACAGAGGTAGAGTATAAAGCTTTGTGTGCAGAAACTTGGGAAGTTGTTTCGTTGAGGCGAGTTCTTCAAGATGTTGGAGAAGAAAAAAAGAAGGCTATAATGATCAAGTGTGACAACTAGAGCTCAATTAAGTTGCAAATAATCCAATCTTTCATGCAAGGACAAATCATGTTGATACACAATTTCATTTTATTAGAGAGAAGATACAATCTAAAGAAGTTTTTATTGAATATTGTAATACTTGTGAAAGTGTTGTTGACATTTAAACTAAGCCCCTTGGGAAGATAAAATTTCAATTGTTTAGAGAGATGCTAGGTTTGGAAACAAATCCTTTCTCCATTAAGGGGGGAACTTGAAAATAATGGAGAAACAGATTATTGTTTAGATGTTTGCTTCAATTAGGGATTAGTTTCTGATTTCTAGGAATTAGTTCTAACTATCCTAGTCCTATGCATCTTTATAAGGATGTAATTGATTATGTTAATTCAATGAATGTATTCGCAGTTGTGGGCCGCCTCACAAACTCCTCTCATGAGGTTTGCCAATTTCATTCATATTTTATCTTCCTTTTTTTATAGTAACTAACAACAAAATTAATACACGTTTTTACTACAAATTTAACAAAATTATAATTCTTATGAATTAAATTCTTAAACAAAATTAGTTCAATGAAACTTATATTTTTAAATGATGGAATAACTTAAAATTTAGGAAATCCATAAAATAAGTTTATACAAATTATTAATATATTAAAAATATAGTAAAAGGGATTAAAATGATTTTTTTCAATATATAAAACTATTAAATTATTTTAAATTACAATTTTTAAAATTATGTACATAAAAGTATGCATGTGAAAGAAAAAAGATATGAAAAAAATGTTTATGTGTTATAAGCCAACATAGATCCATCTTATTCTTGGATTTTTCAAGTTTTGAGAGGGATCAAATCTCTTGAGGTGAAAATATTTTTTTTTAGTGAAAAACTTGAGGAAAGGTTTTCACCTCGAGAGATTTGATCCCTCTCAATGCTTGATAGATTTGGGGTTAAGATGGATCCAGGCCAGTTTTAGTCGTGTACAGTTAGACAAAATGCATTGAAAATCTAATTACTCGAATAATTTTAAATATGTTAAATATGTCTAAGATTAATCGGGTCATTTTAACTTTGAATATGCTCAACTACCTCAATATGGTGAGATGATAAAGGCTGTTAATAACTTGCATGATGAAAAATGATGAAATAAAATTTTGAATGCAAAGCGACAATGTAACACTATTGAATGATAGAAAATGTGAATAATAATAATAGAGTTAATTACAAATAGTATTCAGTGTGATCAACCTCAAACAATTTTATTCTATTGTTCTTATTGTCACACCTATTACTTTTATCATATTTTCATATCAATCATATGAAAAGGGCGGTTGTAATCCTTGACCATCCAAATATTTAACTCAAGCTAGTGTAGTAAATGTCATACCATGTCTCTCTTGTCCTCCAATATAAATAGTAGTTTTTTCCAAATCCAATCATTGTGACTTATGAAGTGTTAAATCCCAAGTTTCAATGGTAGTTGTTTTCTATTACCTCATTTGAATGCAAAGTGACTAATAATGTTCAATGATAGAAAATGAGAATAATAAGAATGTAGTCAATTGCAACTAGTTTACAGTTTCAAGAAACAAACATTTCAAGTAAGTGAACATTTTATTTAAGATGAAAATTCAAGTACTTTATTTATAGTTGAATTGCTATAACACAAAAATCAATGCACATTGTCAATATTTTTTTTGTGCTTGAATTGAAATCAATGCACACTATTAATCTAATTACTTTGAAATTAATGTACATCATAAATCTAGTTATATCAAATAAAAATCAACGTCTACATTGAAATCAATGCATCTAGTGTAAGCAATCAAATAGGATTATAAATCATCATTTACACTAGAATCAATGCATCTAGTGCAAATAATCAAATAGGATTAAAGATCAACATTTAAACTGAAACCAATGTATCTAGTACAAGCAATCAAATAGGATTAGAAATCAACATCTACACTGAAATCAATGCATCTAGTGCAAGAAAACAAATAGGATTAGAAATCAACAACTACAGTGAAATCAATGCATCTAGTGCAAGAAATAAAATAGGATTAGAAATCAATAACTACACTAAAATCAATGCATCTACTGCAAGCAATAAAATTGATTATAAATAAACATATGCATTGAAATCAATGCATCTAGTGCAAGAAATCAAATAGGATTAGAAATCAATAACTACACTAAAATCAATGCATCTACTGCAAGCAATAAAATAGGATTATAAATAAACATATGCATTGAAATCAATGCATCTAGTGCAATTGATCAAATATGATTAGGGATCAACATCTACACTGAAATCAGTGCATCTATTTCAGTGAAAAAATAAAATATTCATGGATTTCTAAATCCAACTTCTTTTACCTTTTGTAAAAGCGTTACTTCCTCTTCCTCTATGGTTAAAATGTTCAATATTATATAATACTATATAACATATGTATTTGTCTTTGTGTGTCATTTTCTTCTTCCATCTCTCCTCTTTCTATGTTTCTGCCTTTCCTTCCCTCTCTCTACCTCTTTCTTCTTTCCTCTCTCTCCCCCCGCCATTTATATCTATATCTCCCTCCATATATCCTTCTTTGTCTCTCTATCTCACCCCTAAACACACATGCTCTCTCTCTCCATATATGTCTATCTCTCCCTCCCTCCCTCTTTATATCTCTCTTTTCTTCCCTCTATCTCCCTCCATCTCTCCTTTGTTTTTAGATCTCAGCCCAAAACATACAAAATCTCTCTCTCTCTCTCTCTCTCTCTCTCTCTCTCTCTCCTGAAGGTAATGGAACTCCAATCAGATGTATAGACGAAATTTAGTTAGGGCTTAGGGTTTCTATATATTGCAGTTGCAACTATCTCTTCCCTACCCCAATCTGCGTGGCGACCTCACCGTGAAGGTCTGCTACATATTCCATTAATTGTGGTCAGCACTCCCTACGATTGTTACTACCATTTTGTTTTAGGGTGCAATCTTTATCGACAATGGAGGAGGAAGTTGTCGTCTATTTGGAGGATCCTTTCCCATACGAGCTCATTTGGACTTACCCTAGCTCTCAGCCTGATGTGTCGTTTTCTGGGTCCCCAGGTCATCTGCTTTTGCCATGGTTGAGACCGCCACCTATCCGCTCAGACCTCGGCACCTTCGTGCCCTGCCTACCATTTACATCTCTTTCTATCTCATCCCCGGGCCTTGATAGTCCTTCATTCTCTCTGGCCACCTTACAATTTATTGCATCTTGCATTTCTCCATCCCCTACTTTTGATCTTCCACTCTCCGATCCACCCCACTTGCCGTCCAATAATGCACAACCCTCATTTGGGGGTATCAACTCTGGGATCAATCCCCTTCCTCTCAACCCAACTTCATCCTCATTTCTGACCTCTCTTTCTGTTCCTGGGCAACCATCCCTTTCATCCGATTATTTTGTTTCCCTAGCCATAAACCCTAGGTCACTTAACCCTAGGCCATAGGAGGTTCCCTCAGATAACCAGGACCCCCTACAAGATCATTCGATGTCCCCTCGTTTGGGCAAGGCTAGAAGAACAAAGTGTGTCAAAGCCTTACACAGGGACCTGTCCCTCTGTTTCAGCGAAGGAGTACAAATGGGCGATGTGGTGGATACAATGAACAGGGTTCTGGTGGGAAGGGTCAGAGGAAGGACATACTCGGCCACCCGAATCTGTCTTTGGGTCACTGAGATTTGGGGGAACATCCTCAGTGAAATCTTGTCTATTACCACTCTGGCTCGTGGATGGTTTGCTCTAAGATTTCTAAGGGAGGATTATACATCATGGGTCCTCTCTCGGTACTGGCACATAGAATTGGCACCCATGCTTCTTAAGAGATGGAGCCCTCTCTTTGACCCCGAGCGGGAATAATTGGGTGTTGGGCCGCTTTGGGTACGCCTCTCGGGACTTCCACTACATTTTTGGTCTGAGGATATTTTCACTCGCATTGGGAATTCATTGGGCACATTTTTGGATTATGATAAATCTTTCATTACCTCTGGCAACAAATCATTGGCTCGCATCCTGGTGTACCTGGACACCAGAGAAGGACTGGAGGAGAAAATCACTCTTTAGTGGAAAAGATTCACTCGCATTCAGATTCTGGATTATGAAGGGGTGTCATTCAGATGCAAGAGGTGTCACAAGGTCGGCCATCTCTACAAAGAATTCCCATTGGTCACTGCTGCCTCCTCCCCCATCAAAGACACAGATGGTGTTGGCCCTGTGGCATAGGAACTTGCAAAGGAGCAGCCTCGTCAGTCCTCTCATCCAAAGCCACCGGGGCAAAGTTCTGCACAGTTGACTTCTTTGGCCACTACCTGCCTCCTTCACCTCCTATGACGAGATCTCGAGCAGTTGCTGCGGCCGCCCTTTCTGTGGGTATTTTTCCACCTCTTTTCTCTGCATCATCTTTATCATTATCTACTTCTGCACCACAATTTCATGTTTCTTTTTCATCCATCGCATGCATATCCACCGCTTCTCTTACTTGCCCTCTAAACCCCCCTCCCCCATCCTATACTACTGCCTCACCCTCTATTCTGGGGTTTTCCAATTCTCCTCCCTCTCCTGATGCTTTGGGCTCCTCCTGTCACTCTCACCCCTACAATCTTCGCTCTCGGGGGAAACACGCCTCTGAGCCCTTTGGTATTGGCTTTATCTCCACCCCCAAGATCTCCAAGCCTCCAAGGGGTCAGAATTCCTTCATTTCTAAAGCCATTATCCAAGCAGGGGTGGATGTGGCTCAGGGCAAGAAATCTACACTAGACATGGTTCTTAGAGCATCGGACACCCTCCCCGGCCACCCCTATGAAGTGGCTCTCTTTCAACTGCAGAGGGTTGGCTAGCCCTGCCAAAAAATTAGCCCTTAGAATACTTCTGGATTCTAAGAAGATCGATATAATTTATCTTCAAGAAACCCTAGGAATGGTCGAGCAGGTCATCTCTGTGATGAATACCCTGAAATTGGGATGGACCTTCCACGCTCTACATGTCAGTGGACGATCTGGGGGAATTTCTCTTGGCATTAACCCCCGCACGATTAATATTCTTTCATCTCGGGGGGGGGGCTAGCTTTATTGGTATGTATATATACTCCTCGGAGTTGGGCATGGACTTCATAATTATCAATGTTTATGCTCCCTGTCATAACAAGGATGCTTTTTGAGATCACCTTCTCAACCTATCCCTCAAAAACACTGACAATCTTATACTGGGAGAGGATCTCAATTTCTCAATCGAACATGCAGAATCTTGGGGACATAATGCCTAGTTAGACCCCCTCTCGGACACTATGGAGCATATTTTGGAGCAACAAAATCTAGTGGATATCCCTAGGAATAAGCTACAACCGAATTGGCGTAACAAAAGGACTAGAGAGGCATCTCTGGCCAGAAGACTGGATCGCTTCTTAATAAAGGAGAACTTAGTAAGGGCCTTGACAAATTTCCGTAAGTGGGTGGGATCTGGAGGCATTTCTGACCACTCCCCTATTTTTCTAGAGCTGTCGGGACCCTTTCAGAAACCAAGAGCACCCTTTAAATTCAACTCTAGCTGGTTGATGGACCCTAATTACATCAAATTGGTATCTGACTACTGGCGGGCTCACCCTCCTGATCTGGGGAGGTCTATTTCAGAAGGATTTTGTCACAATCTGAATGACCTAAAGAGATTATCTATACAATGGGCTAAACATAAAAGAGATCGAGACGAGCAGACTCTAGGGCCTATCGAAGACAAGTTGGAAGATCTTATGGATGAGAGCAGGAGGGGTTTCTCCTTTGCAGAAGCAAAAAGCTACCTCATAGACCTGAAGATGCAGTGATCCAAAATTCTTAAAGATCGAGAGTCGAGACTTGGCACCTTAGAAGTAGGGCTATATGGTTACAAGCATGGGATGAAAACACCAAATTATTCCACAATTTTGTGAATGGGAGAAGGGAAATTAATACTATCTGGAAGATGCCTAATGAGGATGGCCAACCTACTCACACTTTTCACCAACTAGCACACCTTGTTACAAACCACTTCCTACAACTTTTCAAGGCTCCTCTTGGGGCCACTCTAGTTGAAATCGTAGAGTTGTTATACTATTTCCTTGATTTTTTGATCCGGATGTTGAAGCTGGCCTCATCAAGTCTTTTACAATTGAGGAACTGGAAATCACCCTGAAATGGTTTAAAAATGATAAAATACCTAGCCCATATGGATGGTTCGTTGAATTCTATTTAGCTCTTTTCGAGATCATTGGCCAAGACCTACTTAAGGTTGTGCAGGAATGCATAACATTAGGTCGAATTATGAGGCCTTCAATTCCACATTCATTTCCCTCATTCCCAAAGTCGACTCCCCACTATCCTTCAACGATTTCAGGCCTATCTCCCTTTGCAATTTCCTCTATAAGATTATTTCCAAACTCATCGCCAATCGGCTAAAGCCCATCCTATCTGCCCATATATCATCTGAACAATTTGCCTTTCTGCATAATAGACATATTCATGAGGTCATTGGCACCGCACAAGAAGTCCTTCACTCCATTAAGACTAAGCATTTAAAAGGATCTAATCTCAAGATCGATCTCTCTAAGGATTTTGATCGTGTCAGTTGGTTATATATCATAATTCTTTTAACTCACTTGGGCTTCCCCCTTCTTTTCATTCATTGGATCATGTGATGTATTACTTATTTTTCCTTCAGCGTTCTCATAAATGGCTCAGCCTCCCACTTCTTCCATGTAGAGTGAGGACTTAGACAGGGATGTCCCATCTCTCTATTCCTCTTCCTCCTTATTATGGAAGGTTTGAGAAAATTAATATTACAAGAAAGAAGAGATGGTCGAATTCAGGGATTTAAGATTACATACCATTGTATCATATCCCATCTACATTTTTTTTTATGATGTCCTCATCTTTCTCAGTGGGGGTATCTGGGACTTTACTGTCTTCTCTACAATCATGCATATCTTCTGCATTACATTGAAGAACACTGCCTGAAATCCACCATCTCCTTCTCTGAATGTTCCCCTCAGGAAATCTAGACTGTTATTCAAAATTTCCCTTATTAGAGACTTAATTTGGAAAATGGGTTCAAATATCTTGGGTTCTGCATCAAGCCACACAGTTACAAGATTGCGGATTGGATTTGGCTTGTGGCCAAGGTGGAAAAAAGTCTACATAACTGGACTCACAATTTCTTATCCAGAGAAGGGCATTTAGTCCTTATCAAATTGGTCCTAGAGGCAACCTCGGTATACTGGATGTCCTTGGCATGGATTCCCAAAGGAATATTATCTTGAATACAAAAAATCTGTTGTAGATTCCTGTGGAATGGGTTCAAGGAGGGGAGGCCATTTGCTTGGGTGGGTTGGAGTCATATTTCCCTTCCAAAGAAATGGGGTGGTTGGGGATTGAAGGACCTACCCTCCTTTTCACATGCTCTCGCTGCCAAGATGGGCTGGCATATTCTCACGAAATGTAGCCTCTGGACTGATGTGGTCCATCACAAATACATTTGGCCTCTACATATTATGGATTGGATCTGACTCCTGTCCTGGAACAGAGCTGGTATTTCGATGATTTGGAGAGTTGTTATCAGCACCCTTCCCACTATCAGAGATGACCTTGTATGGTGTATTACATATGGCATATCAGTGCACATTGGAATGTACCCTTGGACAGGATGCAGCGACATGTATAGGCTGCCCCCTCATCTTATCAATTTCTTAAATGACCGAGGCATCAACTCGATTTCCCATATTGTCTATTCAAAGAATTCCACCATATTTGCACAAGCTTGGAAATCGGTTGATCTTCTGGGAATCCCTGTTCAATGGCAACATGATTGGGTGGGCTATATCTCTTCTTTAACTGAATCACATGTTCGTATATCAGAGGATGAATATGAACTCATTTGGGCACCCACAGCACATGGAATATACTCTCCAAAAGAAGGATATCCTATTATTTATGTTGCACACAAGCCTCCTTTGTTGGCCGAATGGTGGCAAAACCTTTGGAAGCTCAAAGCCCCTCCACGTACCAAGTTGTTTATGTGGAGTGTTATTATGAACAAAAATCCTACTGGGGAAATATAAAGAAAAGGTCTTTTTATGGACCCTCCTGGTGCGTTCTCTGTCATCAAGCTGATGAATCAAATGAACACCTCTTTCTTATCTGCCCTGCTGCTGTCAATTTATGGGAATAGGTTCTCACCTCATTGGCTATAACACAGAGATGGCATGGAGACAATATATTGAATGCTTGGAATCGATGGTGGACTGAGTCCTCAAACCTGAAATCTTGCAACCTCCCCCTTCTTATCTGTTGGTCACTCTGGTTGAATAGGAATGGAATCATTTTTAGAGATAAAGTTGTCTGGTGGCCTCGTGCTATCACCCTAATTATAAATTATTTCCATGAAATACCCGACGAGGAACACTCTCCTCATGTTTGTGCTATTACACATGAAGATATAGGCCGAAATCATCCCCGGGCATACTTTGATGGCTCTTCTCAAGATCAAGGATGTGGGGGGGGTACTTTTGCATCTAACTGTCACTCATTCGTACCATATCCAGATGGGCCTGGGGTTGGAACAAACAACTATGCTGAACTCATCACTCTTAGACATTTGCTTCATTTTTCTCTAAATCATGATTGCAGACACCTTCAGATTTTCAGGGACTCCAAAATCATTATAAACTGGTTCAATAACACAAACATATGTCATGTGCACTCTCTCAGGAACATATTGGATGAAGTCATACAGTTCAAATCACATTTTGATTATATTTCTTGTCATCATATTTACAGGGAATGTAATCATATTGCCGACCAGCTATCCAAGGAGGTTGTGGTCCAACCCAGGGGTCTATGGTTAATACAGGAACAACAAGATGATGGACATTACCAGTATTACCATTGACCATACATAGATCAGAATTTTCAGGGGGTTGATAGGCCCTAAATATAGTCATTCTTGCTGATATATAACATAATAATTTTTATGCTTTTTATATCCATGTACATATTTATCCGATCAACTACAACATACCCTCTTGGGTAACCTTTTGTATAGACATATATATATATATATTTTTGGAGGCTTCATCCTAACTATATGCATATGCCTGGTTGGCATCTACAACATGTAATTTTCTCAAATTAATAGAAAATTATGATTTTTCCTCGGGGAATATGTTGGAATAGTAATAATCAATACTATTTATTATTATACTAATAACAATATATGAAGAAAGAAATTGTTAAATGAAAAATAGTATGTTAACTTCTACATTATAGACAAACCATATTCTTCTGATCAAATTGGTCGCTTTGTGCCTTACATTTTACATAACATTATATAAAATTTTACATTTATATATGCTTTAATTTGAATATTAATTAAAACATATGGAGATGGCATATATATATATATATATATATATATATATATATCATTCCCGACGTGTAAAAAATGTTGAGATACTTACTTACATTACGCCAACACATCTCCCTTATATTGGGTTGTAGAGCGCTTCTCGGTGCAATAAAAAAATTACAATATAACAAATTCAATTGAATCAACTTATTATATTTTACTTTTTTCTTATTTCAGCATACACTATGTTTTATTATTATTATTATTGGATTTAATGCTTGATTCAATGATACCATGTCATAAAACAACAAAATCTAGCTACAAGAAAGCATATGTCAACAACAAATTCAACAAATTCCAATCATAAAAATTGTATTGAAATATGAAAATAAAAACTTTAATAATTGAAAACTATAGTAGTCTAAATTATCAATTGATAGTCAACACATTTGATGTTTTGTAGCAACACACATCACTCATTTAATCACAAATATATATACATATATGCATAAGATTTGCAATAAATAGATAAATGTACAATTATGAACAAAACTGGAACTAAATACAATAACAAAGAATACGTCAAATATCTCTTCTAAATGATCCCTTCCTCCTCAAAGCAAGAGTCTGGGAGGTTTCACTACGTTAACTTAACAATTTAAACTATTCTACTTCACTCATGCATATATATATTAGCAAGAAAATAGAGTAAATAATATCTATAATAAATCATATCTTCATATCTTCCTATTCTATGGTAGGTTATCCACGTGGGAGTGCCTATGCCTCCCATGGTGGCATTCCCACCCTGTGGGATTGGAAGACTTGTGGGCCAGGAACTTGCCGAAGAACCAATCACTCAATCTTGAGAGGGATAATGCCATAAATCACCTGAGGCAACCAAGGGCACCACGGTGAACCTGTAAATGCATTTGGAGGTTTGCTAGACTCATGAGAAAGATAAGGCTAGTTCGGGGAAGTATGTTCGACGGAAGAGCATGTAACAGGGAGGATTGTTGAGCTCTTTGTCTAAGGCACTACACGATGTAGAGTTGGAAGCCTTCGATCAAATCATGTCGGGCGTGAGAAGGAAATCCTTGTTACGGAACAAAGGGAGGAGGCCATGAACTTATAGAAGAAGTTGGGCTAACCTTATCCCTAGAACGGTTAAAACTATAACCAAAGGAGACTTTTGATTAGTGGAGCTAGATTTCCTTCATGAGATTGGTCAGATGGAAAGGGAAAAAGGTCGTAGAGTTGGAAGCAAGAAGATAATTTAAAATAGAGTCGGGGACTTAGGGGGAAAGAGGGCGTTAGGGTTCTGTCGAGAGATGGTGACGAAGATTTCTCTGTTACCCGGACCATCATGTGAGGGAAGGCTACCGTAAGGGATCACTCAGAAGCTCGAAAGGTCAGAACCCCGAGGAGTTGCGCGAATGACTCCTTATAAGATTCCAAGTTCGAGGGTCCCGTTCGCTAAGTGGGAACCCAGTACAAAACCATTCACTGAAGGATCCTTCCTTCTCAATAACGAGGACACGTGGAGATAATGTCAGCATGGTGTCTTAAATTACACGTGCCTAGTGGTTTGGAGTCTTGGATGACTTAATAAGGCACCTACGAACAACACGTGGACCCATCTTAAGTTGGCATGTGGCAAGGATGATGTCAGTGTGACAACACCTGGGAAATGGTAATATTCTGGAGGTTGGAAATCTCGTAAGGGCAGAATGTCCTGGGAAATCCCAAACACAAGGAAATTTCAGTTGACAACACATGGGATTAATAGAAATCAGCTTGTTCGTAAGGGTCGTTACCAAAGGATTTCTGACCCCTCCATATCTTCAAGAACGAATGTGTGATTAATTACATTATAGTACTATTTGATTCATGCAGTTTGAAGGATAAAATAGTTGTCACATTGTAGGCAATGTTAGAACTATAATATGTATTGGTGGGAGTAGATTTCAAGAATATTTATATATTTTCTATATTGAAGCGTTAGAATTAGGCTTTCACTTTGATTTTCATGGGATAATGTATTAATCAGTGTTTATGCAGATACTTTGAATAGAGTTAAATGTGATAAAAAGGTGATGTGGATAAAAACATTGTTGATTAGAAAAATATTAAAAATAAAAATAAATATGTAACACCCTCCTCCCACATCTACCCAAGTAACCGGTCAACCGGGGTAAACATGTGACATGATGCTATTATGATTGGATTCAACCTCATATGTGACCTTGAGGAAGTGGAATCGATGGAAACATGACATACATACCTTGTACATCAGTGACAAGACTCCTAGGAACCATCCCAACCACTTAAGTAGATAGCCCCTGGGTCCCACTGAAGTTTTTGACCACTTGACTTCTAGACACTCTCATGCTATAGGCCTGCGAGCATCCAAGAGGCTCTAGACATTGTCATGACAAGGCATGCTAGCCTCTAGGGACTATTTTTCTCAGTGTTGTGCCAGTGTCCTCGGGTTTTGAGCCATTTTCTCAAGCCCAGAGCCTAGGTCATTGCCCAAAACTGAATGACACCTTTAGATCAGCAAGATAACATGGAAAAATGATGCAAAAGTAAATACTTCAACAATGATCAGGTGCTCAAAAGTAGCTCAAAATTCAAAGTTGTCGGATCAGTGTGGAACCTAGATGACCGCCTAGTGCTCGTCATCTTGAATTCGGTGCAATTCCTTTCGCGTGAAATAGACTTTATATGCTCGCATAAACATGTTATGTTCACCTTCCCAAATAGGGGAATTTTTTGCAAAACGTAACAACCTAGTCAGCAGTTTGTATTGTTCACATGGCGCTGACTGTGCAGGTTGACGTGGTAGAGTTGACTGGTCAACGGGCTCCTTCGGCGAATGGGGTGCTGACAAGTGGCATATTATTATTGGTGCAATTCAACAATTTTATATTGGTCGGATTGGTGGCCCAACCAGAGGCTACCATGTGGCATCCCAGGGGCCACCAAAATTATGGTTCAAGTTCGGGCGGACGCAGCAGGGGTTAAACCCATGACCTCCCAACATAAGTCTAACGCCTCCGCCAATACATCATTGCACTGTTTCTTAACCATTATGGGCATGGGTTCTATTTGAATTTTAATAGCACGCCAATTGGGGGTAGGTCGAGCCCATGGGGGCTGGCCCTTGGTTATACCACCCACATACAACCACCGATAGAGAACAATGTGGAGGCTCGACTGGTGGGGGTGGGTCATTGGCCTTAGCCCTGAGCACATGCCCCCCCATGTGTCCACATTTTTTCAGAATTTAGGTGTTAGCGGACATTTAAAGTGTCCGATAATTTCGCCTGATTTTCGACGAAATTGTCACTCCGTTAGCCCGTTTTGGGGAAAAATTTGCAGGATGATGCCGGATTTTGGGGAATTTTTAGTGCGATTAGCCGAAGATTGGGAAATGCCATAAATTCTTTAGTTTTTTACCAAATCAGGAGCAGAAAGAGGCTACATAGGCATTGTTTGGCATTCTGGAGCCACTGGAACATGTTTCAGAGCTTTCTGAGCATTATAAACTAATGTATTCAGATTTTTTAGCATAATAGAGAGGGCCAAGTCATTGGAAGCTGGACCAAGGAGACATAGCCCAGGAGGGTGAACTCCTTTATCATGTGTTGTTGTGATACTGTTTATGATCATGTTTACGTATGTTATATGTTGTTGTTTAGGCATTTGTTTATGTTGATTTTCACATAAAAATTACATAAAAGCACTCAAAAATCTATGTTTAAACTTGCAAATAATTTCATAAATCCTCAAGCATATTTAATATATTCTGAAAGGGAATTTTAGCACAGAAAAACTAATTTTTCCAATCAGATCAAGTTTGATATCAAAGCTCTTGGTTTTACTTATGCAAGAAGTATTTAACTGTTTGCAAGTGAATGTCATGCTTACAAGGTTAAAACTCAAGAGAGGAGAAGGGAAGCTAGTTTAAAGCCTTGAAGTTGGGTCAAAGGGAAGGAGGGAAAGGTTGCCACAATCTCCATCACCAGTTCATCCTCAAGTTTCAGTTGAGACTCCAGTGAGCATGTCTCATGCAAGAGAGCCTACAAACATGACATAGGATGAGAAGGTCTTCAGGAAGGCTTTCTTTGATATGATAAAGATGGTGAATTTCCTCTATGAAGAGAGAAATACCAGACTGCAAGGTGAAATCTCAAAACCTCCCAAAGGAGAAGGTTCTTCAGGGGGAGGAGGTAATAGAAATGGAGGTAAACCTACACCCTTTCCACTATCTTCTTCATATTCTTCTTCACAAGCATCTTCACCCTCTTACACTAACACAACCCTTACTCAACTCATAAACATACCTCAAAAGGAACTGGTAATTCACCCGTATTGAAACTTTAGGTTAAATTTGAACTGCCCATGTATAATGGTGAAGTGAATGCAGAGAAGCTTGAAAATTGTGTTCGTTAGTTGGAAGTCTATTGCAAAATTCAAAACCTTCAAGAGGATGACATAAATATTCAATTAGCTTCCTTGAGGATGGAGGGTGCAACATTAGTATGGTGGGAATCAAAGACACAAGAATAGATTAAAAAAAACACAACAAGATCTCAATTTCTTCGTCTGAATTCATTGTTGCAATTAAAATACAATTCTACTCTCTAGCTTATATGTAGAAAGCCATCGTGAATTGGAAAAACTTAAGACAACTTAAAGGTCAAAATGTGTAAGATTACACCCAAGAATCTAGAAAAAGGTCTCTAATCTTAGGTGTAGATTTGCAATCACAAGACACATTGTTGAAGTACATAGGGGGATTACATAGTTACCTTAGGCATACTATCCTTATGTTTAATCCCAATAAATTAGATGAGATGTGTGTGCAAGCCACTCATCTTGAGGCAAGAGGGAAAAACACTCAGAAGAGGGTAGTAAAAAGCCATTTAAGGGTAAAGGAAAAGAAAAGGGTTTCAAAGGGAAGGGAAAGAAAAATGCTTCTATTAAGAAGGACAAAGAGAAATTAACATGCAAGAATTGTTCCAAAGAGGGTCACGATGAATATCATTGTTGGAAGCTTCATCCCGAAATGAAACCAAAGAAATTCAACAATAAGGGAAAACAAAAGACAATTGCAACCACTCAATAGGATTTGGTATCTGATTCGGGTGATGAAACTAAAATTACAACCATGGGTATGAAAGGAAAAGAATCCATTGCTAGCACTAGTACTTCAAGTTCACACAATGAAACTCCAAATGAAAAGAAGAGGATATAACTTTTTCACATAAGGGTGATCTCAAAACATAGAAAAATTGATACTCTTTTTGATAGTGGCTCTCAAGCCAATCTTATCTCTGAAAAATTTGTCAAAAGTTTAAACTTGGAAACCATTTCATAAACCATATCTACTTGGATGGTTGTGTGACAATGCACATTTGCAGGTAACTATAAAGTGTAAACTGAAATTTGCCATTATTGCAAATTTCATAGATGAAGTGGAGTTTGATGTTGTGCCATTAGACATATGTGGTATAGTTTTTGGTGGCCCGTATCTCTACGACAGAAAAGCTATCTTCCATAGACATGAAAAAAAATACCATTTGTTCAAATATGGAGTAGAATATATCGTGAGATCTCATAGCAAGAAACTAAATCTTTCACTTGTTAATGCGGGGCAGATGAAAATACTAGTGAATTCGAGTAAAAATTTTGTGCTTCTAATGATCAAACCCAAGAATGATGTTGATAATGAAGCTTTTCAAGGTTGTGATTCAAGATTGAAATATGAATTGTTTTATGTTGTTAATCAATATGATGAGACGTTTCAGTAACCAAAAGGATTACCTCCCAAGAGAGGAATCCAACATGAGATACAATTGCAAAAAGATAGACCTCTTCCTAACATTGGCATGTACAGGATGTCAGTGGTGGAAACTGTCGAAATTAAAAATAAAATTCAAGAGTTGTTGGATAAACGAATCATCAGGCCATCTTCTTTGCCATGTGGTTCACCTATTGTTTTGGTACCAAAGAATGATGGAACATGGCACATGTGTATGGACTTCCATGCATTGAACACGATTACGGTAAAGAACCATTACCCACTGCCTAGAATAGATGATTTACTTGATCAATTGAAAGATTCAAAGTATTTTACTAAGTTGGACTTAAGGAGTGGTACCCTCAAAATAGAATTTCTGAAGGAGACATTTGGAAGACATAATTCAAAACAAAACAAGGTTTATTTGAATGGCTAGTTATGCCTTTTAGTTTATGTAATGCTCCTGCTATCTTCATGCGTGTGATGAATGATGTGTTGAGGCCATTTATTGATGAGTTTGTTATAGTCTACTTAGATGACATCTTAATTTTCAATAAATCTCATGATGAACATGTCATGCATGTGAGAAAATTACTTGATGTCTTAAAGAAAGAACAACTGTATCTAAAGATGTCAAAGTGTGAGTTTGGAAAAACTTCTTTAGTTTACTTGGGTCATATTGTTGGAGGAGGTGAGTTGAAAATAGATCCCTCCAAGGTTGATTCCATTTTGAACTGGCCAAGGCCCAAGACAGTTACTAAGGTAAGATTTTTTTGGGAGCAGCCCAATATTGGAGGAAATTCATTGCTAACTTTTCTTCTATAGCATCTCCTTTGCATGCATTGATAAGTGTGAAAAAGGTTTTTCAGTGGGGAGGAAAACAACAAAAGGCCTCTCATGCATTGAAGGAAAAGATCAGTTTAGCTCCAGTACTTTCACTTCTAGACTTGAGACAATCATTTGAGATCCAGGCTAATGATAGTGACTATGCCATAGGTGCAGTTCTCATGCAACATGGTAAGCCTATATGTTTTCATTTGGAAACTTTCAATGGTGCAGTGATTAATTATCCTACATATGAAAAGGAATTATATAGATTGGTACAAAGTGTGAAAAAATGGAAACACTACTTGATGGGTAAGGAAACAATCATTCACACTAATCATTAGCCATTGCAATACTTGCAATCTCAATCAAAGTTGCAGCAATCAAGGCACTTTTGATGGATGGGTTTTCTTCAACAATTCCACTTAGTAATAAGGTATAATAAAGGTATCTACAATAAAGTTGTTGATATGCTTTCTAGGCCTATTATTAGTGCAACTACTTTACTCAAGCATAATTATGTTTTGCAAGAACGTTGTATTGAGCAAAATGCATTAGACAATGACTTTCAGGATGTTTATGCAAGCTTGAGTTAAGGTAACCAAGTAGAGGAATTGGATTATCATTTGCATGATAACTTTTTGTACCATCTTGGCAAGCTTTGTATTCCACAGGGAGAAAGAGTCAACATCATAAGAGAGGCACATGCTTCTCTTATTGTTGGTCATTTCGGTGTAAGTAAGACGGATGCACATCTACAGAGGTATTGTTATTGGCCTCGTATGCTTGAAAGTGTGTCACGCTTTATTAAAGTATGTTCATTATGTGTAGTTAGTAAGCCTAGAAATAGGAATTTAGGATTATACACACCACTTTCGGTTCCTTCACGACCGTGGTAGAGTGTTTCAATGGATTTTGTAGGAGGTCTTCCATTGTTAAAAAGAGGTCATGATTATTTGTATGTAGTTGTGGATAGGTTAAAAAAAATATGTATTTTGATGCCATGTAAAAATTGAATTAGAGTTGAAAAAACTGCTAAGTTATTGTTTCAAAATGTATAGGTGCATTTTGGATTGCCCACATCCATTGTTAGTGATCAAGATTTTTGCTTTGTTGGGAACTTTTGGTCAAGCTTGTGGGGATTCATGGACACCAAATTTAAAAAGAGTACATCTTTTCATCCACAAACAGATGGTCAAATAGAGGTGGTGAACAGGACAGTGATGCATATTCTTTGTGGGTGTTGTAACAAGCATCCTAAGTTGTGGGATGAACATTTTCACTACATTCAACATGCTGACAACCAGACCAAACACTCTTCAACTTAAACATCACCATTTGAAGCATGTTTGGGATACTTGCCTAAGTCTCCTTTGGATTTCATTTTTGGAAAAGAAGTTGCTATTGATGGTCATAGTGACATAGACAAAGCAAGAAGGTTCATTGAACAAATCCAATTGGTACACCAAAGAGTTCAAGAACAACTTGAAAAGAGCCAAGGCAAGTACAAAGTAAGGCATGATAAGCATCATGTAGATCACAAGTTCCAACTTGGTGATGAAGTTGGGATTCACATTAGCAAAGAGAGGCTCCAAGGAGAAGGTAAAAAGCTAAAACCAATTAGATATGGCCCATTCAGAATTTTGGAAAAGATTGGTAACAATGCCTTCAGGTTGGATTTACCTTCATATATGCAAATTTATGTTGTTGTTAATGTTGAGAACTTAAGGTTGTATGAACCTCCTTTGATAGAATATCAAGGAGAAAATGTCCAAATTCTTTCCATTCAGGTTTTTTTTCCTGAATACCTTGATGAACTACAACAAGACACCATTCTTGACAGAAGAACAGTTCTTCAAAATGAGGGAATGCGGATTACCTTTGAGTGGGGCTCAAGGGAACAAATCCTTCAAAGGAAAAATGGATCGAGATTGGAAAGGCGAGGGAATTGTACCCTCACCTGCTGGACAATTGAAAGTGATATTTTGGCATCCAAAAAGCCTCCAATAGGGAGGGATCAGGTGCAAAAAAATAGCTCAAAATTCAAAGTTTTCAGATTATTGTGGAACCTAGAAAACTGTGTAGTTCTCATCATCCTAAATCTAGCACAACTCATTTCGCGCAAAATAGACTCTTTATGCTCCCATAAACATGTTCTGTTTACTTTCCCAAACAAGTGAATTTTTGCTTAGTGGTGTTGACTATGCAGGTTGACATGGAAGGTTTGACTGGTTAATGGGCTCCTTCTACAAATGGGGTGCTAACAAGTGGCATATTGTTATTGGCGCAATTCAACGATTTTTGATTGGTCGGATTGGTGGCCAACTACGGGCTGACATGTGGCCCAAACAGAGGTTGCCATGTGGCAGCCCGGGGGCCACAAAAATTATGGTTCAAGTCTAGGCGGAAGAAACAGGAGTCGAACCCGTGACCTACCAACACAAGTATAACGCCTCTGCCAATATGCCATTACAGTGTTTCTTAACCATTATGGGCATGGGTTTTATTTGAATTTTAATAGTGCACCAATTAGGGGTAGGGCCAGCCCACAAGGGTCGTCCCTTGGTTATACCATCCAAATACGACCACCAATGAAGCAAAGTACTAGGGCCTGGTCGGCGGGGGTGGGCCATTGGCCTTAGCCCCGGGCACATGGCCCCCCACATGTCCACATTTTTCAGAATTTAGGTGTTAGCAGACATTTAAAGTGTCTGACAATTTCACCTAATTTTTGGCGAAATTGTCACTCCGTTAGTGCATTTTGGGGAAAAATTGTAGGATGATACAGGATTTTGGGGAATTTGTAGTGCGATTAGTAGAAGATTTGGAAAGTTCGTAACTTCTTCATTTTTTGACCAAATCAGGAGCAGAAAGAGGCTACATAGGCATTTTTGGGCATTCTGGAGCCATTGGAATTGGTTTTAGTGCTTTCTAAGCATTGTATATATTTTTAGCATAATAGAGAGGGTCAAGCCATTGGAAGTTGGACCAGGAGACGTAACCCAGGAGGGGTGAACTCCTTCATCACGTGCTGTTGTGATACTGTTTATGGTGATGTTTATGTATGTTATATGTTGTTTTTCAGTCATTTATTTATGTTAATTTGCACGTAAAAATTACATAAGAGCACACAAAAACCCATGTTTATACTTGCAAATAGTTTCATAAATCCTCGAACATATTTAATATATTCTGAAAAGGAATTTTAGCACAGCAAGACTAATTTTCCCAATAAGATCAAACAAGCCCTTAACTAGACCCCTACTAGCCATGATAGACATTTCGTCAAACATATCACAAATATGTAATCTACAGGTGTAAACAACAAATTTAAGCATAGGGATCTCATACTTATCTGAGAATTGCTAAGAACCATTGTTCCCTAATATAATTTATTGCATTATCATCTATTTGGTCATAGATACATTGTCCATTCGTTTACAAGTGAAAACTTGATGAGAGCCATACATAGCCATTGTCATAAAACACATACATAACTAGCATAGTAGCAACAAAAATACCAATGAAATAAAAACCATATGATCCACATATAAACTAGTATAATACTCATAGAAATACAAGGAGAAATAACCTCATATTGATGTTGAAAAATCCAAACCCGGGATGTGTCTACCACGTTCCACCCGAACATAGAATGGCTGAGCAAAATATCTCTTCAGTCATTTACCCTCATGCCATATTCCAAGCATGAATGTGGGACTCAAACCAAAAGAGCCAACCAGGGCATCTTGAGGCTAAACCACCTCACCCTCATCAATAGAACCAGGCTTTACTATAATCCATCCTAGATCACTAGGCCAATATAATAAACATGTAATAACAAGCTTTACCATGATCTCCACCCGATCACTAGGCCAAACAAGCATGGATGCCACCGATTTCTCCACCTGCACCGTGAGGAATTTTCCTGTCTCTTAGTCTCTCAAGCTTTAATGTAATCCACACCAGATCACTAGGCCCTAAACCGAGACCCACTCTCTAGGATTTACCGCATATCCCAACTTGGGATTACTAGGCCCAACAGAGAGAAATCTACCTCTTGGATTTACCGTATATCCTTCCATTCACTGGAAAAGATTCCTCGGCCCACTGAGGCAACACAATCCTAGCTTTAGCGCAACCCAAAGTTTGGCTTAGGGGTTACTAGGCCAGTGGCTTTACCATGATCCACAATCCATTTTAGGGACCACTAGGCCATGTGCTCTATCATTCGGAGGTCCACCTCACTTAGCTTCGAATCCATCCGAAAATCCAGCTAAACCAAAACATGATAACCCATCACACCATGGTTATCCAGAAATGGAAAGGCTAGGATGAAAACACTGTCACACCTGGAAAAACCCATGCCATAACACCAAAATAACCACACGCAATACCATGCATACCAAATCTAACAAGGAAAATACACATGCAAATCGATGCCTGCAAAGAATACTATTGTAGTTGCTTGATCCTTCTCTTCCTTGCTTAATCTCTACTTCCTCTTTCCTTCTTTTTCTTTCTTGATCCAATGCCAAAATGTTCCAAGAAAAATCTAAGTGTCCAAGAGTGAGAGAGAGAGACTAATGAGAGAGCTCCAAAAATGGACTGACAAAAGGTTACAAACTGATCCTAAGAAGCCTTTTTATCAATTAGGCCTCTATTTCCTTCATTTTCCATTATTTTCCTTCAATTTCATCCTCACATGCAACCTGTGACCTTTCACCTTCCTTTTCTCCTAATTTCCATTATTTTCATAAATAAATCAACCAAACATGTCATTTTGTCTTTCCAAAGACTTAGCTATTTCCTTTGCCAATTTCCTTAGCCATAATAAACTGATGAACACCCACACTAGGATGTTTTTCCCACCATTCATCTTAGAATAAGTGTCCCATCAACCGTGATTATTATTTTTGTCTTTATTAACTTTTATTACATGGAATTTATACTAGGGATGTTATAGAATGCTCCCCCTTGGGGGACACTATCCTCGGTGTTCAACCACACCTATACCTCAGCAAAACAGTTGAAAACCAAACATACTACCCATGGAGCTTTATAACATAACTTGATGCAGTATTTACAATGATCACCCTGCTAAGAGGCAAACCAACATGACAAATATAATGGAGACACCCATACCACTTATTGGAGCTTTATAACATAGCTCATGGTGGTATTTACATCCATATACATATGTACATATACCAAAACATCACCAAACATGTACCAAAACATATACCAAAACACCATAGCAAAACTGCTTTGCCTCAACCGGAAAACAAGGAAGGATGCATAACCTGCATCTGGTCCGTCATCTCCCATGTAGCTTCATCGGGACCAAATTTCTTCTACTACACTTTAACCTGCTTGATTGCTCAGTTTTGGAGCATGAGAACCCTTTTCTGCAATATATATTGAGGCTCTGACTGGAATTATTCATCTAGTTCCACCTGTAATACAGACCAGACAATCACATGATCAACATGTTTAACATATTTCTTAATCAATTACACATGGAAAACATCATGGAATTTCACTTTCGGAGGCAGTGCAAGTCGATAGGCTACTGGCCCAATCCTCTTAGTGACACTGAAGGGTCCACAAAAACGTGGTGCCATTTTGGCACATGATTGAATCCGTAAGGAGCTCTTCTTCAGTTTGATGCACAAGTACACCTGTTCCCCAACCTAGAACTCATTGAACAACCTGTTTTGATCTGAATAGCTCTTCCTCATATCTTGTGTTGTCTTTAGATTCTTCTTTATAACCTGCATCTTCTATTCCATGTCCGCCAACATGTTCGGTCTAATCAACAGCCTATTAACTGGATCACTTGAACTGATGGGAGTATTGCAACTCCACCCATACAATGCCTCAAACAGACTCATCTTCAAATATTCATGATACCCATTATTGTAAGTGAACTCTACCAGTGAAAGATACTCTTCCCACTTTCGCTTGCTAATGCATCGCATATATCCTCAAGATGTCCTCCAATATCCTGTTGACCCTCTTTATCTGTCCATCTATCTATGGTGATAAGTTGTACTAAAGGCCAACTCTGTGCCCAAACCTGCAAACAAATCCTTCTAAAACTTGGAAGTGAACTTTGCATCCCTGTCTGACACAATCTTCTTTGGAACACCATGCAACTTGACCACATCTCTCATGAATACCTATGCTACATCGCTAGCTAAGAATGTAGACTTCACTGGATGAAGTTTGCAACCTTTTAAAACCTATCCACAACAACCATGATGGAATCATGTTGTCTCACTGTCCATGACAACCCTCTGATAAAGTCCATGGAAATGACCTCCCATTTCCACACTAGAATTGCAATCGGCTGTAGTAGTCCACCTGGATGCTTACACGCTTCCTTCACACACTGACAATCGAAACATCTAGCCACAAACTGTTAAAATTGGCAACCAGGGCAAAACTTCATGTGGGTTATCTTATTCATGGCTGATAATATTCTTATTAGATTCCTCTCGTCGAGAGGTGTAGGAATGATATAAAGATCATCCGATTCCGATAAGTATTCATGGAGATATGAATTTATTTTGATTATGGAATTATTATCAAGCCGACCTACAACTCATGTAGGCTCAGAAGCCCAACAGTCACATCTATTCACCCACCAACGTTGTGTATAAATATAAGAGGATTTTTCCTCATTTGGACTCACTCATCTCATCACATCTCTCTCTCTCTCTACTGCGCAGATATGAGTCTCTTCTCTACTGCGCTGAAATGGGTCTCTCTCTCTCACACATGTGAAGTCGGAAGCTGTTAAATTTGAAGCTGCAACTGCAGAAGTAAAGATTGACTTGCGTGGCCTAGAAGATCTCCTCTTTGGAACTGCGCTGTAGGTTCATCTGAATCTCCTTTGAAAGCCGCAACTTTTGGTGGTGGAATGAAGTCAATTCGACGAACGGATTGCAAGATATCGACTGCCCTAGTTTGAAGCCGGAAACTGTTGAAACTGAAGCTGCAACTGCAGAAGTAAAGATTGAATTGCGTGGCCTAGAAGATCTCCTCTTTGGAACTGCGCTGTAGGTTCATCTGAACCTCCTTTGAAAGCCACAACTTTTGGTGGTGGAATGAAGTCAATCCGACGAACGGTTTGCAAGATATCGACTGCCCTAGTTTGAAGTCGGAAACTGTTGAAACTGAAGCTGCAACTGCAGAAGCAAAGATTGAATTGCATGGCCTAGAAGATCTCCTCATCTGAACTACGCTGTAGGTTCATCTGAACCTCCTTTGGAAGCCAAAACTTTTGGTGGTGGAATGAAGTCAATCCGACGGTCGGTTTGTGAGATATCGTCTGCCCTAGTTTGATAATGAAGCTGCTAATGCTGATGTTGCTGATCTAGGGTTTGCTACTACTGATACGAATCAGATTTATTGTACTATTTCTCTCTACTGAATTATGAAAGATAAAAGAAGATTTGATCAAAGGGTTTCCCCACACATTGTGGGGTTTGTCCCTGGCTAGCCGCCACATCTTGTGTCTCTTGTCTTGGCTTGTTTTCTGTCGATCGGTTAATGTTCTATCTGCACTTTACTTTATGTACATGTGATTGCTAATTGGTGGAATATAATAAGAAAAAGAAGTAAACTGTTATAAGCATAGAACATACCATAACTTAACATGGTATCAGAGTTGAGGTGAAGACAAAGCCCGAGTAAGAGCAAGAGCAATCATTGAAGAGAAGATTGGCAAGGCTATCCTAAAAGAACTATGGGGTCCTCAACACTCTTTCCTGCCGAAGACAAGCTCCGTGAGAAAGCTGACTATCACGGATGGATGATGTCTATCGATCTAACCCTTGAAGATCAAGGAGTGCTGAACCATGTAAGAGGCAATATTTTTGAGCCTTCATCAAATGCATCTGCTGCTGCTTGGAACAAATGGAAAAATGGAGAAGTCAAAACAAAGAAGATCATCCGGGACTCTATTGACAAGCGCTTGGTGGCCTACATCTCTGATCTAGACACCTCCAAGGAAATCTACGACAGACTGGTGAGTTTATTTAAAGTTAATGATGCAAATCAAGTTTTGTTTCTTAGAAATAAGTTGAGGGAAATCAAGAAGGGTAAAGATGAAAGTATGCAAGCATACTTCTTAAGAATCACCGAGATCAAGAACGATCTCCTATCTATTGGGGAAACCATTACTGACAAAGAAATGGCACTCACAACTCTCGGAGGATTACCATCTGAATGGTATGTGTTCAGGACTACTCTTTTGAACAATAATGTAATTCCTAGTTTCGAGGAATTAATGGCTAGATGCATTCAAGAACAAACAAGGGTAGAAGAGCAGGAAATGCCCTTGCCTAAAGGTCCTCTTGCTGCTTTTTCTTCTCATGCTAAGAAAAGAAATAATTCTGGGTCTAAATCAAAAGGAAAGGGTGGACCTAAGGGTGGAAGAAAAGGATGATGTTACATCTGCGATAAAGCAGGTCACTATGCAAGGGAGTGCCCTGATAGAAAGGACTCACACCGGGACAATGATCAAAGTCCCTCTGATGGCAAATCAAAGGAATGACAAATTCAACAGCAAAGGTAAGAGGAGAGCTGGGGATTGAGGAAGAGGACAACCATTCAAGAAGGCTAGAAAGTCCAGGATGTATTAAATTCACCTGACCTCAAAAGGAACCTAGTGTCCATCTCGGCAATGGAAGACAAAGGCTACAAGGTAACCTTAAGCAATGGCAAGGTATGTATATGGAAATTCCTTTACTCTTGGGTTTAGTGTTGATTCATCATATCAGGTCGATGGAAGTCCGCTAGGTGTCATGTCTTGTGACACAACTCTTCAGTCCGAAATTTGGCATCAGAGGTTTGTCCACCTTCATTACAAAGCTCTACTTGGTGTAAAACAAATGGTGACAGGGATGCCCGAATTCCAAGTAGAGAAAGAAGGTGTATGTCCGGGATGTGTCGAAGGAAAGCTCAAAAGGGGACCGTTCCCCTCAAGCCAAAGCAAGACCTCCGATGTATTACAGTTGGTTCACTCAGGCATATCTGAGGCTGGAATTAAGAGGGAGACTACTACACCACATACTCTTGAGCAGAATGGTGTGGCAGGAAGGAAGAACCACACGATGATGGAAGTTGTCCGGGCCATGCTACATGATCAAAGACTTCCAAAGTTTCTATGGGTTGAAACTACAATCACTGTCGTATATGTACAAAATTGATGCCCTCATCAAGCATTGGGTTCCTAAACTCCTGAAGAAATGTTCACCACCGATCACAGGGAAGTCGTGATTAGTCATGATGTCACCTTTGACAAAGATATGGCTCTCAGCAAGGTGGAAAATCTGCTGACTTTGAGTAGCTCTTAAGAAGCTGACACAAGGGAACCGAAAGAAAAGGATGATGAACCAATGCCTGATGTAGAAGAACCCATGGATCCGATTGATCCTCATTCACATGAGCCTTCCTCTTCTAGGAAGAGGCCTTCATGGCTTAGGGTGATACTTAATGATGCTGAAGGACATGTTGCACCCTGAGGAACCGTCCATCAAAAAGAATGTAAACTTTGAAACGGGAACTGATACTGTTACCCGTTTCGTAGAGATAGCAAAAAAGTGACCTGATTTTGAAAAGGGGTGATGCAGAACAAACATGTTTTTTTTAGAGCATAGTTTTTGGCACTTTAATTTTTTTATGTACATTACGTTTTAGAATTGTAGTGATTTTCATGCTGATTTAAAAAAGTGAGTATTATGCATCACCCCCTTTTTTTAAAAGACCTATTTTTTGGCTTTAAATTTTCTAATGTATAAAATGTAAATAATTATTTTGTAAATTTGATCATTGTTGAAGTGGTCGTTTTCTTCACATTTTCTTGTTTTTTATTTTAATTTTAACTTTTTTTAGTGAGGTTTTTATTGTTTTGCATTTTTAAATTAGGAGGTCGATATTTAGAATTTTCGATATTCTACATATTTATACATCCTTAATTAATTTTTCAATCCACATGAAATAATTGTTTCTAAAAAACAATATTTTTTAACAATGGACATAAAAATAACCATTTTTAACATAAATATAACTAAAAAACTACACGTTTTGATAATTTTTTGCTAGAATTGACATGTCAAAATCGCAATTTTTATATGATAATTTTAACTAAAAATGGTTAAATAATAGCTTTTTTTATGAATTTCATGTCAAAATAATAATAATAATCACTTTTTTTTTCAAAAAATAATGATTAACTTAAAAATCAATGCGAAAATCACATATTACAGATATTGAACGTATAACAACCCTAATTGAGTGTTTATTCTTCTCATAAAATGTCAAAGTCAAAACATTGCAAAGCTTGATTTACAAGCATAACTTAAATTTAATCAACAATGTCACGTAATCCAAACTCTTCGTCCTCTAGAGTTTCATCATTGCCTTCTTCCACAATATTTTCTGTTTCCTTTTGCTCATTTTCCTCTTCTAATGGGTCTTTGATGTCTGCGAATCTCGCACACAACCCCCGGCGCCCCAACCCTCTCAACCCCCCCCTCCACCGGCCCGGGCGCCCTCACCCGCCCCCCCAACCGACACCCCACCCTGCCCCGGCGCCCTCACCCACCCTCACCCGCCCCCCACCCCGGCCCGGGCACCCTGCCAACCCCCCCCGCCCGGGAGCCCACACAACCCCCCGCGCCCCAACCCTCTCAACCCACCCCCGGCTCGGGCGCCCTCACCGGCCCCCCCAACCGCCCCCCCACCGGCCCCGGCGCCCTCACCCACCCCCCGGCCCGGGCGCCCTCACCCACCCTCACCCGCTCCCCCACCCGGCCCGGGCGCCCTCACCCGCCCAGCCCGTTCGCCCTCACCCGCCCCCCTGCCCGGCGCCCTCACCTAGCGCCCTGCCGGGCGCCCTCATCTGCCCGCCCGCCCGGTGCCCTCACCCGTCCCCACCGCCCGCCCGCCAGGCCCGGGCGCCCTCACCCGTGATTCCGGGAATCGCCCTGCCGCCTGCCGGGCGGGGGCGCGGCCGAGGCAGGTGCCACCGGGCGGCCCCCGCCCCTGCCCAGCAGGCGGCAGGGCGATTACAAGAATCGCCCTGCCGCTTGCCGGGCCGGGGCGGGGGCTTCCCGGGTGGCGCGGACGAGGCAGGGTGGGTGAGGGCGCCCCGGGGGGGAGGGCAGGTCAAGGTGCCCGGGCAGGGGGGCGGGTGGGTCAGGGCGCCGAGCGAGTGAGGTGGGTGAGGCCGCTGGGCGAGCGAGCAGCTGGGTGAGGGCGCCGGGGCGGGCGGGCGGGGGCACCCGGGCGGGTGAGGCGGGTGAGGGCGTCGGGCGGGCGGGGGCGAGGGCGCCTGGGCGGGTGAGCCGGGTGAGGGCGCGGGGCGAGCGGGCGAGGGCGCCGAGCGGGCGGGCGGGCGGGCAGGTGAGGCGGGTGAGGGTGCCGGGCGGGTGAGGCGGGTGATGGTGTCGGGCGGGCGAGGGCGCTGGACGAGCGGGCGGACGAGGGCACCCGTGGGGGCAAGGCGGGTGAAGGCGCTGGGGGTCGGGTGAGGGCCGCCCGGGCGATTCCCGGAATCGCCCTACCGCCTGCCGGGGGGGGGGGGCGCGGTCGAGGCATGGTGGGTGAGGGTGCCCGGGGGGCCCGGCGGGTCAGGGCGCCCGTGCGGGGTGGCGGGTGGGTCAGGGCACCGGGCGGGCGGGCGGGTCAGGGCTTCGGGCGGGTGAGGTTGGTGAGGGAGCCGGGCGGGCGGGAGGGTGCGCCCGGGCGGGTGAGGCTAGTGAGGGCGCCGGGCGGGCGGGTGTGTGGCGGGTAAGGGCGCTGGGCGGGCGGGCGGGCGAGGGTGGGCGAGGGCGCCGGGTGGGCGAGGGCAGGTGAGGCGGGTGAGGGTGCCGGGCGGGCGGGCGGGCGAGGGCGCCCGGGCGGGTGAGGCGGGTGAGGGTGCCGCGCGGGCAGGCGAGGGCGCCCGAGCGGGTGAGGGTGCCGGGCGGGCAGGCGAGAGCGCCCGGGCGGGTGAGGGCGATTCCGGGAATCACCCGGGCGCCCGGGCGGGTGAGGGCGATTCCGGGAATCGCCCGGGCGCCCTCACCCGCCCACCCGCCCGGCGCCCTCACCCGCCTCACCCGCCCCGCCGACACCCTCACCCGACTCACCTGCCTGGGCGCCCTTGCCCTCCCGGCGCCCTCACCCACCCGGGCAGGCGGGCGGGTGAGGGCGATTTCGGGAATCGCCCGGGCGGCAGGGCGATTCCGGGAATTGCCCGGGCGCCCTGACCCGCCAGCCCGCCCGACGCCCTCACCCGCCTCACCCGCCCGGGCGCCCTCGCCTGCCCGCCCTGCGCCCTCACCGCCTCACCCGCCTGGGCGCCATTGCCCGCCCGACGCCCTCACCCGCACGGGCGCCCTCTCTCGCCCGCCCGCCCGGCGCCCTCACCTGCATGGGCGCCCTCTCTCGCCCGCCCGCCCGGCACCCTCACCCACCTCACCCGCCCTGGCGCCCTCGCCCGCTCGCCCACCCGGCGCCTCACCCACCCACCCCGCCCACCCCCGCCCAGGTGCCCTCACCCACCCGCTCGGGTGATTCCCGGAATCGCCCTGCCGCCTGCCTCGGTCGCGCCACCGCGGCAGCCCGCGGCCCCGCCCGGCAGGCAGCAGGGCGATTCCAAGAATCGCCCTGCCGCCTGTCGGGCGGGGGCGCAGGCGGCCCGGGTGGCGCGGCTAAGGCAGGCGTCACCCGGGCAGCCCGCGCTACCGCCCGGTAGGCGGCAGGGCGATTCTCGGAATTGCCTTGCTGCTTGCCGGGTGGGGGCGTGGCCGAGGCAGGCTGGGTGAGGGTGCCCGGGGGGGGCCGACGGGTCAGGGCACCCGTGCGAGGGAGGCGGGCGGGTCAAGGCACCGGGCGGACGGGCGGGTGAGGGCGCCGGGGCGGGCGGGCGGGTGAGGGCGCCGGGGCGGGCGGGCGGGTGGGTGAGGCTGGTGAGGGCGCTGGGCGGGCGGGGTGTGGCAGGTAAGGGTGCCGGGCGGGCGGGCGAGGGCTTCCGGCTGTAAGGCACTCTAGTCCTGGGCAGGCACGAGGTGGGCGAACATCTCTTCACCCGGCGGTTGGGCAGTGGGCACGACTCAGGCGGGCACCCTTGAACGATGGGCAGGCGGCCCGACGAGTTGATGTGCGATGGGCACGACGAGCCGAGGCGCAGGTGCGGTCACCCGGCGAGCCGACGATCCAGCGGATAGGTACGGCGAGCCGAGGTGCGGCCACCCGACCCGGCGAACAAGTATGGCGAGCTGAGGTTCGGGCGTAGACACCCGACGAGCTGCGGGCAGGGCGGCCAGTTGGTATGCGGGTGCGGCCACCCGACTCGGCGAACAAGTATGGCGAGCTGAGGTTCGGGCGCAGACACTCGACGAGCTACGAACTGGGCAGCGAGTTGGTATGCGGGTGCGGCCACCCGACCCGGCGAACAGGCATGGCGGTTGAGGTTCGGGTGCGGTCACCCGACGAGGCGGTGCGATATATGGAAGGGCGACTCGTGGGCGACCCGGGCACAATGGGCGGGCGACCCATGGGCGACCCGCACCCGATGGACGGGCGGCCCGAGTGACGGACAAACGCGATGGACAACACGGTTGAGCGCGGGCATGGTTCGACAAGGCGGGCGCGGTTAAAAGCAGCGGACGGCAACTGCGAAGGAAGGGCGACCCGAGCGGGCGCCCCTTCACACGACGGGCGGACAATGCGACAGCAACCGGGCAGCGTGCGACAAAAGGGCGAGCTGAGTGCGACGTTATGAGGACGCACATATGACACTTAAGAGAATTATACGATGGAGCTTGGAAACTTTATAAGGGGCGTAGGGAGGCCTTGCCCTTGGGCAAAGGCCGACCTACTAAACATAAAGTAGGGGCTCCTAAGACATAAATTATGGGGTCGGCCCAAGAGCTAACACCCCTTCACCAAATGGATAGCCAGCATATATATAGACAGCGCAGAGGCTTCATTTGGGAAACAATCAAGCAGTTCGATCATCTCTTCTACGACTGGGAGCAGAGGTAAAAGGAGTGCGCAGTTCTGGACTGCGCATAACTCATGCGCTAAGGAAAAAGGGCGCAGATTTTACCGGTATCTGACGTGGGTTGTACGAAGGTCAATTCTAAAGGCAGTTTTGTGCAGAACTGAATTGGAGGAGTTCTGGTGGCTCGGGTGAGCACGCTCCTACCAAGTGAGGTTGGCATGCATATGTAAAGGCTGTCTTGCCGTGATTGTAATATTTTCTAAGTGTTGGCCTTGGACTTTGCCAGGCACACTTGTATGATGTATTATTGAAATCTTTCATAATATATTATTATCGGGCGGACTTGTTCGGGAGTTGCCCCTCCCTCTATAATTGTGTGCAATTGTTATGTTCTCGGTTTAATTGCATATTGGTTATGAACGTGTATGAAGATTAATGCATTTTACTTAATTGAGAAAGATGAATTAAGTATGTTAATGTGGAAAGGCGTAGTCCATGTGCATGAGTATTGTTAAAAAGAAAGTGCAGGGTGGTGCCGCACCTCGCCAGACACGGTTGGAAGACTACCGTAGGCTTGGGGGCGTGACAGCGGGTGAGGCGGGTGAGGGCGCCCAGGCAGGTGAGGTGGGTGAGGGTGCTGGGCGGGCGGGCGAGGGCACCCGGGCGGGTGAGGCAGGTGAGGGCGCCGGGCGGGCGGGCGGGTGAGGCCGCCCGGGTGATTCCCGGAATCGCCCTGCCGCCCGGGCGATTCTCGGAATCGCCCTCACCCGCCCGGGCGCCCTCACCCGCCCGCCCGCCCGGTGCCCTCACCCGCCGGGCGCCCTCACCCGCCTCACCCACCCGGGCGTCTTCGCCCGCCCGCCCTCCCGACACCCTCTGTCACGCCCCCAAGCCTACAGTAGTCTTCCAACCGTGTCTGGCGGGGTGCGGCACCACCGTACACTTTCTTTTTAACAATACTCATGCACATGGACTACGCCTTTCCACATTAACATACTTAATTAAGTAAAATGCATTGATCTTCATACACGTTTATAACCAATATGCAATTAAACCGAGAACATAACAATTGCACACAATTATAGAGGGAGGGGCAACTCCCGAACAAGTCCGCCCGATAATAATATATTATGAAAGATTTCAATAATACATCATACAAGTGTGCCTGGCAGAGTCCAAGGCCAACACTTAGAAAATATTACAATCACGGCAAGACAGCCTTTACATATACATGCCAACCTCACTTGGTAGGAGCGTGCTCACCCGAGCCACCAGAACTCCTCCAATTCAGTTCTGCACCAAACTGCCTTTAGAATTGACCTTCGTACAACCCACGTCAGATACCGGTAAAATCTGCGCCCTTTTTACCTTAGCGCATGAGTTATGCGTAGTCCAAAACTGCGCACTCCTTTTACCTCTGCTCCTAGTCGTAGAAGAGATGATCGAACTGCTTGATTGATTCCCAAATGATGCCTCTGCGCTGTCTATATATACGCTGGCTATCCATTTGGTGAAGGGGTGTTAGCTCTTGGGCCGACCCCATAATTTATGTTTTAGGAGCCCCTACTTTATGTTTAGTAGGTCGCCCTTTGCCCAAGTGCAAGGCCTCCCTACGCCCCTTATAAAGTTCCCAAGCTCCATCGTATAATTCTCTTAAGTGTCATATGTGCGTCCTCATAATGTCGCACTCAGCCCGGTCGCTGTCGTTCGTCGCATTGTCCGCCCGTTGTGTGAAGGGGCACCCGCCCTTGTCGCCCTTCCTTCGCACTTGCCGTCCGCTGCTTGAACCGCGCCCGCCTATGTTGTATTGCGCCCGCCTACTGTCGAACCATACCCGCGTCCACACAACCGTGCTGTCCATCGCGTTTGTCCGTCGCTCGGGTCGTCCGCCCATCGGGTGCGGGTCGCCCACGGGTCGCCCGCCCATTGTGCGCGGGTCGCCCACGGGTCGCCCTTCCATATATCGCACCGGCTCGTCGGGTGACCACACCCGAACCTCAACCGCCATGCCTGTTCGCCGGGTCGGGTGGGCGCACACGCATACCAACTCGCTGCAGCTTGTCGGGTGTCTATGCCCGAACCTCAGCTCGCCATTATTTTTTGCCGGGTCGGGTGGCCGCACCTGCATACCAACTTGCCGCCCTGCTCGCAGCTCGTCGGGTGTCTGCGCCCGAACCTTAGCTCGCCATACTTGTTCACCGGGTCGGGTGGCCGCACCTCGGCTCGCCGTACCTATCCGCTGGCTCGTCGGCTCGCCGGGTGACCACACCTGCGCCTCGGCTCGTTGTGCCCGTCGCACATCAACTCGTCGGGCTGCCCGCCCATCGTGCATGGGCGCCCGCCCGGGTCGTGCCCACTGCCCAACCGCCGGGTGAAGAGATGTTCGCCCACCTCGTGCCTGCCCAGGACTTGAGGGCCTTACATCCTCCTCCACCCGAAATCGTTGTCGTCCTCGACAACACACCATCTCAGTAGCTCTCCACCAAGACTGTATCGACCATGATGTAGACTCCTCCATACAAGGCAACATCACTGCAACATATATAAGGTCCCGCCTCCATCAAGTCATCTCCATGTGCAAACTGCCCATGTATAAGTGCTACACATCTCAGTCATGTGTCAACACTCATCTCTACGATCCCATGCTCAGGTCCATGGGAACCCCATCTTTCTGCAGCATGTCATGATCACCATACCTGCTCAAACATGTTAAGGGCTCACTGCCTTGAGCAGCCAACAATGAGCCCCATCTTCTATGTCATCTAAGAAGATGTGGAGGGAGAAGAGCCAGGAGGCTCTCTCTCACTAATCAGCTCAATCCATCTGTCAGGATCCTCAACCTCCATCCTTTGTAGATATGCCTCCCGATCTTCCTTCTGGATATTCGGCCTCACATATACCTCAGCATCATCGTCATCGTCCTCCACCAACTCTAGCCTTCTTGATAAGTCCAAGATGCTATCTGAAAGTGATCTAATGACCAATGATTGTTCCACAAGCTTTGCCTCAACAGTAGACAACCGCTTGTTTACCTTCTCCTTATCTTCCATTTGCATTCCTCCTAATTTATGATCAGGCTTCGTCACACCAATGGGTACATCTTCCCTTCCATCATAAATGAAGAGTTTCCTCAAATGTGGTACGACCATAGCCTCATATTGTTTCATGAACTCCATCCCCAACACGGCCTCATAGTCATCGATCTTTACTATAGTGAAGTCCACCTTCCCGGTCCATTCACCAAGAGTAGTGTCCACCTTCTCAGCTATACCAAGAATGTTCATAGGAGGAGAATTCACTGTCTTCATTTGTGCCTTCACCGGTACAAATTTCAGCCCAATCCTTCTCGCAGTATCTTCACCCATGAAGTTGTGTGAAGCACCACTATCCACCATAGTGAGTACATCAGCACCTCCGACCTTCATCTGAACATACTCCAACCTGTTCCTTTCTGGGTCCCTTCTTTCACAATCCACATCAATCACTGCTTTGGAAGTAGCACTCGGGCCTTCCTCACTTGCAGCTTCATCGTGAAGATCATCGGTAGAAGAGATTTCTATTACTAAGTGTTCTTGTGCTCGTGAGGTCCCTTCCCCACTTTCTTCTTTTTGTTTTTCATTGGATTTACCCTTCCTCTTGAAGGCTAAGAGATATCTTACCTCAAGAGCTAGGCAATCCCACTTCCGTTGATTCCATTTTTGTCTTACTTCAAGCTCCTTGAGTTTTGCTTCAACCAAGTCTGCTTCTTCTGTGAGTTGGAGGGCTTCTCCTCTATTGCGATCAGAAATTCCTTCTTTCACCAAGGTACGAAGAGCATCCCTTATTTCGAACAACCTTTTGCCATGATCTGCAAATCCTTGTTTTATTTCCTTTGATTCTTCAAGTAGATCTCCTTCAAATTCTTCAAAGGTAGCATAACCTAATTTCCGTAAGATAGACATCTTTACCAAGTCACCGGTTCTTCACCTTCAATTTCAACCAAGACAACCTAGTCCTAGTCTCCACGAGCAACCCTACTCACCAGCTCTAGACCGAGCTCTGATACCACCTGTCACGCCCCCAAGCCTACGGTAGTCTTCCAACCGTGTCTGGCGGGGTGCGGCACCACCGTACACTTTCTTTTTAACAATACTCATGCACATGGACTACGCCTTTCCACATTAACATACTTAATTAAGTAAAATGCATTGATCTTCATACACGTTCATAACCAATATGCAATTAAACCGAGAACATAACAATTGCACACAATTATAGAGGGAGGGGCAACTCCCGAACAAGTCCGCTCGATAATAATATATTATGAAAGATTTCAATAATACATCATACAAGTGTGCCTGGCAGAGTCCAAGGCCAACACTTAGAAAATATTACAATCACGGCAAGACAGCCTTTACATATACATGCCAACCGCACTTGGTAGGAGCGTGCTCACCCGAGCCACCAGAACTCCTCCAATTCAGTTCTGCACCAAACTGCCTTTAGAATTGACCTTCGTACAACCCACGTCAGATACTGGTAAAATCTGCGCCCTTTTTACCTTAGCACATGAGTTATGCGCAGTCCAAAACTGCGCACTCCTTTTACCTCTGCTCCCAGTCGTAGAAGAGATGATCAAACTGCTTGATTGATTCCCAAATGATGCCTCTACACTGTCTATATATACGCTGGCTATCCATTTGGTGAAGGGGTGTTAGCTCTTGGGCCGACCCCATAATTTATGTTTTAGGAGCCCCTACTTTATGTTTAGTAGGTCGGCCTTTGCCCAAGTGCAAGGCCTCCCTACGCCCCTTATAAAGTTCCCAAGCTCCATCGTATAATTCTCTTAAGTGTCATATGTGCGTCCTCGTAACGTCGCACTCAGCCCGGTCGCTATTGTTCATCGCATTGTCCGCCCGTCGCGTGAAGGGGCGCCCGCCCGGGTCACCCTTCCTTCGCACTTGCCGTCCGCTGCTTGAACCGCGCCCGCCTATGTTAAACCGCGCCCGCCTGCTGCCGAACCATGCCCGCGCTCAACCGTGCTGTCCATCGCGTTTGTCTGTCGCTCGGGCCGCCCGTCCATCGGGTGTGGTTCGCCCACGGGTCGCCCGCCCATTGTGCGCGGGTCGCCCATGGGTCAGCCTTCCATATATCGCACCAGCTCGTCGGGTGACCGCACCCGAACCTCAATCGCCATGCCTGTTCGCCGGGTCGGGTGGCCGCACCCGCATACCAACTCGCTGCAGCTCGTCGGGTGTCTACGCCCGAACCTTAGCTCGCCATACTTGTTCGCCGGGTCGGGTGGCCGCACCTGCATACCAACTCGCCGCCTTGCCCACAGCTCGTCGGGTGTCTGCGCCCGAACCTTAGCTCGCCATACTTGTTCACCGGGTCGGGTGGCCACACCTCGGCTTGCCATACCTATCCGCTGGCTCGTCGGCTCGTCGGCTCGCCAGGTGACCGCACCTGCGCCTCGGCTCGTCGTGCCCGTCGCACATCAACTCGTCGGGCCGCCCGCCCATCGTGCAAGGGCGCCCGCCCGGGTCGTGCCCACTACCCAACCGCCGGGTGAAGAGATGTTCGCCCACCTCGTGCCTGCCCAGGACTTGAGGGCCTTACACCCTCGCCTGCCTGCCTGACACCCTCACCCGGCTCACCCGCTTGGGCGCCCTTGCCCGCCCTGATTCCGGGTATCGCCCGGGCGGCAGGCCGATTCCGGGAATCGCCCGGGCGCCCTCACCCGCCCGCCCGCCAGGCGCCCTCACCCGCCTCACCCGCCCGGGTGCCCTCGCCCACCGCTCGGCACCCTCACCGCCTCACCCGCCTGGGCGCTGTTGCCCCCCCAGCGCCCTCACCCTCCCGGGCGCCCTCTCCCGCCCAGCGCCCGACGCCCTCACCCGCCTCACCCGCCCTGGCGCCCTTGCCCGCCCGCCCGCCCGGCGCCCTCACCCACCCACCCCGCCTGCCCCCGCCCGTGTGCCCTCACCCACCCGCCCGGGGGATTCCCGGAATCGCCCTGCCACCTGCCGGGCGGGTGGCACCTACCTCGATCGCGCCACCCGGGCGGCCCGCGCCCCCGCCCGGCAGGCGGTAGGGCAATTCCTGGAATCGACCTGCCGCCTGTCAGGCAGGGGCGCAGGCGGCCTAGGTGGCGCGGTGGAGGCAGGCATCGCCCGGGCGGCCCGCGCTACCGCCCAGTAGGCAGCAGGGCGATTCTCGGAATCGACCTGCCGCTTGCCGGGTGGGGGCGCGGCCGAGGCAGGGTGAGTGAGGGTGCCCGGGGGGGCGGCAGGTCAGGGCGCCCGTGCAAGGGGGCGGGCGGGCCAGGTCACCGGGCGGGCGGGCGGGTGAGGGCGCCGGGGCGGGCGGGCGAGGGCGCCCGGGCGGGCGGGTGAGGCTGGTGAGGGCGTCGGGCGGGCGGGGTGTGGCGGGTAAGGGCGCCGGGCAGGCGGGTGAGGCTGGTGAGGGCGTCGGGCGGGTGGGTGTGGCGGGGTAAGGGCGCCGGGCGGGCGGGCGAGGGCGTCCGGCACCCGAGCGGGCGAGGGGGGGTGAGGCGGGTGAGGGCACCGGGCGGGCGGGCGAGTGAGGGCGCCCCGGTGGGTGAGGCGGGTGAGGGTGTCGGGCGGGCGGGCGAGGGCGCCCGGGTGGGTGAGGCGAGTGAGGGCGCCGAGCGGGCGAGGGCGCCGGGCGGGCAGGCGGGTGAGGGCGCCCGGGCGATTCCCGTAATCGCCCTGCCGCCCGAACGATTCCCGGAATCGCCCTCACCCGCCCGCCCGCCCGGTGCCCTCGCCCGCCCGGCGCCCTCACCCGCCTCACCCGCCCGGGCGCCTTTGCCCGCCCGCCCTCCCGTGTAAGGCCTCCGTGACTTGGGCAGGCGTGCACGACAGACGGACGGTTTCACGACGAGCGAGCGCTCCGTGCACGACGAGCGGGCGGACGGTTGCACGACGAACAGGCGGGCATACAACGGACCTCCGACACTTCTGCGACAAAGTGCGACGGACATACGAGCCACTTGCGACGAGAAAGTGCGACGATATGTGGAGCATGATACTTAGTGCAAAAATGAAAAGGAACGAAAGGCTTTATACCTTGGCGTGGAGAGGCTTTGCACATAGCAAAGGCCGGCTTACACTTTGGTTGAAGTTTGGGCGTTTTAACATAGTTTATGGGGTCGGCCTCAAAGCTGACACCCCTTCACAATGAAGCAAGCATGCGTATATATACTTGGACGCAGAGCTTCATTTGACACACACAACTTCGCTATCTCTTCTACAATTGGAGCAGGGGTAAAAAGGGGCGCAGTTGAAGTGCGCATATCTCATGCGCTGAGATAGAAGTGCGCAGATTTTACCGGAGCTTGACGTGGGTTGACAGAGGGCGGCTTTAAGGCAGTTTTGCGCAGAACCGAAAGGAGGAGTTCTTGGTGTGTCGGGTGAGCACCCTACTACCGTAAGAGGTTGGCACATGGTTGTAAAAGGCCGTCTTTGCCTTAATTGTAAATATTTCTAAGTGTTGGCTTGAATTCTGTCAAGCACACTTGTATGATGTATTATTGAAGAATTGTCATAATATATTATTATCGGGCAGACTTTACCGGGAGTTGCCCCTCCCTTTATACTTGTGTGCAATTGTTATTCTTGGTTAATTGCATATTGGATAATGAATGAGTATGGGCTTCATTAAGTATAAAGGATAATGCTTTTACTTGGTTGCGAAACACAAACTAAGTATGTTAATGTGAAGTAGGCGTAGTCCATGTGCACGAGTATTGTTAAAAAGAAAGTGCACGGTGGTGCCGCACCTCGCCGGCACGGTTGAAAGACTACCGTAGGCTTGGGGGCGTGACAGGTGGTATCAGAGCAAGGTTTGCTCATGAAGGTTTGAGCAGGGTTGCTCGTGACAAAGGTTATGGAGAACAGTGTGGGTTACATAGACTTGATGGTTTATGGCAAAACCTTTCAAGCTCTGGTAGACACGGGTGTTGCACATAACTTTATGACAACACAGTTAGCAAAAGAGGCTGGGCTGACATCTAATATGGAGATCAAGGCAGTGGACTCTAGAGCTAAGGTGGCGGGATTGGTACACGATGTACCTGTGCAGATAGAAGAATGGAGAGGTCAGTTGCACTTCATAGCAATGGAGATGAATGACTTCGATATGATACTTGGACGAGATTTATTGAAGGGCAATAAGGTCATTGTTGTCCCCTTCTGTGATGAGGAAGAGCTTCTTCAACTCGGTTGGACAAAGAAGCAAGATTAATTTGCAGATTGTGCCAGCAAGGAAGAGGAAGCTGTGATAATTGAAGATGTTGCAGACATGACTACAATGGAGGATGAACTTGAGGATGATCAAGTCGAACCAGGATCGTACAGTTTGTCAACATGGATGAAGGAGGAGGAACCTCATAATGATGAAGTAAGTATTGGTACTTGTGTTTCATTTGGGCATTTGGTAGGTGGACCATGTGCAGTGAAAGGCAAAGCCAGTTTGCCTATGCTATGGAGGATCTTGCCATGGATGACTATGATGGAACCTTGTATGGAGAAGCAAGGATTGTTGATTGTTGCAGGACTTGTTGGGGCTGCTTGTGACCTTATGGTAGAAGGTACGAAGGCCCTTGACAAGGGTGGGACTTGATGATCGTTGTGGATGATTGGGTCATGCTTTAGCCACATGGCTAAGTGCCCGGCATGACTCATGGACAGATTGAAGGGCACACCCTTGGGTGGACTTCTCATGGCCGAGACCAAGAGATAGTCTTGGTGGACACTTTGGTGGAGAAGATGTGATGAAGGGACTCATGATATGACGATGATGAGGCTTGGGTGGACTTCTCATGGCCGAGACCAAGAGATAGTCTTGGTGGACACTTAGGTGGAGGAGCTATGATGGAGGGACTCATGACATGATGATATGGTTGAGTGACCGAGTTCACTAAACCGAAGATTGAAGACTTGGATGAGGGTGACCGATTGTTGTGATGAGCCTACTTGGTTGGACTACATGGACAACATAGTCATGGACATCAGGTTGGAGACATGGAGCATGGCAGTCTTGTGCAGGGACATTATGTGGAGCACTTGTAGAGGTGTCACTTATGGGCATCCAATGAGGAGTGCCAAGGTAGAAATGTTGTGCAGATGGATTTGCTGATGTGACATGGAAACTTATTACTTATGAGCCTATGGAGAGGTTGTACACTCTTGTGCAACAAAACCATGGACTTGGATGGAGTTGTGAGCAGACTATGAAGCGTTCCTACTACATGGAGAGCTGAGGCATCTTGCAGGGACCTTTGGGCCGAGACTTGTATGCTTGCTAGAGTGTTGGTTGGGGATGACTTATGGAGCTCATGATGACATGAGTTTGTTGTGACTTTAGGGACTTCATACATGGTGGACTTAGAGGATTTGATGCATTGAGGAGCTGAGGTCAGGAGACTTTGATGCAGTATGGGATGCATACTTTCAAAGTACATGTATGGGCATGGCTTGAAAGAGCGACTTGATGTGGAGGATCGATATGAGGCACTTTGAGGTGATGGAGTCACAACGATGATGATGAATGCCTTGGTGGCAACACTTGGGGCATGAGTTGAGCCGAGACTCAACTACCTTTTGACATGGGGGCTGATTGATCTATGATCATGGGCAGCACATGGATAGATGAGGCAGGTGGATACTTATTTCTGTGGAGACTTGAGGGATGACACATTGCAGATGTGATGGAGGTAGCTTCATGGACTTGGATGTGGCATACCGAGAGTTGGAGTTTGATGAGATGGTCTCTTCATATGGAGGAGGTACACTTATGGATGATGTTGGGATTGATGTGGCTGATTTCATGTAGCACATTGACACCAAACATCATGGATGACATGTTGCAGTTGAGATGAGGACTACTTCATGGGCCTGAGCATGGTTTACTTAGATGGATGGATTCTTGATCGAGTTCAGGATGGGACAGGATGCTTTGAGGAACGACTGATGGTGACATGAGGATGTGCATTCTCATGGTTTGAGCGTGACAGTTGGACTGATCACCCAACTAGTTCAGACATGGGGGTTAACAGTGTACAGAGATGTGTTAGCATTGTGTTGGAGTATCATGGCAGCAGTTCACATGAGGACGACACATGATGATTGATCATCATGGATTGAGATGACTTCCTGTTGATGGTGATCTTGGTGGAGAGCTACCGAGATGGTATGTTGTTGAGGACGACAACGATTTCAGGTGGAGGAGGATGTAAGGCCTCCGCGACTCGGGCAGGCGTGCACGACAGACGGACAGTTGCACGACGAGCGGGCGGACGGTTGCATGACGAACGGGCGGGCATACGACGGACCTCCGACACTTCTGCGACAAAGTGCGACGGACATACGAGCCACTCGCGACGACAAAGTGCGACGATATGTGGAGCATGACACTTAGTGCGAAAATGAAAAGGAACGAAAGGCTTTATACCTTGGCGTGGAGAGGCTTTGCACATAGCAAAGGCCGACTTACACTTTAGTTGAAGTTTGGGCGTTTTAACATAGTTTATGGGGTCGGCCTCAAAGCTGACACTCCTTCACAATGAAGCAAGCATGCATATATACTTGGACGTAGAGCTTCATTTGACACACACAACTTCGCTATCTCTTCTACAATTGGAGCAGGGGTAAAAAGGGGCGCAGTTGAAGTGCGCATATCTCATGCACTGAGATAGAAGTGCGCAGATTTTACCGGAGCTTGACGTGGGTTAACAGAGGGCGGTTTTAAGGCAGTTTTGCGTAGAACCGAAAGGAGGAGTTCTTGGTGTCTCGGGTGAGCACCCTCCTACCGTAAGAGGTTGGCACATGGATGTAAAAGGCTGTCTTTGCCTTAATTGTAAATATTTCTAAGTGTTGGCTTGAATTCTGTCAAGCACACTTGTATGATGTATTATTGAAGAATTGTCATAATATATTATTATCGGGCAGACTTTACCGGGAGTTGCCCCTCCCTTTATACTTGTGTGCAATTGTTATTCTTGGTTAATTGCATATTGGATAATGAATGAGTATGGGCTTCATTAAGTATAAAGGATAATGCTTTTACTTGGTTGCGAAACACAAACTAAGTATGTTAATGTGAAGTAGGCGTAGTCCATGTGCACGAGTATTGTTAAAAAGAAAGTGCACGGTGGTGCCGCACCTCGCCGGCACGGTTGAAAGACTACCGTAGGCTTGGGGGCGTGACATCCCGACTCCCTCGCCCGCCCGCCCGACACCCTCACCCGGCTCACCCGCCTGGGTGCCCTTGCCCGCCCAGCGCCCTCACTCGCCCAGGCGGGCAGGCGAGTGAGGGCGATTCCGGGAATCACCCAGGTGGCAGGGCGATTCCGGGAATCGCCCGGGCGCCCTCGCCCGCCCGCCCGCCCGACGCCCTCGCCCGCCCGCCCAGCGCCCTCACCCGCCTCACCCGTCCGGCGCCCTCACCCGCCCGGGCGCCCTCTCCTGCTCGCCCGCCCGGCGCCCTCACCCGCCTCACCCGCCCATCCGCCCGACGCCCTCGCCCGCCCGCCCAGGCGCCCTCACCTGCTCGCCTGGGCGATTCCCGGAATCGCCCTGCCACCTGCCGGGATGGGGTGCGGGCCGCCCTGGTGGCGCGGCCGAGGCAGACGCCACCGGGGCGGCCCGCGCCCGACAGGCGGCAGGGCGATTCTCGGAATCGCCCTGCCGCCTGCCTAGCGGGGGCGCAGGTCGCCCGGGTCGCGCCGCTTCGCAGCGGAGCTAGGCGTCACCCGGGCAGCCCGTGCCCCCACCCGGCAGGCGGCAGTGCAATTCCGGGAATCGCCCTGCTGCCTACCAGGCGGGGGCGCGACCGAGGCAGGGTGGGTCAGGGCGCCCGGGCTAGTAGGCGGGCGCCGGGTGGGTGAGGGCACGCGGGCGGGCGAGCGGGTGAGGGCGCTCGGGCCGGGCCAACGGGTGGGCCGGTGAGGGCGCTCGGGTGGGGGGGCGGGTGAGGGCGCCGGGCGAGGGGGCGGGTGAGGGTGCCCGGGCTTGGCGGGCGGGCGGGTGAGGGCGCCATGGCAGGGCGGGGGGGGGGGGGTTGGCAGGGCGCCCGGGCCAGGTGGGTGGGCGGGTGAGGGTGGGTGAGGGCACCAGGGCCGGGGGGTGGGTGAGGGCGCCGGCGCCGAGTGGGGGGTCGGTTCTGGGGGCGAGTGAGGGCGCCCGGGCTAGGGGAGGGGGGCGTTGAGAGGGTTTGGGCACGGGGGGTTGTGTGGGCGCCCGGGCGGGGAGGGTTGCAGGGCGCCTCGGTCGGCGGGGGGGTTGGGAGGGTTGGGGGGGGCGGGGGTTGAGAGGGCGCCCGGGCCGGGCAGGGGGAAGGGTGAGGGCGCTCGGACGGGTGTTGGGTTGGGTTGGTAGGGATTAAAGGGGGCAGGGACGCGGGGTGTGGGTGAAGGTAGTGAGGGTGTCGAGAGGGGGGTTAGAGGTAGGGGACGAGTCGAGCTGTGGCGCCCACCCTAGCATGTTATGGTTGAAAACATGTTAAATTTGTACTTAGGAAAGAAAAATGATATTCTACCAAAAACATTAATGTGTTTTTTTTCCTCATAAACAACTTTGTTTGACACATAAAAATTTGGTTTTATTAGCATTTTTTAAAAATGTTGAAAATTGACCCTAAAAAAAAAAAAATCATTATTCCAGTATCATCACTTTCATTTTGAAGCTATATTTTGCACGAAAATTTCATAGTAAAGTTTGTAGTTACTGCCATTTTTAAAACATGCTCAAAATTAATGCCTAAAAAATAAAAACATCGTTCCAGTATACACACTTTTCGTTTTTAGCACTGTTTTTGATGTTTTTTTGGGGTTTTTTGGCCAGAGTTCCCGTTTTGAGTTTATAGTTCCCGTTTCAAAGTTTACATTGTTCAAAGTAAGAAACTTAACAGGTATCAGGGATACCTGACCATCATGAGCACGATCATACAAAATGAACCTTCATCATTCTCAGATGTCATCAAGCATTAACTATGGAAGGATGCTATGACCACAGAATATGAGTCTATTATGGAGAATGATGTCTGGGAAGTAGTTCCTAGACCCTGGACAAGACAATTGTTACTTCAAAATGGCTTTACAAGATAAAGCATGCAGCAAATGGAAGTATGGAAAAGTATAAGGTTCATTTTGTTTCTCTTGGTTTATCCCATAAGGGAGGTGTAGACTATGATATTTGCACCTATTGCCAGATATACGACCATCCGCTTGATCATAGCCCTTGTGGCTTCACAAGGATAGAACCTACATCAGATGGATGTTAAGACCACGTTCTTGCATGGTTCTATCAAAGAAGAGGTCTATGTGGAGCAACCTCAAGGATTTGAGATTTATGATTGAAAATCTCATGAATGCAGGTTGAAGAAGGCTCTCTATGGGCTGAAGCAAGCATCCCGAGCATGGTATGAGAGGATCGATAGCTACTTGATGAAGCTGGGATTCACTAGGAGTGAAGCTGATCCTAACCTTTACTTTAAGGTTGAAGATGACAAGCCTCTCATACTGGTGTTGTATGTAGATGACCTCTTTCTAACAGGTGCAAATCCTCTCATTCACAAATGTAAGAGGGAGATGGCTTCTGAATTTGAAGTGAAGGACCAAGGACTTGAAGTGTGGCAGAAGCTAGGGGAAATTTTCCTATCTCAAAGAAAATATGTGGTAAATATATTGGAAAGATTCAGTATGATGGACTGCAAGCCTGTGACTACCTCGAGGATCTTAACTTTTAGAAGTTATATGGTAGTGATGTCGGACCAGACTTGGGAAATGCCTCTGAGTTTCAAAAACTCATTCGCATTGATGTTCTTGGTGAACCTCCGTCCAAACATATGTTTTGCAGTTAGCATTGTGAGCTCATATTTGGTTGATCCTCACTGGATTGATGCCAGGAATCTTCTGAGATGTCTTCAGGACACAATCTCTCATGGATTAAGATACACTGCCGGAAATGTGAGACTACTTGGATATACTGATGTTGATTGGGCAGGCAGTGTGGTGGACCGTAAGAGCACTTCCGGTACTATTTCACCTTGGGATCTACTTCGATATCCTGGATGAGCAGGAAGCAGAATTCGGTGGCTTTGAGCACCGCCGAAGCAGGATATATTGTTGCTAGCATAACGTTGTGTGAGGTAGTCTGGTTGCGAAAGCTCTTCAGTGAGCTGTTTGGATTTACATTGGATACCACTGTGATTCTCTGTAACAACCAGAGGTGGGATTCGATTATTGAGGAATCCCGTATTCGTCAATTGCTCCAACAGATAGACATCATCTGGGATATGGTAAGTCGATGAGCACGGAAGCTCCTTCACATTAAGATGATGTACATGTTGATACACCTTGTCAAAGCCCCGAGGAAAGATCTAATCTGTGATTTTCCCAAACAACTTGGAGTCGGCAAGAAACCCTTGTACAAGGGTCCTGCATGTTGCATACATTGAGCTCTGGGAGCTCTAAGGGCTTGCAGTTCCTACTGGAGCAACATATGACCACAGGGTGACTCACCCTCCCCTGGTGGTGCACACTGGAACAAGATGATTCGCTCTCTTGTGGGACAAGATGATTCGCTCTCTTGTGGAACAGGATGATTCGCTCTCCTGTGTAGCAGGATGATTAGTTCTCCTGTGAGGCCTGGATTGATGTGTTCTCCATGGCAATTGTAGCAGGATTGATGTGTTCTCCATGGCAATTGTAGCAGGATTGATGTGTTCTCCTGTGAGGCGTGGATTGATGTGTTCTCCATGGCAATTGTAGCAGGATTGATGTGTTCTCCTGTGAGGACAAGATTGATTAGTTCTCCTGTCGTGGCATCCTACCCATGCAGTCTGGGACTCATGGGAAGTACCTCTCATCTGATCAATGAGCAGGGAAATGAAGTTAGGGACCATAGTAGTACCGATGGACGCATTGTTGTAACTACCGTACTCCCTACACTAGGATGACCTCCATTGATCTGGGATCAATGATACTGGTCTGGGACCAGTGGTAGGAGTTGTACCATACTATGACGCTGACTTCGGGTCGGTTGAGACTGGTCTGGGATCAGTGGTACATACTTTGAGACTGACTTTGAGTCAGTGGAGGATGATATTGGTCTGGGACCATTGGAGTTGTACTCACTATGACGTTGACTTTGGGTTGGTTGAGACTGGTCTGGGACCAGTGGTACATACTCTGAGACTGACTTTGAGTCAGTATGATACATCCTCGATCATTTCTTCTTCTTCATAATTCGGACAAAAGCAGAGCAGAACAGAACAATGCAAGAGCAGAGCAGAACAGAGAAAAATAGTACAGATCAGTGCAGGCAGAACAAGACAAAGCAGAACAGGAAGAATAGAGCAGAGCAGGGCAAGGGTCAGGCTGTACAGGGCAGTGCATTTGATGGATGAATAGTAACGACCGATAGACAGATTGCAGATGAAGTTCTCCATGGTTGAGAGGGAGTGTTAAAATTGGAAACCAGGGCAAAACTTCATGTGGGTCATCTTATTCATGGCTGATAATATTTTTATTAGATTCCTCTCGTCGAGAGGTGTAGGATTGATATAAAGATCATCCGATTCCGATAAGTATTCATGGAGATATGAATTTATTTTGATTATGGAATTATTATCAAGCCGACCTACAACTCATGTAGGCTCAGAAGCCCAACAGTCGCATCTATTCACCCACCAACATTGTGTATAAATATAAGAGGACTTTTCCTCATTTGGAATCACTCATCTCATCACATCTCTCTCTCTCTACTGCACAGATATGAGTCTCTTCTCTACTGCGCTGAAATGGGTCTCTCTCTCTCACACATGTGAAGCCGGAAGCTGTTAAATTTGAAGCTGCAACTGCAGAAGTAAAGATTTACTTGCGTGGCCTAGAAGATCTCCTCTTTGGAACTGCGTTGTAGGTTCCTGAATCTCCTTTGAAAACTACAACTTTTGGTGGTGGAATGAAGTCAATCCGACGAACGGTTTGCAAGATATCGACTGCCCTAGTTTGAAGCCGAAAACTGCTGAAACTGAAGCTGCAACTGCAGAAGTAAAGATTGACTTGCGTGGCCTAGAAGATCTCCTCTTTGGAACTGCGTTGTAGGTTCATCTGAATCTCCTTTGAAAGCCGCAACTTTTGGTGGTGGAATGAAATCAATTCGACGAACGGTTTGCAAGATATCGACTGCCCTAGTTTGAAGCCGGAAACTGCTGAAACTGAAGCTGCAACTGCAGAAGAAAAGATTGACTTGCGTGGCCTAGAATATATCCTCATCTGAACTGCGCTGTAGGTTCATCTGAACCTCCTCTAGAAGCCGAAACTTTTGGTGGTGGAATGAAGTCAATCCGACGGTCGGTTTGTGAGATATCGTCTGCCCTAGTTTGATAATGAAGCCGCTAATGCTGATGTTGCTGATCTAGGGTTTGCTACTGCTGATATGAATCAGATTTATTGTACTATTTATCTCTGCGCTATTATTGAAGATAAAAGAATATTTGATCAAAGGGTTTCCCCACACATTGTGGGGTTTGTCCCTGGCTAGCCGCCACATCTTGTGTCTCTTGTCTTGGCTTGTTTTCTGTCGATCGTTTAATGTTCTATCTACACTTTACTTTATGTACATGTGATTGCTAATCGGTGGAATATAATAAGAAAAAGAAGTAAACTGTTATAAGCATAGAACATACCATAACTTAACACAAACTCTGCTACATCCTTCTTTAGATTCGACCAATGACCAATAATAAAGTTTCTTCACTGCAGTCAATTTCCTATAGTAGCCTGGGTGACCTGAATATGGTTTCACATGAAACTCCCCAAAGATCACCTTCTTGAGCTCACTATTGTCTAACACATATATATTGCCCCTAAATCTGACCAATCCATATGTTGTAAGATAGTCATCCACATCTTGTGCACATGCACCTGTACTTGTACCTATACCTGTACCATTACTACTACCTATACCTGTACCTTCACCTATACTCTGCTGCAACCTATGCACAATTTCAATATACCTGACATCATGCCGACTTGCTTGAAATATCCTATCCTGTAAGTTTGACCCATAGGAGCTCATAACTGCTAAGTGATTTACCTGTACCCACTACTAAGAGCATATGCCACCCTATTCTCCTTTCCTTTAATGTACCTGATATCGAATTCAAACTCACTAATCGTGGAAAACCGTCTAGCCTATCAGGCATTCAGATTCGGTTGTTCAAACAAATACCTCAACCCAATGTGATAACTCATCAACACAAACCTCTTACCAAGAAGATAGTGCCTCCACATATTCAATGCATGTATGATTGTTGCTAACTCAAGATCATGTGTCGAGTAGTTCTGCTCATGCTCATTTTGTTTTCGTGACTCGTAGCATACCACCTATCCATCCTGCATAAGGAGTCCACCAAGTCCTTTCTTGCAAGCATCTGTGCATACTACAAACTCCTTGTATGGATCTGCAATCTTTAACATTGGATCATGTGTCAACAACTGCTTAAGCTGCTAAAAACTGGCCTCACACTCCTCTATCCATTCAAACTTTTTACCTTTCCTCAACAATGATGTAATAGGATAAGAAATCCACGAGAAGTTCCTGATGAACCTCTTGTAATAGCTTGCCAACCCCATGAAAGATCTCACCTCATCCACATTTCTAGGGCTACCGACTCCATGATGGATCTTATTTTTTATGGATCTATTGCAATGCCCTCCTTGGAGACAACATGACCCAAGTAATGTATCTCAATGTGGAAGAAATTGCATTTGCTGAGCTTAGCATACAATTGATGCTCTCTCAACAACCTCAACACTGTTGCTAAATGCTCGATATGCTCTTCCTCATTTTTAGAATATATAAATATGTCATCAATGAACACAACAAACTTATCCAAATATGTCATCAAGCACATAAATGTAGCTGGATCATTAGTCAAACTGAATGGAACTACAACAAACTCATAATGGCCATACCTAGTCTAGAAAGATGTCCTGTAAAAGTCCTCATCTTTGATGCATACCTGGTGATATCCGGATCTCAGATCAATCTTCAAGAACACTACTACTCCCTTTAATTGATTGAACAAGTCATCAATCCTCAATAACGTATACCTGTTATTGATGGTTAATTTGTTCAACATCCTATATTCAATGCATAATCTGAGAGTACCATCTTTCTTCTTCACAAACAATACTGATGCACCCCAAGGTGAAACACTTGTCTGATTGTATCCCTTTTCCAACTTTTCCTTCAACTGCAACTTCAAATCTACCAACTCATGTGTGCTCATCCTATAAGGTGCTTTTAATGCCGAAGTTTCCCCTGGCACTAACTCAATAGAAAAATCTACTTCCCAGTGAGGTGGAAACTCTGAAATCTCTTTAGAAAATACATCTTGAAACTGTTGTAGAACTCAGTACCTGCTCAAAACGTCTGCATCCTCAACTTCCTCACCTTTTTCACTAGAAATATGTACTACAAATAACACACCCTTTTCCGTGACTACACTTTTCCTGCATAGCTGTCACCATCCTAACTGATGTGGCTTTCTTCTTTCCCTGCAAGACTCTTGGTTTCCCATTATCATCCACACACTCAATTACCTTGTCATAATAATCTACATTGTTTCTATGGAGGTAAAACCAATCCATGCCCAACAACATATTGTATGATCCCAACAGTAATACATTCAAATGTGATGTTGTAGGCATACCATTCAAATCAAATGCGCAAGCTCTTACCCAATGATGAACTTGCTTCTTTGTACCTGTAGCCAACTGCATTAACCAATATTTTGCATTTAATTCCATACTCAAACCAAACTTATCCACCAAGTTAGGACTAACATAGCTATAATTAGATCCAAGGTCAATCAAAATAGAAATAACTTTTATCACAAATCTTACTGTCCATCTCAATGATAGATTCTTGATGGTCTTCCTGTTTGTTATCCAATGTTGCGTAAATATGAGGAACGCTCTGACTAACATCCCCAACCATTTGTGCCTCATGTGCACCATATATATGAGGCCTACCACCCTGGTTCTGTGGAAAATCTCTCTTAAGATGCACCTTACCACATGTCTAACACTCCAACCGACCAAAACCATCACCCCTATTTTGTTGTTGTGACCCATGTCCCTGTCTAGTTGCATTGAACCTCTTTTATGTTGCCACATTTTTTTTCTCATCTGCATTCTTAGGCCTTGTTCTTTTCGGTTACCATTTAACTTTACCTTTGTCTTTTCCTTTCCATCCTTGGTGAGATTCATTCTTACGCTTTGATTGTTCATAGCGATGCTTCAATTTCCCAATAACTTCCTCAAGTGACCGAGGTTCATCATACTCAATCCTATCTCTAAATGCTAATGATAATACATTGACAAATCGGTGAACTTTAGCCTTCTCATCTTTAAGATATGATAGATACCTCAATAGCTCCAGGAACTTAGTCGTGTACTCTTCATCCATCATTAATCCCATCTTTAGCTCATAAAATTATTTAGCATTATTGTCGTAGTACCTTTCTGGAAAGTACTTATTCCTGAAAAACCTCTGGAACTCGTGCCAAGTCAAGTCATATGTCCTAATGTCTCTGACCCACTTCACATCTTCCCACCAAATGTTTGCTTTACCTTTCAAACTGAAGATAGAAATTCTAGCCTTCATGTTTTCTGTGTACTCATGCAACTCAAAGAATTTGTTCATCCCAAGTATCCAAGCCTCTGAATCTTTTGGTTTCTTCAAGTCTCCATCAAAAGTATATGGCTTTTCTTTCTTAAACTAATTTGGAAAGTATCCCCTATCAGTCCTCATATACCGATGATAACAAAGATGATCATGATGCCTATTCAAACCAGAACTAGAATAACACTTGTATCCATCACCTCTCTAATCCAGAGTATCCAACAACTTTCCATCTCTAATAGTGTCATCTCTATATCAAATGTGACCACCATGAGACCTATTTCCATATGACCCATAAGTTTTGTCCTCCTATCCATGGTTGATCTAAAGTGGCCCTTGTCACTACAATTCTGACAAACTCTGAAGAAGTGTAGCATTAACCTCTGCTTATTTCTCTTGTGCCTGTATGATCCTATTATTGTCTCCCTTACAACTCCTTATTTCTTCTTTCAATCTTCTCAATGTGTCTGCCAAACCAGAAGAGTGCCCAACACCACACTGCTCATTTGGATCATAGGGAGAGTCTTTGTAGTCTACCATCTTGCTAGTCGTTTTGATATTTCTCCTGCAAAGCATACTATGTGAGCTAAACCAAATCATAATAAACCAACTTACCTTAGAAAAATTCGGGGAGGATATCTTAGCTGCAAGATCATCAAATCAGCATGATACATGTATAACATAATCATAACATCATATAGACATATAATACATAAGCACATAACCATGTAACCATTAGTCTAGCTAGAGTCCAGTCATCAATGCATGATCATATCAACTACACATACCATGACCTCATGCATGACAAAAAAACCATACTGACGTACACCGACAATATGTAAGCATAAACAACATGTAACCAATCATACACTCATGACAACATAATTCATAACAACAACATCCTACCCTTCCACATGGCGACATCACTGCAAGCATCACTGACACCATGCATATGCAACAAGCACATAGACCACAAGCACGATTAACCACACGTGAAAATGACATGACTGCATGACCAAGAATCCGTTGATCCAATCTGAGGGGTGAACCATGCTCTTATACCACTCTATAACACTGTCCTCCACATCTACCCAAGTAACCGGCCAAGCGGGGCAAACATGTGACGAGAGGCTACTATTATTGGATTCAACCTCCTATGTTACCTTAAGGAAGTGGAATAGATGGAAACACAACATACAGACCTTCCACATTAGCTACAGGACTCCTAGGAACTATCCCAACCACTCAGGTAGCTAGCCCCTGGGTCCCACTAAAGTTTTTGACCACTTGACCTCTGGACTCTCTCATGTTATAGGCCTGCTAGCGTCCAGGAGGCCCTGGACACTCTCATGACAAGGCATGCCAGCATCCAGAGACTATTTTGCTCAGTTCTGTGCTAGCATCCCCGATATTTGAGCCACTTTTTCAGACCCAAAGCCCAAGTCGTTGCCCATAATTGAATGACACCTTCAGATCAACAAGATAACATGGAAACAATGATGCAAAAGTAAATACTTGAACAAGACCTTAACTAGACCCCTAATAGCCAGGACAAACATTTCGTCAAACATATCACAAATATGTAATCTATAGGTGTAAACAACAGATTTAAGCATAGGGATCTCATACTTATCTGAGAATTGCTAAGAACCATTATTCCCTCATATCATTTGTTGCATTATCATCTATTAGGTCATAGATACATTTTCCATTCATTTACAAGTAAAAAAACATGATGAGAACCATACATAGCCACTGCCATAAAACACATACATAACCAACATAGTATCAACATAAATACCAATGAAATTATAGCCATATGATCCACATATAAACCCGTATAATACTCATAGAAATACAAGGAGAAATAACCTCATATTGATGATTCAAAATCCAAACCCGGGATGTGACTACCACGTTCCACCCGACCATAAAATGGTTGAGCCAAATATCTCTTTAGATATTCACTGTCGTTCCATATTCCAAGCATGAATGTGGGACTCAAACCAAAAGAACCAACCAGGGCATCCTCTGGCTAAACCACCTCACCCTCATCAATAGAAACCAAGATTTAATATAATCCATCCCAGATCACTAGGCCAACACAATAAACATGTAATAACAGGATTTACCATGATCTCCACCCGATCAATAGGCCAAACAAACATGGATGCCACAAGATTTCTCCACCTACACCATGAGGAATTTTCTTGTCTCCTAGTCTCTCAGGCTTTACCGCAATCTGCACCAAACCACTAGGCCCTAAACCGAGAACCGCTCTCCAAGATTTACCGCATATCCCAACCTGGGATTACTAGGTCCAACGGAGAGAAATCCACCTCTTGGATTTACCGTATATCCTCTCGTTCACCGACAAGGATTCCTAGGCCCACTGAGGCAACACAATCATGGCTTTATCACAACCCACAGTCTAGCTTAGGGGTTACTATTCCAGTGGCTTTACCATGATCCACAGTCTGGTTCAGGGACAATTAGGCCATGTGCTCTATCATTTGGAGATCCACCTCATTCAGCTTCGAATCCATCCGGTAATCCAACTCAACCAAAACATGAGAACTCCATCACACCATGGCTATCTAGAAATAGAAAGGCTAGGCTAAAAACATTGTCACACCTGAAACAACCCTTGCCATAATAACAACAAAACCACATGCAATACCATGCATGCCAAATCTAGCAAGTAAAATACACATGCAAATCGATACCTACAAATAATACTGTTGTAGTTGTTTGATCCTGCTCTTCCTTAATCTCTACTTCGTCTTGCCTTCTTTGTCTTTCCTGATCCAATGCCAAAATTTTCCAAGAAAACTCTAAGTGTCCAAGAGTGAGAGAGAGAGAGAATAATGAGAGAGCTCCAACAACTGAACTGACAAAAGCTTACAAACTGATCCTCAGAAACCTTTTTATCAATTAGGCCTCTATTTTCTTCATTTTTCGTTATTTTCTTTCAATTACCTCCGCACATGCAACCTGTGACCTTTCACCTTCATTTTCTCCTAATTTCCATTATTTTCATAAATATATTTGACAACAATGCCATTTTGTCTTTCCAAAGCCTTAACCATTGCTTTTACCAATTTCCTTAGCCATAATAAACTGATAAACACCTAGACTATGATGTTTTGCCCACCATTTAGCTTGGAATAAGTGTCCCATCAACCGTGATTATTATTTTTGCCTTTATTAACTTTTATTACATGGAATTTTCACTAAGACTATTACAAAATATAATTATATATAATCTTTTAAAAAGTATAATAAATATTATTTAAAAAATAAAAAAATATGAAAAGAGATAAAATATACATTTCATAATGATAAGTTTTTTTTAACCAAACTCCTTTTAACATTTTCATAAGGTAGTGAAATAAGTGTGTGTTTTTAATATTTTTTATTAATAAATTATATTACAAAAAGTGTCTTAAATATATTGAAAAAGAAATTATAATTGAAAACCAACCGGGATATTATAATTTAGAGACAAAAACATGTGGTACATAATACATAATTATGAAATACATTCATATATAGGTAAGGTATTGCTATTTGAAAAAATATATTGATTTCTGAAGAATTAAAAATGGTTATGCTAGGTGTGCTCTTTTTTTTGAATATAAAGAATCCACGATCTTGATTTTTTTTTTTTTTCATAAAATTTAAAATACAATAAGGGTGAGGTAAAAAGGTTATATTAACAAAGTATCTAAGGTTATATTAACAAAGTATCTAGGTGTGTTCTGTGTTCTTTCTCAATGTATAAAGAACACACTATCTCAAGTATTTGACATGTGAGGTGTGTAAATCGACCAATGAATTGACATGTTGATATCAATGGTTACTCAAGTTATAAAATTTATATATATTCAAGTCCTTAGTCATCTTGATATTTTATATACTTCTAAAAACATGAATTAATAGACTTAATGTGCTTCATTCAAATAATATTAACAACAAAATTAATACACGTTTTTACTACAAATTTAACAAAATTATAATTCCCATGAATTAAATTCTTAAACAAAACAAGTTCAATGAAATTTATATTTTTAAATGATGAAATAACTTATAATTTAGGAAATCTATAAAAAAGTTTATACAAATTATTAATATATTAAAAATATAGTAAAAGGGATTAAAATGAATTTTTTTAATATATAAAACTATTAAATTGTTTTAAATTACAATTTTTAAAATTACTTACATAAAAGTATGTGTGTAAGAAAAAATATATGAAAAAATTGTTTAAGTGTTATAAATTAGCATAGATTTATTTTAATCCTGGATTTTTCAAGTTCTGAGAGGGATCAAATCTCTTGAGGTGTAAACCTTTTTTTTAGTGCAAAATTTGAGGAAGATTTTGCAACTCGAGAGATTTGATTCCTCTCGATGCTTGATAGATTTGGGGTTAAGATGGATATGGGTTGGTTTTAGTCATATGCACTCAGACACAATCTGTTGAAAATTTAATTACTATAATCATTTTAAAAATGTTAAATATGTCTAAGATTAATCTCGTCATTTTAATTTTGAATATGCTAAATTACCTCAATTTGTTGAGATGGTAAAGACTATTAATAACTTAAATGATAAAAAATAATGAAATAAAATTTTTGAATGCAAAGTGACAATGTAACACTATTGAATGATATAAAATGTGAATAATAAGAATAGATTCAATTACAAATAGGCTTCAGTGTGATCAACCTCAAACTATTTTATTCTATTGTTCGTATTGTCACGCCTATTAGTTTTATTATCTTTTCATATCAATCTTATGAAAATGACGGTTGAAATCATGGACCAATATTCAAATATTTAACTCAAGCTATTATGGTAAATGTCATACCATGTCTCTCTTGCTCTCCAATATAAATAGTAGCATTTTACAATGTCAATCATTGTGACTTATGTAGTGTTAAATCCTGAATAAGTTTCAATAGTAGTTGTTTTCTGTTACCTCATTTGAATGCAAAGTGACTAACAATGTTGAATGATAGAAAATGGGAATAATAAGAATGTAGTCAATTGCAAATAGTTTATAGTTTCAAGAAACAAACATTTCAAGTGAACATTTTATTTAAGATAAAGAATTCAAGTATATTATTTATCATTGAATTATTGTAACACAAAAATCAATGCACGTTGTCAATATTTTTTTGTGCTTGCATTGAAATCAATGCACACTATTAATCTAATTACCTTGAAATTAATGTACATCATACATCTAGTTACATAAAATCAGAAATCAACATCTACATTGAAAACAATGCATCTAGTACAGGCAAACAAATAGGATAAGAAATCAACATCTACACTGAAATCAATGCGTCTAGTGCAAGCAATAAAATATGATTAGAAATCAATAACTACACTGAAATTAATGCATCTAGTGCAAGAAATCAAATAGGATTATAAATCAATATATGCATTGAAATCAATGCATCTAGTGCAATCAATCAAATAAGATTAGGGATCAACATCTACACTGAAATCAATGCATCTATTTCAGTGAAAAAATAAAATATTCATGTCTTTCTAAATCCAATTGCTTTTACCTTTTGTAAAAGCCTTACTTCCTCTTCCTCTATGGTTAAAATGTTCAATATTATATAATACTACACAATGTATGTATTTGTATATCTGTGTCACTTTGTTCTTCCCTCTCTCCTCTTTCTCTATTTCTTCCTTTCCTTCCCTCTCTTTATCTATTTATTCTTTCCCCTCTCTCTCCCTTTCCATCTATATCTATATATCCCTCCTTCTATCCTTAGTTGTCTCGCTATCTCACCCCAAACACACATGCTCTCTCTCTCTCAACATCTATCTATCTCTCCCTCCCTCCCTCTCTCTATCTATCTCTTCTTCCCTCTCTCCCCCCTCCATATATATCTCTATCTCCCTCCATCTCTCCTTCTTTTATATATCTCAGCCCCAAACATACAAACTCTCTCTCCATATCTATCTCTCTCACTCCCTACCCCTCTCTCTCTCTCCACTCCCTCTTTCCCTCTCTACCTTTCTATCTCTATGTCTTTATTCTTCCCTTCTTCTCTCCCCCCTTCTAACTCCATCTCTCTCTCCCTTCCTCTCTCTTTCTCTCCTACCTTCCTCTATCTCCCCCCCATCACCATCTCTCTCTCTCTCCTCTCTCCACCCTCCAACACTATCATTATCTCCCTCCCTCTCTCTACCCTCTCCATATGTGAGTGTGTGTGTTTATCTCTCTCTCTCCCTCTCTCTTCTTCTTCTCTCTCCCTTCCTCCTCTCTCTCCCTCTCTCTTCTTCTTCTCTCTCTCGTCCCTCCTTCTCTCCTCTCTCCCTCCCTCTCTCTCCATCTCTCCCTTGTTACTTCCTCTATCCCTCCACCACTATCTCTCTATGTGTTTTCCCTCCCTCTTCCTCCCCCTCCCTCTCCAACTCAATCTCTCTCTCCCTCCCTCTCTCCTTATTTGTCTACCCTCCTCTCTTTCTTTCTTACTCACTCTCCCCCCATCATTCTCTCTCTACCCTCCAGCTCTATCACTCTCCCCCCCCCTCTCCTTCTTCCCCCCCCCCCATCTCTCTCCCCTTTATCCATATGATTGTGAATAGTCACTCTATGTAATCAATAATATATGCAAGGTCTAATATAATAATACTTATAATGGAGATTATTATTATTATAATATATTGGAATAGTAATAATTAATACTATTTATTATTATACTAATAATAATATATAAATAAAGAATGTGCTAAATAAACAATAATATGTTAAATTCTACATTATATACATATTTTGTCTGATCAAATTGGTAGTTTTGTGCCTTACATTTTACATTACATTACATTATATATTTGAATATGAATTAAAACATATGAATATGGTGTACACACACACACACACACACACACACACACATATTTCCCGACATGTAAAAAAATGTTAAAATACTTACTTACATTACGCCTACACATCTCCCTTATATTGGGTTGTAGATCACCTCTCGGTGCAATAAAAATAAAATTACCATATAAAAAATTGAATTGAATGGATTTATTATTTTTTTATTTTTTTATTCAGCCTACATTATGTGTTTTTTTTTTTAATATAATTATTATTCGATTTAATGCTTGATTTATTGATACCAAATCATAAAACAACAAACTTTAGCTACAAGAAAGCACATGTAAACAACAAATTCAAGAAATTCCAATCATAAAAAATTGTATTGAAATATAAAAATAAAAACCTTAATAATTGAAAGTTATTGTATTGTAAATGATCAATTCATAGTCAACACATTTGATGTTATGTAGCAAAACACATCACTCATTCAATCACAAATATATATACATATATGGATAATATTTGCAATAAATAGAGAAATTTATAGTTATGAGCAAAACTAGAACTAAATACAATAACAAAGAATACATCAACTATCTCTTCAAAGTGATCCCTTCCTCTTCAAAGCAAGAGTCTAGGAAGTTTCACCATGTTAACCTAACAATTTAAACTACTTCTACTTCACTTATGCATATATAGATTAACAAGAAAATAGAGTAAATAATATCTACAATAAATTGTATCTTCCTATCCCCCTTGTATAGAGGTTGACATTTATTTTTATAAACATTTAAGATAACAATGTCATTAACATTATTAACTATATTGTATTTGATAATCAATGATTCTCAAGTTTCTTATGAAGCAAATTATTGGAATATTAACAAAATTGATTTTAAAGTATCTAGCCAACAATGTATACAACATCTTTTAACTAACACAATAAGAACTTTTCCTCAAGGAGGGCTCTTAGATGTGGGATGCGAGCCCTAACCTATAGCCAAGGAATTTAATGAGGGGTATTATACATTGTCCAGATGGAGTGTTGCATGCAGTTGGTAGTGTGAATGAGTGTTGGAACAAGAGGTAAGTTGGTGTGAAGTTTTGTTCATGATTGTTCGATGTTGGTTAGATTCTTTATAAGTACAACTAGATAGGGAAATGTCATTCAAACATAGTTCTAACATGATTGTCTTGGAAATGGATGGTGAAAGCAGTTGAGGATGAGGAGAAATAGATTAAATTGGTCTCTTGTATGGTGGAAGTTGTGACATGGAAGGATACCCATGAAAAACTTAGTCTTATGTGGTCTACATCATTTTATTTATTTATATTTTTTTTCAACATCTTTTAACTAACACAATAGGAACTTTTCCTCAAGGAGGGCTCTTAGATGTGGGATGCGAGCCCTAACCTATCGCCAAGGAATTTAATGAGGGGTATTATACGTTGTCCAGATGGAGTGTTGCATGCAGTTGGTAGTGTGAATGAGTGGTGGAACAAGAGGTAAGTTGGTGTGAAGTTTTTTTCAGGATTGTTCGATGTTGGTTAGATTCTTTATAAGTACAACTAGATAGGGAAATGTCATTCAAACATAGTTCTAACATGATTGTCTTGGAACGGACCAAAAAACACCATAAATATAGGAAGAGATGGTGAAAGCAGTTGAGGATGAGGAGAAATAGATTAAATTGGTCTCTTGTATGGTGGAAGTTGTGACATGGAAGGATACCCATGAGAAACTTAGTCTTATGTGGTCTATATCATTTTTTTTTTTTGGTATTGCGTTTGGAATTTTTGGGTTAGTTAGTTTGGGTGGTCATCGTGCTTGGGGCACCAAGATAGAAAGGCCTCTAATAGTGATGGCCTTATTATCAAGCATAATTTAGGTCTATGGATTATGAAGGGAATTTCATGGATTCAAATCTATTGGTGTCAGACCTAGACGTGGATAAATTCATTGCTTTAGTCTCAAGCAAACTCTTATTCTTATTAGTTTCATAGAAAATTCCTCAATTTTAGTTAAAAATTTCAAGCTTTGTTTCATACTTCTTTGTTTTTTGTTCCATATTCTTGATTTGTTAGTGTTTTCGGGTCTTATACTCTTAGTTTTATCCTTTCCCATCCCCCCTTTTTAATCCTTTGTATTATCCCCTACATTTTTTAGTTCCCTTGTCTGGCACTCTGCCTCAACTTCCCTATCCCTGAATTTTAGCCCTTTTCCCTCCTAGTTGTTAAGAATTTTCCTATTTCCATTTTTTTTTTTTCACTTGGGTTAAGTATTCACCACCCTCCTTTTTACGAAGTGTTCACTCTTCACTCTTTGGCTCTATCCTGGATCTCATCTTATAACACACTCCTCCCACATTTACCCAAGTTAACCGGTTTTCTGGGGTAAACATGTGATGAGAGGTTGCTATGATATGATTCAAATCCTTGTATATATTTAAGGAAGTGGAACCGACAAAAACAACCAATTTGACCTTCTACACATGTTACAGAACCTTCAGGAGCCAACCAACCCTTCTAGGTGACCAACCCCTGAGGTAATTTGACATTTTACTGACCTAGAGCCTTAGTCGCTCCCATGGCATGGGCATGAATGCTATTAGGACCCTCTAGTCACTCCCATAGCAAGGGCATGCCAATGATTGGGGAATTTTTCAACTAGCCATGAGCCAACAACCCCGAATTTTGTGCCACTTTTTAAGGGGTAAGTCTTAGGCCACTTCCTAGAACTTCATGAAACTTCTAGAAATGAAAAATAAAATTGAAACAATGATACTAATACAAATACTAGAATAAAGTCTTGATCTTAGCCCTACTATCCATGATAGGAATTTTGTTAAACACGTCACAAATATACAATCTACAGGTCATATCAACAAATATGAGCATAGGGGTCTCATACTTATTTGAGAATCACTAAGAAGCATTGATGCCTTGTCACAATAGCTAAATTATCATGTATTAGGTCATATATTCATTGTACATTCATTTACTAATCAAAACATGATGAGATCCATACACCATAGTTGTCATAGAACATACTCATAACCAACATATAAACAACAAATATAACAAGGTTACAACAACCATGAAATCCACATATAAACCAATACATTTACACAGGAAATACCAAGGAGAAGGAACCCTTATTAATGAATGCATAAACCAACCAGGTTTGGGACTTCCACATACCACCCGACCATAGATTGGCTAAACCAAATATTTATTTAAGCCAATCAACCCCGTGTCATATTCCAAGCATGAATGTGGGACTCATAACAAAAAAAAACTAGGGCTTCCCGAGGCTGAACCACCTCACCCTCATCAATAGAACCAAGCTTTACTACAATACCCACCGAAACACTAGGCCCTAAACAATCATGGATGCCATCGGATTTCTCCACCTACACCATGAGGAATTTTCCTATCTCCTAGTCTCTAGGCTTTACCATACATATTGCCATACAATAAACAAGGATCCCTAGGCCTAATCGGGAATCCACCCTCCAGGCTTTACCATATATCCTACCATTCACTGGCCAAGGTTTCCCAGGCTTGATCAAGGGCACCCACCTCTAGGATTTATTGTATATCCCACCATTCACCAGTCAAGGATTCCTATGCCCATCGAGATACCACAAAATTTGGCTTTACCGCAACCCACAATCCGATTCAGGGGTTACTAGGCCAAGGCTTTACCACAATATGCAGTATGATTGAGGGATCATTAGTACATGTGTTCTTTCTTTCATAGACCACCTTTCTAAGTTTCGAATCCATCCGAGAATCTAGCTCAACTAAAACATGAGAACCCCATCACACCATGGCTATCCGAAAATGGAAAGGTAAGGCTAAAGAACATTGTCACACCTATAAAAACCCATGCCCATGACAGCGAGAGAACCAAGAACACACATTCATAACCATGCATGCCAAAACTAGCAAGGAAATACACATGCAAATTGATACATGTAAGTAATCTCGTTGTAGCTACTTGATCTTGCTCTTCCTTTTTTGATATTTTCTTCCCTTAATCCAATGTTGAAGTGCGTCAATAAAACTCTAAGTGTCCAAGAGTTTGATAGTGAGAATAGAGAGAGAGCTCCAAAACTGAGTTGACAAAAGGTTGAACTGACAGAAGCCATGAACTGATCCTCAGAAGCCTTTTTATCAATGAGGCCTATATTTTCTTCAATTTCCTCAATTTTCCTTCATTTTCCTCCTCACATGCATCCTGTGACCTTTCGCCTTCCTTTTCTCCCATTTTCCATTATTTTCATAAATAAAATGTCAATTAATGTGTCTTGCCTTTCCAAAGCCTTTGTCATTTCCTTTGCCATTTCCTTAGCCACAATAAACCAAATGAACACCCATTAGGATGTTGTCCCCAACTTGGAATACGTGTCCCATGACCTTGTTCTTATATTTTTTACATGATTTTTTGAACTAGGGCTATTACACATCTCCTTGCCCTTGATGGCTAGATGTAGATTATATTTTGAATGTAGAGGCGGTAGACATGGTAGACCTACCCCTTCTATGGGTCAAGATTCCCCTCCAACTTCCTCCTCATAAACTTAGACTGAAGCAGTAGCAAGAAATGTGATGGATTACTTTGTAGATGTTATTCTTGACATGGTCAGACATGCCATAGCATAACTATGTCTTTGTAATGTGGATCCCCACATTCCCAACATTTTAATTGACCTCGATATGTGCTTGTCCTTGACCATTAACTCCTCTAGCTTTGCTATTAGTTCTTTCCAAGTAAGGTTGGTTCCTACGTTCCTCTGGAGGTAACCCAGAGGTTGCATTAGCAATCCTAGCAACATTGTTTCATCTCCCGTGGAATTCATATTGGTGTCCCCCTTTTCTGTTTACACCGTCCTTGGGGGATTCCTTCTCTGTATTTTCATTAGCCACCATTTTCCTTTTCATATTTATCATCCTTTGGACTTGTTTGGTCAAACTAGTGGTTGTTTCCATAGTGGTGGGTTTCCACATGGTGACCTTCGCTCGAACCAAAGGATTAAGCCCATGTTAGAGTCTTTTAGCTTGGTGTTTATCATCTTCCATATAGTCTACATGATGAACTAATGCATATAATTCAGCCTCATAGTCTTCGATTGATCTACCATTTTGTTGTACTATATGGAATGACCCTATTTTTGGTGTTTATATTCCTTTGATAGGTACTTGGTTCTAAAGGATTCCTAAAAAAACCCAAGTAACTTGCAATGAGGTGACTTGCATCTTAGTCTCTTCATTTACCCACCATGATAATGCTTCTCCTTTTAGTAGAAATTACTATTTTGACCTTTTCCCTTGAAGAGTATGCCTTAAAGCTAAGTGCTCTCTTAACAACAACCACCCAAGCTTCTACTACTGAACCCCCATCTTGACTTGTGAACTCTTGGTAATTTCGATTTTTGGACTTATTTCATAATATCGAGGGTTTTTTGTCTATCATCAACATTGAAATAAAATTAAGTGTTGTCTCTATGTTTGTTCCAACTCCCTTTCTTTACTTTGATCTTGACCTTGACTGGTGACTCAATCCTTTAATATGATTTTCATTTCTGCCAGGAATGTAATATGGCTTGCTTGGCCAGGGTTCCAATCTCTGCAGTGACTTAAGGTGGGGTTTCTACCCCAGGGGTGACTTGAGTTTGTCTTCAACGCTTAGGACCCATGATGTTCCCTATAAAGCAAAAAAATATTCAGTTCCCTTTTTCCCATTCATCCATGGGAATTCTACATCATTTCAAATATTACATTTATACAGTAGAACATGGCATAGCAAAGTTTATAAACACTCCAAAACACAATACTTATCAAAATAAAACAAAATTAGTTTAAACACATGTTAGTGTTCCTAAGATCATATAATCATAAAATAAAGAAAACTAAGTTTATGATTGATAACAAGAAATTTTCATTAAAAAAAATTTTCATCTTATTAATAAAAAAAAATTCAACACATTTATTGTTGTTTTACAAGAGTGGCCCACCACTTTTTTTACCTATATATTTAACCTCTTAACTTAGAATTAAAGAAATAATTTTATATCTTATTATAAATTTGTTTATCCTAAATAATATTTAGAGAAAAAGAAATTATTTCTTATTATAATAACAAAGGTCATATATAGCCCTGATGGGGCTGTACCAACACATGGCAGGTTCACCTCAGAGTGGGCCTCACAAGGCACAAGGTAGGTTTAAACATGTTGAACCATAAAGTGATGCAATGGGTCGATGATTGATCGAACCCTCCAGACCCGCCTTTGACTGTTATATTATGTGGTGGTGATAGTATAATGGTTATGGTTTCTTGGGTGATGAACTCTGTGTGTAGGGTGGCGGATGAGAGTGTTAAAGGAAGAGCGAGCTTTCCAGGGCCATGGGGTAGATGGAACTCTGTGGAGTGTTCGAAATTTGTCTTTGTGGCTTCTTTGTCGGGTTGGTGTGTGTTCATATGGGATCCAGGTTCGTTTGGAGGTTTTTCTCCCCTTTAGTGCGTCAAGGTTGGTTATGCATGGGGGAACCCTGGGTGCCGTCGAAGGAGGGTTGTTTTAGGTTGGTGCATACTCAATGGTCTCCAGGTTCTTATTTCTATTTGGTTAAGGTATTTTCCTATGTTGTGGTTGTTGGTGGTGGTTCGTAACTCGACATTGCCCATTGCCCTGTGAAAGGAATGGCTCTGTCTGTGGCCACAATTGCTTTTTGAAGATAACCCTCTCACAGTCGGTCAGGGTCTGTAGTGGCACCTGCTTCTGTTGATGCCCTTTGACAAATTCGACGAAGGAGGGGGTGCTCCTGATCGTGGGGCAATGCATACTTCCTTTTTTATTTGTCTCTTGGTTATATATATTGAGGAATTGTGTGAATCGATGAGAGTGTAGTTGTATGGTTTTGGGTAGAGAATTACAGATATCCCTCCTCTGTTTCGCCTGTGGATTGATAATGAATTAGAATCATTTAAGGGATCCAACAAAGTGATTCTTTTCCAGCTTCATTTGGTGGCCTGACTTGGTCAGTGTTGTCGATCCACAACGAGACGTGTGTGGCATTGTTCATGTTGGCTAGGGTGTTTGCAGGTGGTTGTTTCTTCCTGGGAGGTTGTACCCTCTCTGGTCATTTTGGTTGGCAGTATTTAGGAGTGGCCAGTCATGCCTCGGAAGCATGGGTGCCCCTGTCATGGAGGAGGGCATAAGGGCCATCCTAGACGACAAAACATTGGTTTGACCTCAATTTCAGAGGATGCGATCAGCAGATAATGGGAGGATGAGGTCATTCAATCTCGTGAGTGTTCACTAGGTTGAGTGGAGGTTGCAGCCTCATTGGAAATCATTGTAGATCCATTGAGAGGCATCCAGGCCAACCTGGACATCATGATAGATCACCAGTATGAAGAGCAGAACGAATTGGTGGCCTTTTTTAATGACATCCAATTCTTCCTCAATGAGACTTTAGAGCTACTTGAGAGTATCTATCCCAATTAGAGATGCCTCAATGATCACCTGTGTGATTTGGAGGCCCCAGTGGAGCACATTGATTTCCATATGCATGAGCGAGTTAGATTCCATGCAGGTTCTCCTTGAATTTCGCCTCACCACTCTCCATGACATGTTTATCTCAGGTTCTTGGTATTTTTTGTCATCTTTTTGTAATGTAAGGCTAGTAAGCCTATAAGAAATAACGGTTATGTGGTTACATCTTCTGTTATCTTTGGCACCCTTCTCTCTCTCCTCTGTCTGTAGTGAAGCTAATGGGACCATCCAACCTAATTTTGTACTCTAGATTTCACGGAAGATAATATAATGATGCTCTTTTGATTGACAAAAAACAAAAATCATATACTTCAAAATGATAAATTAACATCCTATTTATTTTTCTTAATTTATAAACCCATTTTGTTTATCCAAATAACACTTTTAACGATAAATTTTAATATTCAAGACATGCATGATTGGTATTCATATTAATACAATAATTTATTTATTTTTAAATTTAAAATTAATAATTTTTTTTTGTTTTACTTATATTATTCCGAATTAAATAATAAATAAACACAACAACAATTAACTATTGACTTGTAAATTCTATTCACCAAAATTATTATAATTAGAATATTCTTTAAATCATAAATATAATCATTATAAGTTTCAATTATATTTAAAAGTCATTATATATCTCCACACATTTATTATAATGTATTAGCCATATAACATTTTACTTTATACCACATATAAATTCAAGACATAATTATTGTTGGTATATTATACTCGGACAATATAAATTCTAGACATAATTATTATCGGTATATTACACTGGGACAATCATGATGTTAAACTCATTGGTTAATAAATCAAAATAATAAAACACAATAAAGTGTTTTAATAGTTTTATAGTTTCTCATATGAGTAGAATGTTCTCTTTTTCAAATCTGGAAAAAAATGAACATGGAAAAATGGGCCATGTGTCATGATTCTACATAACCAAAAATAAGTATATATTTAGAAAAATTTCCCTTTCGATATGGATTAATTTTAATATACATATTATATTCATATTGATTTACAAAACTATCCAACCTGTATCTTAAATTTAAGACTCTATTTCCTAAATTGTGAATGCAATTAAAACATTATATTATAATTCTTATAAGTTTATTTAAATGAGTGTATGTTAAATCATATTTATTATTTATTTATTATTATATATTAAGGTAATTTTTTTAAGGATTTAATATTTTTTCATATATAGAGAGTATGGTAAACAAATATTCTAGTTTGAAAATTCATACATATAAAATATAGGTGAATATTTAATAAAAAATATGTAATTTATTATTAAAATTAGTAATTTTTTGTCGATTATCATCTATTTAATCATATATGTAAAAAATAGACAAGTTTTTAAACAAAATGACGAATATTTCTTTCAAAACATGTCCAAAAATAACCCATTTGCAAAATTGTGCCCCTAAAATTTTCCCTGTTATACATATTATGTGGTTTGAAACATGTCGATGTGAAAATCATCACTTTGATTTATCTGAAATAGCTTGTTATAAACATCATGATTCACAAAAGTTTGCATTTTGAGACATTTACTAATCATTTAATTCATATGATTGCTATAATGAAACAAGTGCTCAAGGAAGTGTAGTCCTTGGCATTGAAGTTATAAATTATGATTTGGAAAAATTACATGAAAAATTATAACCTATATTGGTCAATGCTAAATTAATAATATTCAATAGACATAGAATCCTATAATCTTACTTTGGTAGGAACTCAAGAATTGAGATGTAAAGTGGATAAATTAAGTGTTTGCTCAACCACGAGGACTCACATAAATTTTGATGGGTAGTAACCACTACTAAGTCTACATATTTAGAATTTTACTCCTACTTAAGTGTTGAAGAAAACATAAATAATGGTGAGGTACATCTTATTCCTTTGCATTAATGGTGAGATACATCTTATTCCTTTGCATTTTTTATGCAAAAACTTGGTTAAATTATGGTGGGAAATGTATTTACCTTTCTTGCAAAGCCAGATAGCATTATATGGTGCAAAGATTATAATAAGACCTTCAAAATATAGTCCAATGAACACTGCTTTTTTTTTTAATATTGAAAAATAAATATTTATTTTCCAAAATTAAATATCAAAAGTTGCATTGATCTGGCTAAACCAATAATACCTAATAAGTTGGTAAAATCAATAATATCTAATAAGTTACATCGATTGCTAGAAATTCTATACGGGAGAAACTAATAAGTGTTTTTGACATCTATACACACTTATCAATTATTTAATTAGCTGAAGGCTCACCTATTTCAACATGGGGTGGAAGAGATGACATTGACCTTTTTTAATATAAAAAATTAGACAAATGAGATTAAATCTGGGGATAATATGCTTCGTCTGAGAAGCATGAAGTGTGGCAGGAAGCCACTCTGTTTCTTTTGGTATGCACATTAAAATTTGAGCAACAACATTGCCTAATCGAATCACAAAATAATGATTATCATCGTCATTAACAAATGTTTGTTGAGTTTATAAAATTACTAATACATATATTCAAATTGTTCGTGCTATAAATCAGTGAAAATCACATTACCTCGACATATTTCATTTCTTGTGTTACAAAGAGGCGATGGGGTGGGTCCCAGAGTCTTATGTTTGAGAAGGTCTACAGGAGGGTTGAACAATATCGTTCATATCATGTTTTATTATAATTTAAATCATATTTTTTACTATGTTGGGTGGGTGTATTTTAATTTGATAAATTATAATAGGTAAAAAAAACAAAATTATAATTTAATTCAAATTGTAATAAGTCAAAAAAGTTTACAAATAAAAAAAGTGGGTGCATTTATTGTAAATTTTTAAATTCAAATTATATTTTTGTATATATATATATATATATATATATATATATATATATATATATATATTTAAAGTATATGAACTCTGTAAATTATACAATTGGAATTTTTAATTTTAGCTCATTGATGAGCGCCAGTATTCCAGCAGGGATGCTGCAACTCTTGGGCTACCAGCTTTACTTATCAACCCGGGGTTCGTACAAACTTGGAGGTGACAATGCTATATGCAAAAGTAGAAGTGAAGGTCCTGCCTGTTGTCACTTGTTCATCTGGCAAGAGACCCCAGGGGTTCCAAGCCAGACTTCTATAGAGTCAGAAGAAGCTTGATTCTTTGATGGAAGAAGGGCAAATCTATTGTAAGAGAGCTACTCTACTGCAGTAATGAAGAAAACAACATGTAATGCTAAATCACACCATATCCTAATTAACCATTTAAATAGCTAAACTAAGCAAAATTGCTAAATCAACACTAACCTAATGCTACTATCTAAGTTGCAGAAGTAAAGAGCATCAACCCTAAGAATGTGTAAGCAAGGAAACTAAACTAATCTGGTGGTAGTGTTTAACTAATACGTAGAACAAAGTTCAGGAAGGAGTCAAGCGGAAGAGCAGTCGGAGGATGAAATCAGTGAAAGGAGGATGTAATGAAAGATGAGCGACAAAGATCTTATCACGGGAGATTACTTAGATAGATGGGCGAACAAGATTACTGAAAAGGATGAACGGTGAAGATCTTATCGTGGGAGGTTTAGTGAATAGATGAATGAACAGGGTTACCGAACAGGGTGAACGATGAAGATCTTATCGCAGAGACTTAAGTTAATAGATGGACGAACATGATTAATCGAAACATGAGCGGCAGAGATAAAAACGTGCGAAATGATGGAGCGGGTTTAGTAGGTGGTAAGTAGTTTCTCGCATGCCCTCAAAGTTGTAAGCTTTATTTCTAAATTTCACGCGATTAACCTAAGTGAGTGACACGTAGCACGAGAAAACCACTTTTCTCGCGTGCTCTCAAGCGGATAACGGTCATGTAAGAATCCGTGCGAGATTATGCGATAGCCATTGGATCAGGAAGGACTGATCAATGGTGGAGATTGACCAAGCTAGTTAGCGAGCGGGTGACGCGATAGCCGTTGGATCAGGCGAGGCAGATCGACGATGGGGGTTTAAAGTGCATAAAGTATTAAGGTGATGCGATAACCGTTGGATCAAGAGACAGATCGACGGTGGAGATTGGAGCGCATAAAGTAGGTGGAAGACTTCACGTGCGATGGCCGTTGGATAAACTAATGAATCGGATGGTGATTGGTCAGGTTTGTTGTGGATCGGACAGTAAGGAAATTATGCATGAAGAAAGTGTTGAAGGAGATTTCAATGAAAACAACAGAAACCGGTGAGGGTGAGGGTGGACCGAGAGTGATGGAAAAAGATGACAGTGAAATGAAACAAGTAAGTACATCAAACAACAAATTCCAAAGCTCATGCAAGAACTAGAAACTTATGTTTCTGGGGTTTCTGAAGGGTCTCTTCCTCAAGTCATGGTCCCAGAGGGAGGAGGTGAGGCCAAGACACCTGTGGACAACCTTATGGTGATCTTTTTCTCCTAGCTAACCTGCTAGTTGAAAGAAGGCACAAATGGAAGTAAACTAAAGCACAACTGATCTACTCTACACTACTATAATGGGAATGCCGCTACTTAAGAAAATGAACAATTAAACCATGAATCATATACTCTATACTGTTGTAATGGAAATGTAGCTACTTAAGCAAATGAACATAAAACCAGGAATCTATGCTATATTGCTGTAATGGAAATGCAGCTACTTAAGAAAATGAACATAAAACCAGGAATCTATGCTAGCATACATGTACAATAAAGAGGAGCTTTGGCTGCTAGGGTTGGGCCCTAACCCAAGAGCTTCAGCCCTCTGAGTTAACTCAGTGCTGGCTCAAAACGAAACTCATTCTTATTATCAAAACCATGGATTACATAACAAACTGTCACAAGTCTTGCAGCTCAGAAATAAAGTAGAGTTTTACAATAAAAATCCGAATCCTACTAAGGTCCTAAGCCTCTCTACTTATACATTTGAAGTCTCCAATGACTTCCTTCAAATTAGGGAGGCTCGGCTCCCAACTCAAGATAAACTGGTTTTTGTCACTTTCACTTTCTCGGTTGCCTTCTAGTCCTCATGATTTCGTTATTTGCACTCCGAGCTGATGGAGGAATATTTGAATGGAGGGGTAGTAAATGAGGAGGAATTACCTCCTATAATTCCTCTCCCTTGTCTCATTCGAGTTTTTACCAAGGTCTTTGCCATAGTTCCTTGCTTTTATCCTTTATTCTTGCATTTTTCCTTCCTTTTATCCTTTATTCTTGCATTAAATGCACAATAGACCACAAAGCAAAATATCCAACTCTAACTCATCTCATAAACAAAATATGATCAAAAGTATGCAATAAGTTGTGAGAATAGTTGGTTTGACTAAGCTAGGAGGTGAATTAAGGCCCATATAATCACCCAATGATGAGGCTCATCATCACCCCCCTACTGAAAGTGTTGCTCATCCTTTGAGCAACTTAGTCAATGTCCATGTCCTTCATGGCTCTGGTAGCCTCTCTGACATCCCATGCTTCTGTTGTGGTCTCTTCTTCTTGTTCATAGAAGCCTACTTTCCTTTCTACTTCTTCCCGCTGCCTCTTTTCCTCTTCTTCTTTTCTCCCTTCTAACATCCTTAGGAGTAGTGGTGGATTGAGTTTTAGGCCTATCCAATTGACCTTCAACCTTTGCATTGATTGCTTATATATAGGTGTCTTGTTGAGTGCCTCTCTCAACCTTTGAGGGAAGTGATATTCTCCGATCTTCAAGCTATGTGGTAGTGTGTTCCATCTCCTTTAGTAGGCATGTAGATTATCATCTCTTAGCAGACTAAACATATCCTCAAAATGTGGAATTGCTTGCTCTTGGGTAGCAAGATATCTAGGTGCTAGCTGAGGATCATTTGCACTTAGATTATGGGTGTTGATTAGGGCCATGGGATTTGATTGCTTAGCTCTGATGAAAAAAGGTTCATTTTTCTCTCTGGCCAATATTACTTTCATCTCTGCATCCCTTGACTTCTCATGGTTCATCGATGATGCCAAAGCCATTAATTGTAGATCTCTTAGCTCTGCATTAGGATCCCAAATATTCATGTTTGTGAGGGCCATGTTGTGCAAGTAAAACTTAGCCATTTTGGCCCTATCCTCTAGTGCACTTTGATCACAAAGATCAATAAACTGCTTGTAGTCCTGAAATGGCATGGTGCCCCTTTGTGCTAGTGTTTTAATCTGAAATTGCAACCATTGTTCTCTGAGGTAAAGAGCATAGGATTTAGCTGGCATCCTACACTGGATGGCCTCCAAGGAGAGGCTGGCCATATATGCTAGTTGGTTTTCCTTTTCCTGCAGCTGTCCTCTTAGCCATGCATTTTCCCTCTTAAGTTGATCTCTCATTATTGCTTATTTGTCCCTTGGTGTAGGGGAATCTTCAATCTCAATAGGGATTTTTGTTGATATTTGTGGTTTCCCTTATTTGATTCTTGTGCTCTTTTTTGTTATGAAAATAAGAGGGTTTTTCCTCCTTCTTTTCCCTTTTTTCTTGACTGGTGTGTTGAGAGTAGTGATGGCAGCTGATGGTCATTCTTCTTCCTCCTCTGTTTTCTGCTGATGGTTTATTGGCTTTTGCAGGTGTCTGTGGCTGAGGATCCGATATTGTTGCTCCTGCTGTGGAGCTCTTGGATCATCCTAGTGAAGACCTGTAGCTGGTGATTGATATTCTATGGGATTGGCTGCCACAGGATGTCCTGTAGCTGATGTCATGTTGCTGGTTGGGGCTGTGAGGATGCTGCAATGAATGGACAGAGGGAGTATGAGTGTGTGTGGATGCAGGGATAATAGTAATGGATGAGGTGAGGGGTTATATCATGTCTAGAATGAATTTTGGGGACCTAACCAATCTACCATTCAGTGGATCCTGTAGGAATACAGGGGATCCTGTAGAAAACATAATCTTCACCTTAAATTGAAGGAATGAAGTAGAATTGATGGAGGGATGCATGGTAAGGAGTGGAGGAGATGAATATATGTGAGGCAAGGTTTCCTTTGGATCTTCTCTTTGCTCCTTGATTGTCTTTCTCACCCACCTGCAAATAACAATTATGTCTCTTTTTTTCTTCTTTTTGAAAAACACCTAGGCTGCCTCAGAGAGGTTTTCACCCAGGGATCTTCTTATTCTTTGATCATTTTTTCTCATCCTTAGGCTGCCTCACGAGGTTTTCAACCCAAAGATGGGACTCAGGTGCCTCATGGAAGTTTTCACCTAAATCTTTATTCTTTTTTCTCTTTTTTCAATGACCTGATGAGGGAGGAGCTGGAACTTCCTCCACCATCATCACTGTCTTATTGATATTGTCAATGAACTCTTGTTTTGATAAAGGCCTCTTGTACATTTTCAATTAGTTTCCATTAACAAGAAATGGAATGGCTTCTTCATCTATAGTTCTAATTTGCACTAAACCATTACCATGGCATCTTTCCACCACATAAGGTCCGAGCCATCTTATCCTTAGCTTTCCCTTGAAGTCTTTATACCTAGAATCATATAGCAATGCCCAATATCCCTCTTGAAATTTCTTCTCCTTAAGATGTTTTTCATGCCAGATCTTCCTCTGAAGCTGAACTATCTCTGTATGTAGGAGGGCCTGCATTCTGAATTCATCCAAGCCATTGAAATAGAACAATCTTTCTTTCTATGCACGACTGAGATCCAAATCTAGTTGGGCTTCCATCCTCAATGTGTTATATTCAAACTCAATGGACAACAAAGCCTTTTTCCCATAGACCAGGTCATAGGGTGTAAATCCAGTGGTGGTCTTCCATGTTGTATTATAGGTCCAGGTGGCCTCAACTAGTCTCTTTGACCAATCCTTCTTGCTGCTGCTCACTACGTTGGTTAAGATGCTCTCTGGTGCCTTGTTGGTCACCTCCACTTGCCCATTAACTTGTGGATGATAAGGAGTGGAGGTCCTATGCTTGATTTTGTGATGGCTGAGCAGTCCTTCAATCATGTTGGAGGTAAATTGGTTGCCTTGGTCTATGACTAGCTCTCTAGGGTACCCAAATTTGTAGAATACATTCTCCCTTAGGAACTCAGCCACCTTCTCTTCTGTTGATGCCTTAAGCGCCTTGGTTTCGGCCCACTTAGTCAAATAATCAATGCACAAAATAATGTACTTCTTTTTTCTTTGAAGGAGGGTTGATAGGCCCAATGAAGTCCATGCCCCAATTGTCAAATGGCTTGAAATTCACTTGTGGTTGTAGGGGAATTTTATCTCTTGGAGTAGGCTTTCCCATCCTTTGGCACTGATCACACTAACTAACGTACTTTTTCACATCTTGATGAAGAGTAGGCTAATAATAGACTGCTTGCAACACTTTGAATGCTGTCCTCTTTCCTGCAAAGTGACCTCCACAAGGCCCATCATGATAGGCCAGAAGGATGTCAAAGACTTCCTCTTCCCTTACACACCTTCTCAATATTTGATCTGGACCAAGTTTGAACAAATTTCCCCCAATCCAAGTGAAGGGGGTGCTTTTCCTGAATATCTTGCTCTTTTCTTTGGAGGGAAAGTTTGGTGGGAACTATGTTGATACCAAATAGTTTTCTATATCAGCAAACCATGTGGAGAGAACTGAAATAGAAAAAAAATGCTCATCTAGTAACTGGTCATCCACCATTTCTTCTTCACCTGCAGGTAGATTCATCCTAGATAGAAAGTCTACAACAACATTTTCCTTACCAAGCTTATCAACAATAGTTAGATCAAATTGCTGTAATAAAAGCAACCATCTTATAATTCTAGCATTCACATCTGGTTTTTCATTAAATATTTCATTGCAGCATGGTCAATATGCACAAATGTTTGATAGTCTGTAGTGTAATGCCTAAATTTTTTTAATGAATGCACAACAGCCAGGAGTTCCTTTTCGGTCACATTATAATTTACCTCAACCTTTGACAGGTTCTTACTGGTAAAATAGATGGCATAAGGCAATTTCTCCTCTTCCTGACCTAAGGTTGCTCCTATGGATTTATGTGAGGCATCAACATGAATATGAAAAGGGAGGGCCTAGTTTGGGCCTCGAAGAATTGGTGCAGTGGTTAACTTACCCTTTAGAATGTCTAAGGCATCTTGACAAGTCTTTGACCATATAAACTTAGAATCTTTGGCCAACAACCCAAACAAAGGAGAGGCCAACTTGCTGAAGTTCTTTATGAACCTTCACTAGTATCCAGCTAACCCTAAGAAACTCTTGACATGTCTCTTCTTTTGTGGAGGTGGGACCCTTTGGATGATTGCTATTTTGTTTGGGTCCACCTGCAGTCCTTGTTGAGATATTGAATGACCTAGCACAGTCCCTTTAGTCATTAAGAATTCATATTTTTTTGGACTGAGAGATAGATTCATTTCAATGCATTTGTGCAATACTTTGCCTAGGTTAGTCAGGGCTTCTTGAAAATCACAGCCATAAGGTGTAAAATCATACATATAAATTTCCACTGAATCATGTACGAATTCAACAAAAATACTCAAGACTGCTCTTTGGAAGGTGGCAGGAGCATTGCATAGGCCAAAAGGAAGGACCCATAGGCAAAAGTACCCCAAGGACAGTTGAATGTGGTCTTATCCTCGTATTCTAGGTAGATTTGGATTTGGTTGTGTCCACTGAATGGATCTAGAAATGAAAAAAACTTCTTCCCTGCCAGGCCATATAGCACTTGGTCAATGAAGGGTAGGGGAAAATGATCCTTATTTTTGGCTTTGTTCAACTCCCTATAATCAACACAAATCCTCCACTTGCCATTTTTCTTGGGAACTAACACTAAAGGAGAGACCCACTCACTGTTTGAGATAGGGTAAATGAATCCTTCATCTAGAAATTTTTGCAGTTCTTCTTTGACTATGTCTTTAAGAGTTGCATTCATCCTCCTTTGTGGTTGCCTGACTAGATTGGAACCTTCTTTGATGTATATGTGGTGAGTACACACTGAGGGGTGTACTCCATTCATTTCCTTGTAACTCCAAGCGGAGGCTTCTAGGTTTTCTCTCAACATGTTGCATAGACTTTTCTCTTCTAAAGCAGAAAGAGATGGATTAATTTTCAAAGTTTTCTCTGGGCCGAATTCTATGGTTTTGACATGGAGTGGGTTGGAATCGGCCAAGAATAAGTCAATTGGATGATTTTTCTGGGTTTCACTTACCTCTTCTTCTAATGGTAATGAACTAGGAGTTGGACTTTGGATCAGGTGTTCAATTAATTCATCCTCATCTTGTTGTCCTCCTCCTATGGTTGCTTCCAAAGCATAAAGTTGAGTAGAATAAACCTCATCTTCCTCCTCCTCCTCCAACCATAAAGGTAAATCATACTCTAGGGAAGGTTGAGCAGGAGGGAATAGGACTAACTGTATGGACATATGCCCATTCTTGATGGTCATATTCCCAGCTCTGCAGCTAATGTAAGCATCAGCTATGGCCAACCATGGCCTCCCAAGGATGAGAGGGTAACCAATAAGCTTAGCCTTAGGCTGGAGAACTAGGAAATCTGCAGGGTACTCCCAGGAGTCAATGGAGACCATCACATCCTCCACAATTCCCTCAGGGGTGACTGTGGAATGGTTTGCAAGTTGCAGAACTATTGTGGTCTTCCTCAATGACCCTTGGAGGTTGAGCTTGAGCATGGTGTCCTTGGTCATCACATTAATGGCAGCCCCAAGATCAATCAGAGTGTGTGGGACAATGGTGCCATTGATGTGCACATCTACTACAGGGCTTCCAGGGTCCAAATATTTTTGACATATTATCTACCCCAGCATTAAGTCAGACAGCTACCCAATGACATTAATGGTAGGGGCATCCCTTTTTCTTATTCCTGAATGCTTGAAGCACTTCTCCTTAATCAACTTATTGTAAATGGGAACATCTTTTATTGCCTGGAGAAGGGGGATATTTACACATAGATTTTTGAATTCTCCTAGAAGTTCAGTTTCTTCTGGGGTAGGCTGGAGTGGTTGGGCGAATCTCTCAGGAAAGGGTGGATTTACTTTAAGGTTGCTTTCCTCTCTTTATTCCTCAACCCCCCTATGTGGAGAGGGAGGTTGGTTATCAGGGAGAATTCTCCCAGATCTTAGGTTGATCTCCTGGATTTCTACAGAATAAGTTGGGTATGATGTCTCTCCACTGTATACTTGTTGAGCTTGCCTATTGTTTAGGTTCGGATTTGGCTGGGTAGGCATCTAAGGTTGCTTAGGTGGAGCAAAGTGTAGGAGTTGTGGTTGGGTAGGTGGTGGAGGAAATATGGTTGGAACATTTTTGAATTGGGGCCTCCACCCTTGGAGTGGGGTATTCCACTGATGTTGTGGCTGAACATAAGGTTAAAATGACTGGCTGGTTGGCTAGGAATGATACTGAGATGCATAGGACCAAGGAGGGGGTGTAGACCAGGAAGGATGAGCAGGGGGGTCCCCAAGAAGGTATAGCTATGGTTTGGTTGTGGTTGTAATATGCATGGGATGACCTTTGCATACCCTGCTGATATGGTCTAGGCCTAGGAGGTCTCCTTTGGTTGATATAGCAAAGCTGCTCAGTGACCCCTTCAACTCCATGATATACAACTTTGATTCCAGGTAAAGAAGGGCACTTGTATATGGAGTGGTTTTCTTCACAGACTAAGCAAATCTCAATATAGTTCAATGGACGTTCGTTCCTAGGATGCCTAATGATGCATCTAGGACAAAAGATGGCCAAGGCTCTCTTTGCTTCCTCTTGCTTCCTTTTGATGTTCATGGTTTCCAATTACAAGGCAAGGGTTTGTAGCATATCAATTTTGAAATCTTCCAGCATATTTCCAATTTCACCCTTGATGGATGAGTTGGAGGATGATGTACTGGCCATAGGTTGACTACCCCTACCCTTTTTCCTGGCTTCCCTAGAACGTTTTCTAAAGACAGTCTTGATATCCCCATAGGGTAATTGGTAGCTATTTCCTCCTGCTAACATGTGTAAGGTATTCAGAATATCTTCCCTTACTCCTCTAAGCAGGACCAGCTTTAGTGACTTAGGGTCAAGTGTGCACCTGGCCCTTTTGTAACTGAGTTGGAATCTTTCTTCATAGTCTTCTAGGTCTTCATCCTGGCCTATGGTCATCCTGAAAATCTCTTCTTTAGTATCATTTAACCTACAGTAGTCCCTATATTTGTTGTTAAAATCCTGCTGCATCTGAGCCCAAGTTGTGATGCTATCTATAGGTGAACCCATGAACCAGCGCAATGTTGCATCCTTGAGGGTAGACGGAAACAATTTTAACTTTTGATCATCATCTATATAGTCATAGGTTCCGCATATAACAATAAAGTCAAATAGGAAAGTTTCAGGGTCCTCTGTGGTCAGGCCATGGAAATGAGGTAGAGTAGAGGGGCTTATATTCTTCATCTTAGTGTCCCCATTGGTCTCCCTGATGGGGAAGGCACCCTTAATTCTCTCTCTATTTCCTCTGTCATTTCGGTTTTTAGCCATTGGTCCAGTAGGAATGGGTTCTTCTGCTTCTTCTTCCCCTGTAGTTTCTTCAAATATGTAAGGTTGCTCACCTAAAGGTTCTTCCAGTTCACAGTCACCGAAGAAGAGAGAAGGTTGATTGTTGGATGAAGTGGAGGTATTTGGCAAGAATTTCCCTAAATTGTCTTTATTCCTATGAGGCATGAAAGGAAATGTTTTTGGGTTGGTTTTTGGAAGATTTTTTTAGCAGGAAAGTACTTTGCATAAAGGAAATTGTTGATTTGAATGAAAAACTAAAAAAAAAAAACTACTTGCTGAATTGAAATTCTACTTGCAGAATGAAATTGTTGATTGAATGAAAACTACTAATAAAAAGACTACTTGCTGAATTGAAATTCTACTTGCAGAATGGAAAGGAAAGCAGATAATGACTAATGAAAGAAAGGAAGCTACTAGATTACTTTTGCAGAAATAAACTAACTAGATTACTTTTGCAGAAATAAACTAATGGAAGAAAATTGAGGATAAGAAGTAGAAGAAAAGAAAGTTGGAGACTAGAAATAAAAGAAAGCAATAATCACATTCTTACTTTGACACCTCCCTGGCAACGGCACCAAAAAGTGATGAGCACCAGTATTGCAACAAGGATGTTGCAACTCTTGGGCTACCAGCTTTACTTATCAACTTGGGGTTCGTACAAACTTGGAGGTGACAATGCTATATGCACAAGTAGAAGTGAAGGTCCTGCCTGTTGTCACTTGTTCATATGGCAAGAGACGCCAGGGGTTCCAAGCTAGAATTCTATAGAGTCAGAAGAAGATTGATTCTTTGATGGAAGAAGGTCAAATCTATTCTAAGAGAGCTACTCTACTACAGTAATGAAGAAAACAACATGTAATGCTAAATCACACCATATCCTAATTAACCATTTAAACAACTAAACTAAGAAGAATTTCTAAATCAACACTAACCTAATGCTTCTATCAGAAGTAAAGAGCGTCAACCCTAAGAATGTGTAAGAAAGGAAACTAAACTAATCTAGTGGTAGCGTTTAATTAATACGCAGAACAAAGTTCAGGAAGGAGTCAAGTGGAAGAGCAGTCGAAGGGCGAAATCAGTGAAAGGAGGACGTAATGAAAGATGAGTGGAAAAGATCTTATTGCAGGAGATTACGTAGATAGATGGGCAAATAGGATTACCGAACAGGATGAATGACGAAGATCTTATCTTGGGCAGTTTAGTGAATAGATGAACAAACAGGGTTACCGAACAAGATGAACGACAAAGATCTTATCGCAGAGACTTAAGTTAATAGATGGATAGACAGGATTAATCGGAAGATGAGCAGCAGAGATAAAAATGTGTGGAATGATGGAGTAGGTTTCGTAGGCGGTAAGCAGTTTCTTGCACGCCCTCAAAACTGTAAGCTGTATTTCTAAATTTCACGTGATTAGCCTAAGTGAGTGACACATAGCATGAGAAAACCACTTTTCTCGTATGCTCTTGGGCGAATAACGATTGTGCAAGAATCCGCTCGAGATTACGCAATAGCCGTTGGATTAGGCGGGACTGATCAACGGTGGAGATTGGCCAAGCTAGTTGGTGAGCGGGTGACGCAATAGCCGTCAGATCAGGTGAGGTAGATCGATGGTGGGGGTTTAAAGTGCATAAAGTATTGAGGTGACGCGATAACCGTTGGATCAAGAGACAAATCGACGATGGAGATTGGAGCACATAAAGTAGGTGGAAGACTTCATGCGTGATGGCCATTGGATAAACTAATGAATCGGACGGTGATTGGTCAGGTTTGTTGTCGATCATACGGTAAGGAAATTACACATGAAGAAAGTGCTGAAGGAGATTTCAATGAAAACAACAGAAACCGGTGAGGGTGAGGGTGGACCAAGAGTGATGGAAAAAGACGACAGTGAAATGAAACAAGTAACTGCATCAAACAACAAACTCCAAAGCTCATGCGAGAACTAGAAACCTGTGTTTTTGGGGTTGCTGAAGGGTCTCTTCCTCAATTCATGGTCCCAGAGGGAGGAGGTGAGGCCGAGACACCTGCGAACAACCTTATGGTGATATTTTTCTCCTAACTAACCTGCTAGTTGAAAGAAGGCACAAATGGAAGTAAACTAAAGCGCAACCAATCTACTCTACACTACTATAATGGGAATGCCACTACTTAAGCAAATGAATAATTAAACCATGAATCATCTACTCTATACTGATGTAATTGAAATTTATCTACTTAAGAAAAATGAACAGAAAACCAAGAATCTATGCTATACTGTTGTAATGGAAATGCAACTATTTAAGCAAATGAACAGAAAACCAGGAATCTATGTTAGCATACATGTATAATAAAGAGGACCTATGGCTGCTAAGGTTGGGCTCTAACCCAAGAGCTTCAGCCCTCTAAGTTAACTCAGTGCTGGCTCAAAACTAAACTCAACCTTATTATCAAAACCATGGATTACATAACAAACTGTCACAAGTCTTGCAACTGAGAAATAAAGCAGAGTTTTACAATAAAAATCTGAATCCTATTGAGGTCCTAAACCTCTCTACTTATACATTTGAAGTCTCCAACTACTTCCTTCAAATTAGGGAGGCTCCACTCCCAACTCATGATAAACTAGTTTCTGTCACTTTCACTTGCTCGGCTGCCTTCTAGTCCTCATGATTTGGTTGTTTGCACTCCGAGCTGATGGAGGAATATTCAAATGGAGGGGTAGTAAATGAGGAGGATTTACCTCCTATAATTCCTCTCCCTTTTCCCATTCGAGTTTTTACCAAGGTATTTTCCATAGTTCCTTGCTTTTATCCTTTATTCCTGCATTTTTCCTTGCTTTTATCCTTTATTCTTGCACTAAATGCACATTAGACCACAAAGCAAAATATCCAACTCTAACTCATCTCATAAACAAAATATGATAAAAAGTATGCAATAAGTTGTGAGAATAGTTGGTTTGACTAAGCTACGAGGTGAATTAAGGCCCATATAATCACCCAATGATGAGGCTCATCACTCATCATTGTTATATTTGAAATGAAACTGCCCAAAATATATATTAAAAAAGAAAACAAAACATAAAACAAATATAGCAAATCTAGAGAAGATTTATTACATGTAAATTGTAATGTTACAATATATCTAATATTTTGTATAATGCAAATTATATATAGTATTGTATTTAACATGCACATTATTTATATATACATGTTTACTTTTTGCAATATAGTATATTTGTTACATGTAGATTGTAATGTTACTATATATATATATCAGGATATAAAGATGTTAGTGCTACAAAGATGAAAAAATCTTAAAACTTGTGATGTTTTAGAAATAGTTTAACACTATGTTTCCTTAAGGAACGCTTAATTTAATAATGTAATTGTTAATGTTATAGACAAGCTAAACACCATGTTGATGTATGAGATCCCTATGGTACATACATAATCTCTGAAAAGTCACTAGATAAATCTATAATTTCTTATAGAATAAAAAATGAATAGCCACTTCCTTTTATATATACACCTTTAGTAAATAAGATAATAATCAAAGTATTAAGTTATTTCTCAATTTGACAGCTTTTAGCAAATAACATAATCCTCAGAGTATTGAGTTATTCCTAAATTTGACACGATATCAAAGTTAAACATTTTCCAACAACACAACTTTTGGTGTTTCACTCATGTTATGTTATTCCATGTAAATCTCTCAATTGTTGATCACCATTCTTTAGGTTTATAATATAATCAATTGGGTTTAAAATTTAAAGTCTTTGGGTTTATTAATCTAAGGGTTCATATTTCTAGGGTTTAATATAATTTCCTTGGGTTTATAATCATGGTCAACCATGGTCCAATGTCACATTGTGAGAAAGATTATCCCAATATCAAAATCAGCCATGTTCAACCATTGTCAACCATGGTCATTCATGGTCTACCATAGTCAACCACGGTTAAACGTCACATTGTGACAAAGATTGTATCAATATGAAAATCAATCATGGTCAATCATGGTCAACCATGGTCAATATGAAAATTAACCATGGTCGATTATGGTCAACCATGGTCGAATGTCACATTGTGACAAATATTGTCTCAATGTAAAAATCAACCATGGTCAACCATCATCAACCAAGGTCAAGCATGGTTAATCATTTTTAACCATGGTCAACTATGGTCCAACATCACATTGCGACAAAGGTTCTCTCAGTTTGAAAATCAACCATTGTCAATCATGGTCAATGATAATTAATAACCATTGTCACATTATGGAAAATATTTTTTGATTGTTCAACGCGACATTGTGTCAACCATGGTCCAACATTGCATTGTGATAAAGATTCTCATTGTGACCAACCATGGTCCAACGTCGCATTATGACAAAGATTCTCTCAATGTGAAAAGTAATCATGGTCAACCATTGTCCAACGTCGCATTGTGATGAATATTGTCTCACTATGAAAATCTATCATGCTCAAACATGGTCAATCATGGTCAACCATGGTTAACCATCGTCTAATGTCGCATTGTGACAATGATTGTCTTAATATGGAAATCAACCATGGTCGACCATAATATCAATAATTCAATCCCTTGGGTTTATATCCCTAGAGTATAATATTATTGATAGGTTTATATTATTAATCCTTGGCTTTAATATAAATCCCTTGGGTTTATAGTCCATTGGGTTTATATTATCAATATGAAAATCAACCATGGCCAACCATGTTTAGTTTAGGGTTTATAATATTTACTCCTTGGGTTTAATATTATTCCATTGGGTTTTTACTATTAATCCCTTGCCTTTTTAGTATTAATCCCTTGTATTTATTATTCCTTTAGGTTTGTAATATTTATCTTAGGGTTTATATACCTTGAGTTTGTAATATTAATCCCTTTGGTTTAATATTATTCCCTTGGGTTTATGATACCTCGGGGTTTTAGAATTAACCCCTTGGGTTTATCAATCTAAGGCTTTATATTACTAGGGTATAATATTATTCATAAGGTTTATAATATTAATCCCAGGGTTTAGTATAATTCCCTTGAGTTTATAATCATCGTCAACCATGCACAACCATGGTGCAATGTCACATTGTGACAAATTTTGACTCAATATGAAAATCAACTATGGTCAACCATGGTCTAATGTCGCATTGTCACAAATATTGTCTCAATATAAAAATCAACCATGGTAAAACATGGTCAAGCATGTTTATTTTAGGGTTTATGGTATTTATGTAGGGTTTATATACCTAGGGTTTATAACATTAATCCCTTGGGTTTAATATAACTCCCTTGGGTTTATAATCCCTTGGGTTTTTAGTATTAATCCCTTGGGTTTATTATCTTTGGTGAGGTCCAATGTTGCAGTGTGAGAAAGGTTGTCTCGACATTAAAATCAATCATGTTCAACCATGGTCCAACGTTGCATTGTGACAAGGATTGTCTCAATATGAAAATCAACCATGGTCAAGCATGTTCCAACATTGCATCTGAGAAAAGTTGTCTTAATATGGAAATGGACCATGGTCAACCATGGTGAATAACCATGGTTACATTGTGACAAAGATTGTATCTTGGTCCAATGTTGCATTCTCACAAAGATTGTCTCAATATGGAAATCGACCATGGTCAACCATGGTGAATAACCTTAGTCACATTGCAACAAAGATTGTCTCTTGGTACAACATCACATTGTGACAACCATGGTCATCCATGGTCACCCATGTTCTAACGTCGCATTCTGACAAAGATTGTTTCAGTATGAAAATCAACCATGGTCAATAACCATGCTCACATTATGACAGAGATTGTCTCTTGGTCCAACATGAAATTGTGAGAACATGGTCATCCATGGTCAACCATGGTCCAACGTCTCATTATGACAAAGATTGTCTCAATATGAAAATCAACAATTGCCAACCATTGTCTAGCGTCGCATTTTGAGAAAGTTTGTTTCAATATGAAAATTAATCATGGTCAACCATAGTCTAATGTTGCATTGTGACAAAGATTTTGTCAATATGAAAATCAACTATGGTCAACCATGGTCCAAAGTCACATTGTCACAAAGATATTGTTAATATGAAAATCAACTATGGTCAATCATGGTCGAAAGTCACATTATCACAAAGATATTGTCAATATTAAAATAAACCATGGTCAACCATGTCTATTTTAAGGTTTATAATATTTGCCCCTTGGGCTTAATATTATTCCCTTGGATTTATAATCCCTTTGATTTCTAGTATTAATCCCTTGGGTTTATAATATCTATGTTAGGGTTTATATACCTTGGGTTTATAATATTAATCCCTTGGGTTTAATATTATTCCCTTTGGTTTATAACACCTTGGGGTTTTAGAATTAATCCCTTGGGTTTATCAATCTAAGGCTTTATATTCATAGGGTATAATATTGTTCATAAGGTTTATAATATTAATCCTAGGGTTTAATATAAATCCCGTGAGTTTATAATCATGGTCAACCATTGTCAACCATGTTAATTCATGGTCTAATGTCGCATTGTCACAAATATTATCTCAATATCAAAATCAACCATGGTAAAACATGGTCAAGCATGTTTATTTTAGGGTTTATGGCATTATGTTAGGGTTTATATACTTAGGGTTTTTGATATTAATCCCTTGGGTTTAATATAACTCCCTTAGGTTTTTAGTATTAATGTCTTGGGTTTATTACCGTTGGTGAGGTCCAATGTCGTAGTGTGAGAAGGGTTCTTTCGACATTAAAATCGATCATGGTCAACCATGGTCCAATGTCACATTGTGACAAGGATTGTCTCAATATGAAAATCAACCATAGTCAACCATGTTCTAATTTTACATTATAGCAAAGATTGTCTCAATATGAAAATTGACGGTGGTCAACCATGGTGAATAACCATGGTCACATTGTGACAAATATTTTCTCTTGGTCTATCGTCACATTATGACAACCATGGCTATCCGTGGTCAACCATGTTCCAACGTCAGATTCTAACAAAGATTGTTTCAGTATAAAAATCAACCATGGTCCAACGTCCCATTGTCACAATTTTTTTGTCAATATGAAAATCAACTATGGTCAACCATGTTTATTTTAGGGTTTATACACCTTGGGTTTATAACCCATGGTCAACCATAGTCCAATGTCACATTATGATAAATATTGTATCAATATGAAAATCACCATGGTCCAATGTCGCATTATGAGAAAGATTGTCTCAATATGAAGATCAACCATGGTCAACCATGCTCCAATGTCGCATTGTGACAAAGATTGCCTTGACATTAAAATCAATCATGTTCAACCATGGTTCAATGTCGCTTTGTGAGAAGGATTGTCTCAATATGAAAATCAATCATGGCCAACCTTGTTCGAACATCGGATTTTCACAAAGATTGTCTCAATATGAAAATCAATCATGTTTATTTTAGGATTTATAATATAAAAATCAACCATGGCCAACCATGGTCAACCATGTTTATTTTAGGATTTATATACCTTGGGTTTATAATGTTTATACTTTGGGTTTAATATTATTCCCTTGGGTTTATAATGCCTTGGGTTTTTAGTATTAATCACTTGGATTAATTATTCCTTTGGGTTTGTAATATTTATCTTAGGGTTTATATACCTTGGGTTTAATATTATTCTCTTGGGTTTATAATATCTTAGGGTTTTAGAATTAATCCATTGAGCTTATAATACCAATTTCTTTGGTTTATCAATCTATGATTCATATTTCTAGGGTATAATATTATTTAGAAGGCTTATAATAATAATCCTAGGGTATAATATAAATCCCTTGGGTATATAATGATGGTGAACCATGCATTGACAAATATTATTTCAATATGAAAATCAACAGTGGTCAAATGTCGCATTGTGACAAAGGTTGTCTCAATATTATTTCGCTGTGAAAATCAACCATGGTAAAATATGCCCAACCATCTTTTTTTTAGGGTTTATAGTATTTATCTCAGGGTTTGTATACCTAAGGTTTATAATATTAATCCCTTTGGTAATATTGCTCCCTTGGGTTTTTAGTATTAACCCCTGGGGTTTGGGGAAAATTTTAAGGATGATAATTTATCTTAAAGTTTAGAAACTTTGGCATATCTTGTAGTCCTTAATATGTAAGTTGTAAAATGTTTAATAATATATTTGTAAAATTACTCAAATTTACAATGATTTTATGTATAGTCTCTATTACATTTTGGTGAATTTTAAAGTAAAATAATTTTATACTATAAAATTTGAGCGAAAAAGAATTTAGCATATCTTTTCTTAGAAAAATCATTGAAAATTAGCCCACGTGCGAATATTAGCCCCTAAAATTTTCCGTGCTTGGGTTTATTAATCGCTTATGTTTATAATATTATTCCTTTGGGTTGAATTAATCCATTGAGTATATTAAGCATTAGGTGGAATTAATTAATAATGAATGAAAAAAATAATCAATTAATTGTTAAATAATTAATAATAAATTTTTTAATAATGAATTTATTTTTATTTAAATAATTTATTAATAATAATTAATTAATAGCAATATAAACAATATTAATTAATAAAAATGAATAAAATATTTTATTAAATGACAATATTTATGAAAAAAATAATTTATTAATTAATAATATATTATTAACAATATTTATATTAATAAGTATTTATTTAATAATATTTTTGCTTAATATAATTGTGAATGTGATTGATTTATAAACCTTTGACTTATATAAACTAATCAACCACGTTTTCTATATGGTTGACTTAGTTTATATAAATCCAATAATAAACCTACAATTCAATATTAAAAAATATCAAAAAACTTGAACCAAAAATGAAAACAATATAAAATTGCTGACATGCAAGTATCTCTTTCTATGTTAGGATTTATAAAAACGACCCTCACAACTAATATAGTTGGATAGAGATCAATGACATTAATAATAAAAAGTCCTACATGGCAATATGTTATTTCCCCCCATCAATTCTACCTTTTATAAGAAGAAGAATCTAGATAAAACTAACCCGTACAATGGTTTAGAGAATGATATTTCTAGCCTAAGGAATGACGGTAATATCCTTTTAATAGGCGACTTTAATGCTTGAACTTCAAACAACCAAGCTATTATTCTAAGCAATCATTCCAACCCTAATCCTCTTTGGTTAGACGAAGACCCTACTTTGGCTAGTAGGTACAAAAGGAGCTCTAAAGACCTCGGGGAAAATTTGTTTGGGTTGGAGCTAGTCAAGCTTTGTAGTGCTCAGGATCTCATAATTTGCAACGGTCTAAAGAAGTGGCCCAATTCCAGCAAGATGACTTGCATCCATGGACTTGGTAGCAGCGTGGTAGACTATGTTATTTCCGATCTTCCATTATATAACGAAATAATAAATTTTGACATCTTAAACGACCACGAACCTGACTATGATCATAGGCCTTTACTTATAACTCTAAATTTTGTCATGCATAGATTTTCCACATAAAATAATGCTTACAACCAAAAGAACTTAATATTTGATAGAAATAAAAATGATCTCTTTCTGAATGAATTAAAAACTAATTTGCTTCCTTTATCTAGTATAGACAACATAGAAGACCTCTATCATAATTTTACTACAACCCTCTCATATTATATTAACAAGTTCTCAATTGAAGTTTCAAATAATAAAAGAAATAGCAAAACCAATCCATGGTATGAAAAAGATTGTAAAAGTGCGAGGAGAGCAATTAAGGAAGCTATTGATGAATCTCTTAAAATGGACAAGATAAAAATATACAAAGCCCTAACTAAAAGGAAAAAGAGGCAGTACATTTGTCAAAGGCAGGAGAATCTCTTACACCTCTCTAAGGTAGCTCCTAAGAAATTTTGGAGGCAGATTCTGACTGGAAAGACTAAAGATAATAATAAAATTGCTCTTCACGATTGGAATTCCTATCTTAAAAAGGTTTATGAATCTCCAAATGTCATGGATAATTTGGAAACCCTGCTCACAACGAAAGAAGTTTTCTCTTTAGAAGACATTAAGTTTGGGGTTAATCGCCTCGCTAATGGAAAAGCTAAGGACATTGAAGGTTACCAGGCAGAAATCTTAAAAATTGGAAGTCCTGTCCTCATCCCCCACATCCACAAGTTTTTCAATCAAGCAGTCAAGTAAGGGTTTCCTAAACCTTAGACGGAGAGCCTCATTATCTCTATTTTTAAAAGTGGGGATACAAATAACCCCTCTAATTATCGGACAATAATGATCAGCCCTCTCTTAGCCAAGTTATATGGTAGTATTTTGGAAAAGAAGTTAAGCATATGGCTTGAAAATGAAGGTAAGCAGGTTAAAGGCCAAGCAAATTTCAGAAGGCATCACTCAACAACATACCACCTTGTTACACTTAGGATCATTGCGGAGGAATGTCATAATGATAAATCCAATTTATTTTTTTGCTTTGTGGACTTTAGAAAGGCTTTCGATACGGTTCCTAGATACAACCTTTGGAATAGATTAGAAGAGCGAAAGGTTCCTCTTGAGTTGAGAGCTGCCGCTATAAGGTTATACGAGAATGTAATTGCCAAGCTAAAGAGCAATGAGGGGTGGTTGAAAGATATTAAGTGTAACATCGGAGTTAAACAAGGTTGCCCCCTCTCCCCTAACCTATTTGGCATTTACATCGATATGCTCGAAGGCTATTTAGAGGAAGCAGGATGTCATGGCACGATCTTAGCTGGGATATTCGTCATCCTTCTTCTCTATGCTGACGATATTGTTCTTTTCGCAAGGTGCCCATTTGATCTTGATAAGAAACTCAGGCTTCTTAAGGATTTCTGCTCTACCATGGGTATGACTATTAACACTGACAAAACAAAAGTTATGATTATCAAATCCAAGAAGGACACTTACGCTAATTTTATGTATGACAATAATAACTTGGAGGAAGTGTATTCTTACAAGTACCTAGGAATTGATATTCATCACACACTCAACTGGAACCATAGCATTGAGAAAAGTATTAATGGGGGCTTGAAAGCTTACTTTGGTCTTGAAAATAATTGTAAAACAACAAACCTCGTAATGTGGGATAAAAAGAAGTTCCTCTTTGAAACTATAGTCACTCCTGTTATCTTATATGGCTGTGAGGTTTGGGGTTGCAGCATCTCCAGAGAATCATGGAGAAAGATTGAGCAAATCCAGAAGTGTTTTATAACTTATAACCTGAAAATTAAAAGTAATACACCCTATCCTATTCTCCTTATAGAAGCAGGTCTTTCCCCTATTGAGAGCTTAGCTATGATTAGGTTTCTGTTGTACACGCACAAACTCAATAACATAGACGATCATAGACTTCCTAAGCTAGCTTTAAATTCCAGCCAAAACCACCTAAGGCTTAATCGGGGGTGGCATAAAGACACAAGGGCCTGGTTGAACTATTGGGAGATCAACGAGAATGATGCATTGCAAAACATAAATAACATTAAAGATATTGTTACTTCTAAGTTCAAAGAAAAAAATGTGGTGTGAGAAAGATTTAGCGGATAAAAGAAAATTAAGTTATTATAAGAAGGTCATCAACCCCACCTAGAAGATCAAAAGTATCTCTCTATTTTAACTAGCTCAAAGAAGAAAATTAATATAGCAAAGATTAGAACGAATTCTCATGAGCTCCATAGTGAAACAGGTCGTTGGGCAGTTCCTAAAACGCCATGGATGGAAAGGATCTGCCATATATGTGAGAATAGGAACATCGAGGATGAAAACCACTTCCTCTTAGAGTGCCCCGCGTACAACCACATTAGATCTCAGTGTCACAATCTTTGTTACAATACTGACCTTCCTAGCCTTTTATAATGTCAAAATTATAGTGAGTTCGGGAGACTTCTCTCCAAGCTTTTTGAGCATAGGAATAAAATCTTAAACCAAAATAAATAATTTGTTTCTTTAGGTCTGATAGACCAATGTTTGGTCTCAACGGACATTAACCATCATCATCATCGTCGTCGTCGTCGTTGCATCATCATCATAAAACGTTTACATCATCAATACACATATTTGTCTACGATATCATCATCTAAAAACGTTTACATCATCAAAACACATATTTGTCTACGATATAGTATATAAAATAATTCTGGGCAGTGGGAGGTACGTGTGGTTTCTCCCACTGGCTTCAAGATCAGGTGGTCAACGGTGAGACAAAGGTATACTGCGAATCGAGTCATCATCATCGTCGTCGTCGTCATCATCATCATCATCATCATCACAACACATATTTGTCATCATCATCATCATCACATAGACGTCGTCGTCGTCGTCGTATTTGTCTACGATATAGTATATAAAATAATTCTGGACAGTGAGAGGTACGTGTGAAGAATCATCATCATCATCTAATTCTAATTCTAGGAAGTGGGAGATACTTGTGGTTGATCAACATCCCATATTTGTGTACGATATCATCATCAAATCATCATCATCATCGATATAGTAATTCTGGGCAGTGGGAGGTACGTGTGGTTGATCATCATCACATATTTGTGTACGATATCATCATCTCATCATCATCGATCTAGTATATAAAATAAATCTCATCATCATCGATATAGTATATAAAATAATTCTGGGCAGTGGGAGGTACGTGTGGTTGATCATCATCACATATTTGTGTACGATATCATCATCTAAAACCGTTTACATCATCAATACACATATTTGTCTACGATATAGTATATAAAATAATTCTGGACAGTGGGAGGTACGTGTGGTTGCTCCCACTGGCTTCAAGATGAGGTGGTCAACGGTGAGACAAAGGTATACTGCGAATCGAGTTAACGAAGGTATACTGCGAATCGAGTTAACGAAGGTAGCGATGGTGTAGCATGGAGTGATAAGCCCATTTATAGCATTCAAAGTAAGAGAGGGGATAGTTGTGCTCCGAGGAAAGCATTGAATTGGGGATCATGGCGGAGACTGTTACATATTCATGGCTGGTGGGCTTCGTCTGTTTCGTTCTGGCGATGTTACTGCTTCAGCTCTACAGAATAGTGTGGAGGGTGGACAGTCGAGGCTACAATTTGCCTCCCGGTTCCAGAGGGTGGCCATTGATTGGAGAATCCCTCGACTTAATTCGAGGGAGTAATTCCAGTTCCCAACCACGCCAATTCATTCAAGATCGAGAGCTAAGGTACTGTTCGTTTTAATTAAAATTCAAGATCGAGAGCTAAGGTACTGTTAACTTTAACATTCAAGATCGATACTGTTAATTTTAACATTGACGCGTATTTTACAAATCAAATCCAAAATGTGAATTATGTGTATGCGAATTACGCAGGTATGGGCAGATATTCAGATCGAATTTGTTCGGAATATCTCGGATGGTTGTGTCTGTGGACCCAGAGTTCAACAAACATATTCTGCAACACGAAGGCAGGCTGTTTCAATCCAACTATCCGAGACCTTTTCGAAATCTCATCGGCAAATTCGGTTTGCTTTCCGTGCACGGAGATCTCCAGAAGAAGCTCCACGGAACGGCCGTAAATTTCCTGAGGTTCGAGAAGCTGAGCGTGGACTTCATGGAGGGCATACAGAACGTTATGCAGACCACCTTCGCCCAATGGCAAGCCAAGAGGGAAATCCATCTTCAAGAGGAGTGCCATCAGGTAAGCACCATCCACAAAACCCGATTCCAAAATATGAACAAGCATTCTTTAAATTTTAGAAAATCTATGCATTCTTGAAGCATCTTTAACTTCCAGAAAATCTATGCATTTTTTAAGCATTCTTTAATTTTTTTAAAATCTATGCATTCTTTAAGCATCCTTTAACTTTCAGAGAAATCTGTGCATTCTTTAAGCATCCTTTAACTTTCAGAAAATCTATGCATTCTTTAAGCATTCTGTGTGGATTTATTAAACATTTATCGAAATCAAACAATATTAAACCACGAAACCTGCATGTTATTACTGCTATCAGAATGGCGTTGAACTGTTTTCCGTTTAAATTGGATTTGTTTCTCATGTGATATTTGTTATAGCTTGCTCTGAATTTGATAGCGAAACAATTGCTGGGCTTATCTCCGTGCAAGGAGACGGGAGAGATCTGTAAGGCATTCGATGATTTTTGTAAAGGTGTCCTTTCCGTTCCCATTAGAATCCCGGGTACCACGTACGCGAGAGGATTTAAGGTGCACAAACGCTTCGATACTTTTCTCTTTTATTTTACTGATTACTAATTTGATTTGTTCTTCCCGGATGTGTTATCGCTAATATCGCTGCAGGCCAGAGAGTTTCTGATAAAAAAGATTTACGAGGGTATAAAGCACAGAAGGCAGCATCCAGAAGCTGTCCATAATGATTTCTTAACAAAACTCTTGAAAAAAGACATATTTTCAGAAGAAGTTATAGCAGATTTTATACTATTCCTGCTCTTTGCTGGTCACGAAACCGTATCCTCATCGATGGTATCGGCTATCAAATTTCTCACGGACAGTCCCCAGGCACTTCAGGAACTGAAGGTGTGTGCCAGTGTACAGGTGCTGCAAATGTCTATTCTAAATAAGAACACTCCAAATCTTCGTATTGATACATTAATACTGATTGCACTGATGGTGGAATATGCACGTCACAGGCTGAGCATGATGCTTTGTTAGAGAGAAAGGGGAGTCCAAGAAACCAAAAGCTCACTTGGGATGACTACCAGTCAATGAAATTCAGCCAATGTGTATGGAATTAATTGCTGTTTTTGGTGACAGGCTGTTACCGTATTTTCCCCAAATTACAAATTTTGTAGATTACGTTTGTACAGATGAATTCAGTTGTTATTATCGATGTTATTTTTTGCTATTTACAATCTAAAAAAATTAAGACTTTTCAAAATCTACAATTCTATAAAGATATTTCTTTCAAACAATTTCTTTTTTTTATTATTTTTAGAATGCTACTGAGCTTAGAAGTTTACTGTATAAAGATGTCTCTTTCAAAAGAACTTATTCTTATTCTTTAATTCTTACAATACTATTGAGATTAAAATTTATTCTATAGTCCAGTATGATGTGTAAATCTGTTTCGTGGGTCATCAAAATTGCAATTTTACTATGTCAGACCAAATAATTTTTTTATAAACTATACAAAATATTTAAATAATATCACTTCATAGAAAATTTACACATCAAAAATTAGATCTCTCTAGACTCATCTTCTGTATTTAAGATAAATCTATACTGTTTTATACATATATATAATCTGACCATTAAAAAATGATCGAATTTAAATTTCAAAATATTCTCCCAATTTAGGATTAATATAAAAATGTCCATTTAAAACCAACATCTCCTTTAATTCTCACTCCACTAACTTTTTGACGTACGAATGCTGACAAAAAGGTATCATTCCTATTTAAAATAAACAATCCCCTAGCTAGGAAAATAAAAAGGTTTCCTCCAGTTATTGTGATTTCTGTCCCTCTATATTATTCTGTCCCTCTATAGTATTCTATAGTATTCTATTGAGGTTAGAATAATTCTTACCATTCTAGCTTTGAGATGATTGATCATGTTTGTATTTGTTCAACTGCCAGGTTATAAATGAAACGCTTCGTATGGGCAACCCTGTTCAGGCGCTTTTCAGAGAAGCAAAAGAAGACATTAAAATTAATGGTATCTAAAAATCTGTTTTGTTCTTCTTGGTTCATTTTAACTTTTCCAATCAAATTTACAAAATTACAAGTAGTGGTGATGCTGCTGAAAGAGTTGATTCTTTGAAGAGCTAGAAAAACATAAACTCTCAACTAGTGGTGATGCTGCTGAAAGAGTTGATTCTTTGAAGAGCTAGAAAAACATAAACTCTCAACTGATATTTACAATTTCAGCATTTCTTTTACTTTTTTGAGACAAATATTTACAATTTCAGCATTTCTTTTACTTTTTTGAGCCAAATATAAAGCAAAACTGATAGAAAAGTTGAGTGTTTAGAATACTGCCACACGATTTACTTAACCATTCGGATCATTACAAACTTGTGTTCTCAGGAGGCTTTGTGATTCCAAGAGGGTGGACGGTGTTGGTGCTTCTGACAGGTACCCATCTGGACGACAAGTACCATTCTTCTGCTCTCACATTTGATCCATGGCGTTGGCAACAGAAGCTGCAAAATCAAGTAATTAATTAGCATGAAATCCATGAGTAATGAAATTTTTATGAACCCCAATTCTGTTAGTAATCTCTCTGTCTCATTCTGTTAGTAATCTTTCGGACTTTATATTGCAGGAGCTCTCAAAGAACGGCTCGTTTATGCCTTTCGGAGGGGGTCCCAGGCTTTGTCCAGGATTGCACCTGGCAAAACTTGAGCTGGCCCTCTTTCTTCATACCTTCGTCACCAAATTCAGGTCTTGTGTTTCCTTCTTTATACTTAACTCAGGGAAAGAGAAATAAAACATCAATTTTACTTGCAGCATTGCTCCTAATTAATCTCATCCTCTACAATTATTTTTAGGGAGCTTCGCAGCAAGGTTTATGAACTACTTCTTTCAAAAAAAGATCACAAAGAAAAAATGCTCTCTTTGCTATTCATGAGATAGAATTAAGCAATGATTATGAACTGTACTGCCCGAATCAAATTCGTTGAATCTGCTAAATTTGTGTTTTACAGATGGGAGGCACTGCAGAATGATAAGAACAAAGGCTTTCCGATCCGTCTATATCTTCAAGAACAAATGGACAATTAATGGCATTATAATAGGATTTGATTCATGCAGTATGGAGTATTAAAAACAATAAGTTAGTTTGAAGGATAAAACAATTGCAGCGTTGCGGAAATTCATGATTCATAAAGACAAATACATGTGATGACATAATACACAATTATGAAATACATTTATATATATGGATTATATAGGTAAAGTATTGCAATTTGAAAACGATTATTGATTTCAACAGAATTAAAAAGTGTTATATTAAAAAAACATCTAAATGTGCTCTTTTTTTTTAATGTAAATAATGAGCTATCTTGATTTTTTTGCATAACATTTAAAAGACAATGAAGGTGAAATGTGTAAATGTGCCCATGATTTGACATGTTGATATTAATGGTTGTTGGAGGGATGAAATTTATATATATTCAAGTCCTTAATCATTTTTGAATGGCATTTTATTTACGTGTAAAAATGTCAAATAGTAAATTCATTGTTTTCCATTCCAATAGCATTAATAGCAAAATTAATTCAGATTATTAAATTTATAATTCTTATCACTTAATTTATTAAATAAAATTGGTTCAATGAAACTTATATGAAATAGATTAAAAATTAAGAAATCCAAAAAAGAGTTTATATAAATTATTTATATATTAAAAATATGGTAAAAATGGATGAAAAGGAATTTTTAAATAAAACTATTAAATTATATTAAAATTATATATTTATACATAAAAAAAATTGAAATAAAAAAGATGAAAATAAAAATGTTTAACTATTAGAAGTAATTTTATATTCATCTTAATTCTGGATTTATCAAGTGTTGAGAGGGATCAAATCTCTTGAGGTTCAAATCTCCTTTTTAGTGTAAAATTTGAGGAAATGTTCAAACATGTCTAAGATTAATCTAGTCATTTTAATTTTAGATATGTTCATTAAGATCTTCAAACTATTTTCTTCTATTGTTCTTATTGTCACACCTATTAGTTTTGCCTTATTTTCATATGGATCATATGAAAAGGGCAGTTGAAATCGTAGACCATTCAAATTCTTTAACTCGAGATTTTGTAGTAAACATCATATCTTGTCTCTCTTGCACTCCAATATTAATAGTATTTTTCTCCAAAGTCAATCATTGTGACTTATGGAGTGTTAAATTCCAAGTAAATTTTAATGGTAGTTATTTTCTATTACCTCATTTGAATGCAAAGGTGATGTCGCAAGTGACTAACAACGTTGAATCATGGAAAATGAAGAATGTAGGCAATTAGAAATAGTTTATAGTTTCAAAAACAAAACATTTTAGGTAAGTGAACATTTTATTTAAGATGAGAATTCAAGTATTATTTATGGTTGAATTACTTTAACACAAGAATCAATGCACATCGTCAATAATTATTTTGTCCTTACATTGAAATCAATGCACACTAATTACTTTGAGATTAACGTATATCATATTTGATCATTTTAAATATGCTAAACATGTTTAAGATTAATATGGTCATTTAAATTTTAAATATACTCATTTTCTCAATTTGTTGAGAATATGGTGAATGTTAATAACTTGAATGATGAAAAATGATGAAATACTAATTCTGAATGCAAAGTGACAATGTAACAATGTTGAATGATAGAAAATGTGAATACTAGGAATGTAGACAATTACAAATAGTATTCATTATGATCAATTTCAAACTATTTTCTTCTATTGTTCTTATTATCACACCTATTAGTTTTGCCATCTTTTTATATCGATCATATGAAAATGGAAGTTGAAATCGTAGATCATTCAAATATTTAACTCAAGATATTGTAGTAAACATCATACCTGGTCTCTCTTGTGCTCTCATATTAATAGTAGTTTTCTCCAAAGTCAATCATTGTGACTCATGGAGTGTTAAATCCCAAGTAAATTTTAATGGTAGTTATTTTCTATTAAATGTTTGAATGCAAAGGTGATGTCGCAGGTGATTAATAATGTTGAATGATGGAAAATAATAATAATAATAATGTAGTCCATTACAAATACATTATAGTTTCAAGAAGCAAATATTTTAGGTAAGTGAACATTTTATCTAACATGAAAATTCAAGTATTTTATTTATGGTTGAATTACTATAACACAAAAATCAATGCACATTGTCAATAATTTTCTTGTGCTTACATTGAAATCAATGCACACTAATTACTTTGAAATTAATGTATGTCATGAATCTACTTAAGTCAAATCAAAAGTTGACATATACACTGAAATCAATGCATCAAGTGCAGGAAATCAAAAAGGATTACAAATAAACATCTACATTGTAATCAACGCATCTAGTGCAAGTAATAAAAAAGGATTAGAAATCAACATTTACACTAAAATCAATGCATCTAGTGCAAGCAATAAAATAGGATTAGAAATCAATAACTACATTGAAATCAATGCATCTAATGCAGACAATCAAATTGGATTAGAAATCAATAACTATACCAAAATTATGCATGTAGTGCAATCAATCAAATTGGATTAGGAATCAACATATACACTTAAATTAATGCATGTATTTTAGTGAAAAACAAAATTATTGATGACTTTCTAATTCTAACTTTTTTTTACCTTTTGTAAAGGCCTTTCTTCTTTTGCCTATATGGTTAATAATGTTCAATATTATATAATAGTGTATCTCTATCTCCCTATGTCTCTCCTTATTTTTCTCTCTAGCTCACTCCCCAAACATACACACTCTCTCCATGTCTATCTCTCTCTCTCTCCCTTTGACTTCCTCTCTCTCTCCCTTCCCCTTCTCTCTTTCTGTCTTCCCTCTCTCTCTATATGTACCTTGTCACTCCCTCACTCGCTTTTCATCTCTCACTTGTCACTTTATCTCTCTCTCTCTCCACCTTTATCTCTCTATGTTTTTCTTTTTCCCTCCCTCTCTCTTTCTATATCTTCCTTTCTCTCCCACCTCCCTTTGTCTCTCCATGGGGGATTTGTTGGGGGAGCAATACCATACCACGTGCATTCATATTGGGGGATATATATCGAGGAAAAATGGACATAATGTATTGAGCATATAATAGGGGGTAAAAGTTTCTATATTGGTAGGTATAAAAAATGGAGCTCAAAGTTAATGAAAAAATATAAACGGGTATAAAAAATGTTAATGAAAAAAAGATACCTACAATATCTAGTGAAAGTACGTGTTTTTTAAATTGGGAAGGTGTATTGGGTTCATATTGATAGGGGGTTAAATAATGCTATTTTTATAGGAATTTTCCAATATGTATTCAAATTAGGGGTATTGTTTAATATGCCATGAACACATGTGATATGTTAGAGGTTCATTGAGTGAAGCCCCCGTGTCTCTCTCCCCCCATCTCTCTCTCTTTCTCTTTCTCTCTCTCTCTCTCTATCTCTCCAACTCTATCATTATCTCCCCCCCTCTCTCCTCTCTCCACCCTCTCTCTTCCATCTCACTCTTCTCTATCCCTCACACTCTCTTGATCTCTTCCTTACCACTCCCTCACTCTCTCTCCATCTCTCACTTGTCACTCCCTCTCTCTCTCCACCTCCATCTCTCTATTTCTTTTTTCTTCCCTCCCTCTCTCCCCCTCCAACTCCATCTCTTTCTCCCTCCCTCTCTCCTCCTCTCTCTTCCTCTTTCTCTCACCTCCCTTTCTCTCCACCCCCATCTCTCTCTCCATCCATATGATAAAAAATTATCACTTTTTGTAATCAATCAATAATATATGTAAGGTCTAATATAATTATAATATAATATATTTAGATTATTATTATTGTAATATATTGGAATAATAATAATAATAAATATTATTGATTATAATACTAAATGTATTTTATAAATAAATAACTTGTTAAAGAAACAATAAATGTTAACTTTACATTATAGACAGACCAATTTATTCTGATCAAATTAGTAACTCTACGCCTTAGATTTAACATTTTGTATTTAACATTTTACATTACATTATATTACATCTTACATTTAGCATTACATTTTACATTTTGCATTATATTACATTTTACATTTATATATGTTTTAATTTCAATATTAATTAAAACATATGAACCTAACATTTTTTTCATATATTTTTCCTAATACTTAAAAAATGTTGACATAGTTACTTATTTACATTACATCTGAACATCTCCCCTGTATTGGGATGTAGAGCACCTCTTGACACAAGAAAAACAAAATTACCATATAACAAATTGAATTGAATCATTTTTTTTATTTATTATTATTATTATTATTATTATTTTATTTTATTTATTATTATTATTATTTTATTTTATTTTATTTATTTATTTATTTATTTTATTATTATTATTTATTTATTTATTTGTTTATTTTTTTCAGTTTTTTAATTGAGCCTATATCATGCTTTATTACTATTTTTTTTTAATTTAATGTTTGATTTAAAGATACCACATCATAAAACTACAAACTCTAGTTACAAGAAAACATATGTAAACAACAAATTCAACAAATTCCAATTATAAAAGTTTGTATTGAAATATGAAAGTAGAAACCTTAATAATTGAAAACTATTATAGTGGAAAAGATCAATTGATAGTCTAACACATTTGATATATTATAGGGCTAACACACATCACTCATTCAATCGAAAATATATATACATATATGCATAATATTTGCAATAAATAAATAAATGTACAGTTATGAATAAAATTGGAATTAAATATAATAGCAAAGAATACACCACATATCTCTTCAGAGTCAAGATCACTTCCTCTTCAAAGAAGGATTTAGGAAGTTTCACCAAGTTAACTTAACATGCAAAGTACTTTTATTTCACTCATGTATAAATAGATTGGCAGTAAAATAGAGTAAATAGTATCTATAATAAAATGCATCTAGGTTATCCCCCTTGTATAGAGGTTGAAATTTCTTTTTATAAACATTTAAGATAACAATGTCATTAACGTTATTCACTATAGTGTATTTGAGAATCAAATGTTCTCAAGTTGCTCATGGAGCAAATTATGGAATATTTACAAAACTGATTTTCAAGTATCTAGCCACCAATGTACATAACATCTTTTGAATAACACATTAGAAATTTTTCCTCAAGGTGCGTGCTTAGATGTGGGATGCGAGCCCTAGCCTATAGCCAAGGAATTTAAGACGGGCATTGCACACGTGCCATATGGAGTGGTAAACGTAGTTGGCAGTGTTTGTAGAATTTCCCACTATAGATCACTTGATAATGCAATATACTAAAGCAAAATACTTGATCTACTTCTACAAACAAACTTGCGGAAGCTTAATATATTTTGAGCAAGATCAATTAGAACACATATATCAGAGAATGAGAAATTAATCACACATGAACACAGAAGAATAGTCCGGGGAAAGCCTCAGCTAAAAACCCCAGTCTCTGTATTATCATACAAGTGGAAATATCTCTGGATTACATAAAGATTTAGCTCACAAGCTATCCAACTCTCAATACAATCCCTCAATGTTGCTCATAGATTGAATAGACACAACATATGCCTTCCTCCAGTCCTCCAAGCCTCCTATTTCCTTGCGCAGTTTCTCCCGGGTCCTCTGGCTGCCACCTGTGTGAATTCACCTCTCACACAACTCACCAAACTCAAAAATAACTACACAATCTCCAAGGAATGAATTCCTTCTGCATGCAAGAGATACCCTCAATGGAATATTCCTGCAATTGATAGTACATTGTCCCATCATCTGATCTCAACTGGGTTTCTGACTGAACTGACATGCATGAGTTATTTATGAGAGAATATTCATTTATCTGAAGTGCAATAGTTACATGCATGCATGCATTAACTAACTGAACTCACAATCAGTTCCACAAACTGTTGGAACTAATCTAACTGGACTTAACTCAGTTAACTGAGCTAACTAATTACAACTCAAAGTACAACTCATCCTCATCACTTTAATTAAGGGATAACTTCCTCAATCAAAGGGAAAATTGTTGCATGTCTTATCATAGACTTCATGTTTGATTTTCTTCAACTAATTAACTCAAGATGAATTAATTAATTACTTTACAAATAGCTGCTAAGATCAAGTTTGAATTTTAATTCTCAATTTTAGTTCAAGGACTAACTAAAATTGGAATGTATCATGAAATGCTATTTATAACAATGCTATTTTTAGTACTTCTATATTTAGCATTTCTTGTTGCTATTTTCAACACTCCCTCTCATTAAGAAAGGGATTATCAGTCACCCCAATCTTGTCTCTGTGGAACTCGAACTTGCATTTTGACAATGCTTTAGTCAAAATATCTGCATCTTGCTCCTCGGTCAAAACATACAGCAACAACATGATCCTCTTCACCACACAGTCTCGAAGATGATGATACCAGATATCGATGTGCTTGGACCTGTCATGAAATATTGGATTCTCAGAGAGTATGATACAACTCTGATTATCGCAATAGATCACAGTTGGATCCATCCTCTGACCAAACAATCCAACCAGAATTTTCCGCATCCAAATGGCCTCACATGTTGCCTGATTAGTAGCCATGTATCTAGCCTCTGCTGAGCTAAGTGAAATTGACCTCTGTTTCTTGTTGTACCAAGAAACTGCAGCTGAACCAAGGTTGAAAATTCCTCCTGAAGTGCTCTTCTGATTTGATGGACTCCCTGCCCAATCTGCATCTGTGAAGCCCTAAAGCTTCACTCCCTCTGTCCGTCTCTACCACAATCCATATTGAGATGTGCCTCTGAGGTATCTTAGCACATGCTTCGCTGCCTTCCAAAACAGCTTGGTAGGCTGAACCATAACTTGACTCAACTGGTTCACTGCAAAGCACAAATCTGGTCGTGTGTTCACTAGATACATCAACGAACCGACAAGCTGCCGATAAACAGTAGCAGCTACTACCTCACCTGAAGTAGCATCCTCCTTCCTCTAGTTACCTGCTAGAGGAGTCTGCATGGGCTTGCACTTCTCCATGTGGAATCGCCTGAGTATCTCATTGGCATACTTGCCTTGAGACACAAACACTTCCCCATTCTTCTGCCACACCTCCATGCCTAGAAAGTAGTGCATAAGATCCATGTCTTTCATCTCGAACTCTTTTGCAAGGTCCTCCTTGCAAGACTTGATCAACTGATCAACACCTATCAATATCAGATCATCAACATAAAAAACAATGATCAATGGCTTACTTTCTACCATGATGTGGTAAAGGTTCACATCCACTTCACTCTTGGTGAAGTCCAACCCGGTGAAATTGCTATCGATCCTATTGTACCAAGCACGAGGTGCTTGCTTCAGCCAGTACAAAGCTCTCTTAAGTCGGCACACATGCGACTCACAATTGAAGGTCTCAAATCCTTATGGTTACTCAATGTACACCTCTTCCTTAATCGTGTACACTTCTTCCTCAATCTTGCCATTGAGGAATGTATTCTTCACATCCATCTGATGGATCTTCCAACCCATCTGTCCTGATAGTGCCAACATCGATTTGCTAGATGAGTACCTTGCTGCAAAAGCAAAAGTCTCATCATAGTTGATCCCCTCGACCTATAGAAACCATAGGCAACAAACCATGCCTTATGTTTCTCAACACTACCATCAGCTGCATGCTTTACCTTGTAAAGCCATTAGGAACTCACCACTGACTTGTCCTCCGATCTTGGGACAACATCCCAAACACAGTTCCGAATGATGGAGTCATACTCCTCCACCATAGCATCAACCCAGACGGGTTGCTACACTGCTTCCTCGAATGAAGAAGGTTCGGTCTTTACACACTCCCCAACTAGGGCCATCTAACCAGTGTACTGCTCAGGTGACCTCCTCTGTCTACGCTGAGAATATGGCTATCCGACATTCTCTCTCGCATCCAACATCAATCTGTCAGCTTCCCTTGAGCGTTTCCACCCATCTCTGGAAGACTCTGCATGAGTGAATGTCTCCACTCTTGGATCCTCTGCATGCAGTTGCTCTGCATTAGTCTGAGGCTCCTCATCCTTAGGAACCAAAAGTTCCTCCTCTGCATGCAACTTGAGCTCCCTCTCAAGTGATACTCGCATGGCTTTCTGCTCATTGAACTTCAGATCTCTGAGTACCACTATCCTCTGACTGGTAGGCAAGAACACCCGATAGTTATGGGGTGTATCAATGTACCCCACAAGTATCCCCAACTGAGCTGTTGGATCTAGCTTCTTCTGGGCATCTTTGGTCACATGGCAATAAACTGATGATCCAAAGATCCTAAAGTGACTCACATCTAGTTTCTTCCTGGAAAAGGACTCCACTGGTGTCTTCATTCCTAGTATACGATGCGGGCTTTTGTTCTGCAAGTGTACTGCTGTATTGCACGCCTCAGCCCACAAATGAAGTGGTAGGTTTTGGTCATGCAGCATTGCCCGAGCTTCTCTCACAATCGATCTGTTCTTCCTTTCAGCCACCCCATTATGTTATGGGTTATGGGGTGCCGTCAACTCCTGTTTAATTCCTGCTGCTGCACAAAAGTCCTTAAACTGTTGGGAGACATACTCTCCACCATTATCGCTTCACAAGGCCCTTATTTTCTTTCTAGATTCTTTCTCTGCCAAGGCTTTGAACTCAAAAAACCTTGAGAAGGTTTGATCCTTATTCTGCATAAATTAGATCCAACATCTACGAGAAAAATCATTAATAAAATAACATAGTACCTTTGTTTAGCGGTGGAGGCTGTAGAGAATGGTCCACACACATCTATATGAACTCGCTCCAGGATTGCTCCAACTCTACTGTCTTGATCCTGAAAGGAATATTTTTGCATACTTACCCAAGGTGCAACCTTTGCATGTATCCATTTGCTCCAATTTTCTCTTGGGAGGTCCAGTAGAAATCTGTTGCATGATCTTCAAGGCCCCATGGTGCAAGTGGCCCAATCTTCTATGCCATAGCTCGCCAACATCTTGGCTCTGCACCAACTATGCTTTGGAACTCAATGCAGCACAGTCGTCTACCTCCATCTTGTAGAGATTCTTTACTCAAATCCCAATCCTCTTGGTCTATCCAATGTCAATATGCCTCAGGAATTCCTTTCCTTTACTAAAGACTACATCATAGCCTTTGTCTTCCAGCATAGCGACAGACACAAGATTCTTCTTCAGACCCAACACATACTTTATATCAATCAGGGTGAGAGGAGCTCCATGCTCCCTCTGAAACACAATCGTACCTTCACATAAAACACGGTACTTTCCATCATCGCCCATCTCGATGCGCATCTGGAGGTCCTTCTCCTCCAAGGTACTAAAAAGATTCTTGTCACCGGTCATGTGGAATGAAGCTCCACTGTCCAAGTACCAAACACACCCCACCATTGATGAAACCATGCATGCGATGAGGGTGAAATCCAATTAGAACTCTGAGGCCAGTGCCTCACCATCTGATCCCTTCGAGGATCCCTTATTAGATTTCTTCTGTGGCCAATTCGTAGCATAATGGCCCACCTCATGACAATGAAAGCATCTCACTTTCGATTTGTCAATCTTCTTCCCCCCATGGGAAGAACTAGATTGGGAATGGGACGCCTTCCCTTTCCCTTTCCTCACCTTACTCACTAAGGCTAGATTTTTTTCATCATCTTGCTTTGATGAAGATCCATCTCTGGTGCTTCTCCTTATCTCCTCCTGCATTAGATCCGACCAAATTCATTCCCAATCTGGCAGTTTCTTTCTTCCATTTAACGAGTCTTGGTAGCTATGCCAGCTCTTAGGAAGATCGAGGAGAGCAAGACTCACCATGTCATTATCGGTTGTCGTGATCCCTACACTTCCAAGATCATCCCTGCAGGTGGTGAGCTTGTTCAGATATGTAGAGATTGTGTCACCCTTTTCACACTTGATTTTTCGAAGCTTGTCTTTCAGTGCCAAATTCCTCTAATCACTTTTGTTCTGATATAGATCCTTCAATGTTTTCCGTATTGAAAACGGTGTCTCCTTCCCATGGAGACTTAAGACAATGTGGTCTCGAACTCCCTCCAAAAGGATTCTCCTCGCTCTAGCCACACATTTCTTCCATTCCGCGAATTCTTGGGCATTAACAGCTGCTCACTTGGGGACTTCTTGATCAATGAAGTCCTTCAAACCGTTTTCTTCTAATACCACTTCCATGTGATCCTTCCAGGCTATATAATTCGAGCTGCCATCAAGGGCATACTCGAGTCTCAAACCGTTGAACACCATTGGTGAAATTTGAGATGTGATAAGAATTCGAATTCTATAATCAAGAACTTCAAACTTCTCCCCTCTCCCTTCTTTGTATACTCTTCTTCGCTTTAATCACCTTTGCTCCGATACCATGTAGAATTTCCCACTGTAGATCACCTGATAATGCAATATACTAAAGCAAAATACTTGATCTACTTCTACAAATAAACTTGTCGAAGCTTAATCGATTTTGAGCAAGATTAATTAGACATATAACAGATAATGAGAAATCAATCACACATGAACACATAAGAATACTCTATGGAAAGCCTTAATTAAAAACCGCGATCTCTGTATTATCATACAAGTGGAAATATCTCCAGATTACACAAAGCTTTAGCTCACAAGCTATCCATCTCTCAGTACAATCCCTCAATGCTGCTCATAGACTAAATAGACACAACATATTCCTTCCTCCAGTCCTCCAAGCCTCCTATTTCCTTGTGCAATTTCTCCTGGGTCCTCTGGCTGCCACCTGTGTTAATTCACCTCTCATACAACTCACCAAACTCAGAAGTAACTACGTAATCTCCAAGGAATGAATTCCTTCTGCATGCAAGAGATATCATCAATGGAATATTCCTCAAACTGATAGTACATTGTCCCATCATCTGATCTCAACTGGGTCTCTGATTGAACTGACATGCATGAGTTATTTATGAGAGAATATTCAGTTATCTAAAGTGCAGTAGTTACATGCATGCATGCATTAACTAATTGAACTCACAATCATTTCCACAAACTATTGGAACTCCCTCCAAAAGGATTCTCCTCGCTCTAGCCACACATTTCTTCCATTCCACGAATTCTTGGGCATTAACAGCTGCTCGCTTGGGGACTTCTTGATCAATGAAGTCCTTCAAACCGTTTTCTTCTAATACCACTTCTGTGTGATCCTTCCAGGCTATATAATTCAAGCTGCCATCAAGGGCATACTCGAGTCTCAAACCGTTGAACACCATTGGTGAAATTTGAGATGTGATAAGAATTCGAATTCTATAATCAAGAACTTCAAACTTCTCCCCTCTCCCTTCTTTGTATACTCTTCTTCGCTTTAATCACCTTTGCTCCCATACCATGTAGAATTTCCCACTGTAGATCACCTGATAATGCAATGTACTAAAGCAAAATACTTGATCTACTTCTACAAACAAACTTGCCGAAGCTTAATCGATTTTGAGCAAGATCAATTAGACATATAACAGATAATGAGAAATCAATCACACATGAACACATAAGAATACTCTAGGGAAAGCCTCAATTAAAAACCGCGATCTCTGTATTATCATACAAGTGGAAATATCTTCGGATTACACAAAGCTTTAGCTCACAAGCTATCCAGCTCTCAGTACAATCCCTCAATGCTACTCATAGACTAAATAGAGACAACATATGCCTTCCTCCAGTCCTCCAAGCCTCCTATTTCCTTGCGTAGTTTCTCCTGGGTCCTCTGGCTGCCACCTGTGTGAATTCACCTCTCACACAACTCACCAAACTCAGAAGTAACTGCGCAATCTCCAAGGAATGAATTCCTTCTACATGCAAGAGATATCCTCAATGGAATATTCCTGAAACTGATAGTACATTGTCCCATCATCTGATCTCAACTAGGTCTCTGACTGAACTGACATGCATGAGTTATTTATGAGAGAATATTCAGTTATCTAAAGTGCAGTAGTTACATGCATGCATGCATTAACTAACTGAACTCACAATCATTTCCACAAACTGTTGGAACTAATCTAACTGGACTTTACTCAGTTAACTAAGCTAACTAATTACAATTCAAAGTACAACTCGTCCTGATCACTTTAATTAAGGGATAACTTCCTCAATCAAAGGGAAAACTGTTGCATGTCTTCACATAGACTTCATGTTTGATTTTTTTCAACTAATTAACTCAAGATGAATTAATAAATTATTTTACAAACAGCTACTAAGATCAAATTTGAATTTTAATTCTCAATTTTAGTTCAGGGACTAACTAAAATTGGAATATATCCCGAAATGCTATTTATAGAAATACTATTTTTAGCACTTCTATATTTAGCATTTCTTGTTGCTATTTTCAACAGTGTGAATAGGTGGTGGAACAAGAGGTAAGGTGGTGTGAAGTTTGTTTCATGATTGTTTGATGTTGGTGAGATGATTTGGAAGTAAAACCAGATATGGAGATGACATTCATACCTACTCCCAACATGATTATCTTTGAACAAGTGGAAATATTTAGATTGCATGGCATACCCAAGAAGATCATTTCAGATCGGGATTCCAAGTTCACATCAAAACTTTGGAAGGGATTGTTTGTTGGCTTTGGGACTCAATTAGATTTTAGTACAAAATATCATACTCAGATAAGTGGCCAAATTCAAATGGTGAAAAAAAAAATTAGGACATGTTGAGGATGTATAACATGTATGAGCCAAGGAGTTGGGAAGGATTCTTGTCATTAGTTGAATTTACATATAATAATGGGTATCATGAGTAACTAAAGATGCACCCTTTTGAGTCATTGTTTGGGAGAAAATGTAACACTCCCATTGACTAGGGTGACATAGTGAATATATTTGTTCTTCGACCTGACATGCTGAGTGAAATGGAACAAGAAGTACTCAATATTAGGTAGAAATTAAGGTAGCCTAGGATAGGCAAAAGATCTATGCATAAAAACAAAGAATGCACAAATAATTCCATGTAAAAGAGAATTTATATCTCCACATTAGACAAAGGAAGAACTCACTGAAAGTGGGGTCTTGTGCTAAATTAGCACCTAGATTTTAAGGCTTTTTCATATCTTTGGGACTAGTGGCTTATATAATTTCCTTTCCACCCACAAAAAAAGTACATAATGTATTTAACACATCTTTTCTTAAAAATAATGCACATGACGCTAATCACGTGGTTTATTGGTGTTTGATATAGGTGGAATCCAAGGGAGAATTCAAACAAAAACCATTGTGTGACCTAGAATTAAGACATATCGCACTCTAAAATTTAGTAATATAGTAGGTCAAAGTGAAATGGAAGAAATTTGGACCCGATGTAAAGAGCTATAAATATAAAGCTTAGATTTTATTTTTGTTCTATGTTTATAAAACACCCAGGATGGTGTTCCCTTAGGGGGATGGGTTCTATAACATCCATTTTATTTCACCCCATGTTTGTAAATATAATTATGTAACGCCAGAGCACAACTCATTGAGCAAAAAAATATGAAAATCAACCATGGTCAACCATGTTTATTTTAGGGTTTATAATATAAAAATCAACCATGGCCAACCATGATCAACCATGTTTATTTTAGGATTTATATACGTTGAGTCTATAATGTTTATCCTTTGGGTCTAATATTATTCCCTTGGATTTATAATGCCTTCCGTGCACTGAGATCTCCAAAAAAAGCTCCATGGAACGGCCGTAAATTTCCTGAGATTCGAGAAGCTCATGAGTGTGGACTTCATGGAGGCTCATGAGTGTGGACTTCATGGAGGGCATACAGAACGTTATGCCGACCACATTCGCCCAATGGCAAGCTAAGAGGGAAATCCATCTTCAATAGGAGTGCCATGAGGTAAGCACCATCGACAAAACCGATTCCAAAACATGAACACGCATTCTTTAAATTTTAGAAAATCTATGCATTCTTGAAGCATCTTTAACTTCCAGAAAATCTATGCATTTTTTAAGCATTCTTTAATTTTTTTTAAATCTATGCATTCTTTAAGCATCCTTTAACTTTCAGAAAAATCTGTGCATTCTTTAAGCATCCTTTAACTTTCAGAGAATCTATGCATTCTTTAAGCATTCTGTGTGGATTTATTAAACATTTATCGAAATCAAACAAAATTAAACCACGAAACCTGCATGTTATTACTGCTATCAGAATGGCGGTGAACTGTTTTCCGTTTAAATTGGATTTGTTTCGCATGTGATATTTGTTATAGCTTGTTCTGAATTTGATACCGAAACAATTGCTGGAGCCTGGGCTTATCTCCGTCCAAGGAGACCGAAGAGATCTGTAAGGCATATCGCTGCAGGCCAGAGAGTTTCTGATAAAAGATTTACGAGGGTATAAAGCACAGAAGGCAGCATCCAGAAGCTGTCCATAATGATTTCTTAACACAACTCTTGAAAGAAGACATATTTTCAGAAGAATCTATAGCAGATTTTATACTATTCCTGCTCTTAGCTGGTCACGAAACCGTATCCTCATCGATGGCATTGGCCATCAAATTTCTCACGGACTGTCCCCAGGCACTTCAGGAACTGAAGGTGTGTGCCAGTGTACAGGTGCTGCAAATGTCTATTCTAAATAAAAACATTCCAAATCTTCGTATTGATACATTAATACTGATTGCACTGTTGGTGGAATATGCACTTTACAGGCGGAGCACGACGCGTTGTTAGAGAGAAAGGGGAGTCTAAGAAACCAAAAGCTCACTTGGGATGACTGCCAGTCAATGAAATTCAGCCAATGTGTATGTAATTAATTGCTGTTTTGATGACTAGCCAACGATTTCTGTTTTTGGTCACAGGCTGTTACCATATTTTCCCCATATTACAAATTTTGTAGATTACGTTTGTACAAATGAATTCAGTTGTCATTATCAACTTTCCTTGTGTTATTTTTTGCCATTTACATTTTAAAAAATAAAACATTGGCGGCTTAATAATTTGGTTCAAAACATTTTACTATTAAATTTCACAATATTTTCAAAATCTACAATTTATAAAGATATTTTTTTCAAATGAACTTATTTTTTAATTCTTACAATATTATTGAGCTTAGAAGCTTATTCTATAGCCCAATATGATGTCTAACCCTGATAATCTATAAGTGTATAAAAATCTCTTTTAAACGAATTTATTCTTTAATTCTTACAATACTATTGAGCTTAAAAACCCTGATAATCTATAAAGATGTCTCTTTCAAACTAATTTATTCTTTAATTCTTGCAATACTATTGAGTTTAGAAGCTCATTCTATAGCCTAGTATGATGTGTAACCCTGATGTGTAACTCTATTCATCCGTTATCAAAGTTGCCATTTTACTCATGTCAGCCCAAATAAAAATTTTAAAAATAAAAAATTTATAAACTATATAAAATATTTAAATAATGTCAGTTTATAACAAAATTTGCAGATCAAGAAATTGGATCCCTCTAGGCTCATGTTTTGTATTTAAGATAAATCTATATTGTTATATATATGTGGAATATCTTGCAATCTGACCATTAAAAAATGGTCAAAATTAATTTTTTTTAAGTACAGATCAATTTTGTTGAATGTTTTTAACTATCAAATTTCAGAATATTCACACAATTTACAATTAATATAAAAATGTCCATTTAAAACCAACTTTTTCTTTAATTCTCACTCTACTAACTTTTTGACCTTGGAAGGGTAACAAGGAAAAGTATCATTCCTATTTAAAATAAACAATACGCTAGCTAGGATACTCTGCCTCCCCTGTTTCCTCTAGTTATTCTGATTTTTGTCCCTCTATAGTATTCTAAAGTGCAAATTTTTGTAACTGCTAAGTCATGTACAAATCTTTTTAGCACAAGGAAAAAACAGTTTTTGTAACTGCTAATTCATGTAAATATTTTTAGCACAAGGTAAAAAAAGTTTTGTAACCTCTCAGAGCAACCCCTTACCTGTTTTCTACTAACCTCCAGGATCCCCTTACCCATTTTCTACTAACCTCTTGGATCAACCCCTTACTCGTTTTCTACTAACCTCCAGGATCCCCTTACCCGTTTTCTACTAACCTCCTGGATCTATGGGATCGACTGTATACATTTTGTCTTTGTTTTTTCTGTTTGAAGATGGATGAAAAATCACCTCCCAAACACATGTATTTTCTCTTATAATAAAAAGCAGTTGAGAGGCATCCAGGCCAACCTCAACATCATGAGAGATCATCAATATAAAGAGCATAATGAATTGGTGGCCTTTTTTAATGACATCCAATTCTTCCTCAATAAGACTTTAGAGTTGCTTGAGAGTATCTGTTGCAATTAGAGATGCCTCAATGATCGCCTGTGTGATTTGGAGGCCCGAGTGGAGCACATTGATTTCCATATGCATGAGCGGGTCAGATTCCATGCAAGTCCTCCTAGACTTCCACCTCACCACCCTCCGTGACATGTTTATCTCAGGTTCTTGGTCTTTTTTATCATCTTTTTGTAATGTAAAGCTAATAAGCCTATTGGAAATAATGATTATATGATTGCATCTTCTATTATCTGTGGCACCCCTCACTCTCTCCTATGTCTGTAGTGAAGCTAAGAGGGACATCCAACCTAATTTTGTACTCTGGATTTCATAAATGATAATATAATGATGCTCTTTTGGCCGACAAAAAAACAAAAATCATATATTTCAAAATTATAAATTCACATCCTATTTATTTTTCTTGATTTAAAAACCATCTTGTTTGCCCGAGTAGCACTTTTAACAATAAATTTTAATATTCAAAACATACATGATCGGTATTCTTATTGATCCAATAATTTATTTATTTTTATTTAAAATTAATAATCTTTTTTTTTTTTTTTAACTGAAACGGTTATGAATTTTATTTACGTGGAAAAGATAAAAGGGGACTTTGCCATGGCAGCCCCGATTACAAAGAGAGCAGCGTTCTGCTTCAAATTTTGGATTACATCAATTTCATGGTATTTGGAAGGAGATGTTGCCATTTACAATCAGCTGCCCTTTCATAAGAGAGCATCCTTTATTCGCCATTTGATCAGCTTCACCGTTCAAGATTCTGAGGATATGGTAGAACTTATAGGTGTTGAATTCTTGCAACACTCTTTTCAATCTGCCCAAGATTTTGTTTAAAGCAGCATTGCTAAAAAGATCTTCCGTATTTAATTTTTTTATTAGGATCTCAGAATCTCCAAAAACTTGCAGCTCTTTTACACCCTGATCTCTTGCTATTTGGCAGGCTTTGAGAAGGCCATAAATTTCAGCTTGGTTGTTGGATTTCTGGCCTAAACTCCAGCAAAAACAGTCTTTTAGTGTCCCATCTGTGGAATAAATGATCCCTCCTGCACCAGCAGTTCCGGGATTTCCTTTGGAGGCCCCGTCAAAGAAGATTGTGGTTAGCTTTTTGGATCTCCACCAGTTTGAGAAAGTGTCCTCGGAGTCTCTTCTGCGCCATTCCGGATTTGTTGTTTGGGGAGTGAGAGGGGATTTTCGAGGAGAAGGCTCCAGGGGGCATAGCCATCTCCTTTCTTCAGGGAGGAGAAGAGGATCCTCTTTATGAAACTGTTGTTGGGCTGCTTCCAAAAGGAAGGCTTTGGCTTTAGCTGCAACCTGGAGAGGGGAGAGTTGATGTCCATTGAAGATCTGATCATTGCGGGCCAACCAAATCTGCCAGCAGACAAATTTTGGAATGGTTGTCCAAACTTTGTTCCAGAAGGATTTAATGGGAATGCTGTGCAGGTAGTGCTTGTTCCAAGAGGCAAAAAGGTCAGCTACAGAACACTGGGGTAAGGGGGGAATCTGTAGTCCCAATAGGATGAGGCCCCACGTTTCCTTAGCATAATGACAATCCAAGAATAAATGTTGCGTTGTTTCTTGGTTGCTTCTACATAGTGCGCACCTGTGAGGCCCAGCTATATTCCTCTTCTCCAGATTGTCACCTGTTAAAATTTTGTTATGAATCAATGTCCAGAAGAAAAAATTTACTTTTGGGAGAGCAAGATTGTCCCATACTCGCTTCCAAAAGGCTGGATTGTGGTTGTTGTTCCTTAATTCCTGAAGGGCTTTGTAACCAGCTGCAGTAGTGTAAACGCCTGTCTGCCCCCATGCCCAGCGATCTTTTATATGCCGATTCTCAGGCGTCGATTCTTCCAGAAGTTCGATTAATTAATTTCTCTGTGCAGATAACCAGCCGGGGGCGTCGTGGAGATCCCACCCGGCCCACTCACCTCGGTGATCCCATACAGAGAGATCGCAAAGCCTATTGATGCATTTGCTCATCATCCAAACTCTGAGCTCTGTTATTTCCTCAATCTGCTCCAAAGGGTCACGTCCCATGATTCGATCCTTCCACAGGTTGATTCACTTAACGTTGCCTGGGACTTTATAAAGCGATTTTTTAAAGAATGAGCTGCTTTTGCAACAGAGAGCCCATACCTGCGAACTGTTGACAAGAGGCTCAAATTGCAAGTTGCTGAGAGACGAATTCTGAGCGTATTTAGACAGCAGAATGGCGCTGGTCGGATTCTTGGGTTCGTTAACCAATTTCCACAGGAGTTTGCCTCCGAGCGCAAGGTTGACTAGAGATGGATCGCGGATCTGAAGGCCACCCTCTGTTGTTGGCCTTTTAACCAAGTCCCAATTGACTAGATGCATCTTCCTTTCGTTACCTTTCCCTCCTTGCCATAAGAAGTCTCTTAAGAGCTTAGAGATCTGATCCATAACGTTTCTGGGGGCTAGTAAGAATGCTCCCTGATAGACTGGAAGCGCAGATAAAAGAGACTTAATTAAAATGACTTTGCCTCCTTTAGATAGCCAGAAGCCGCCCCATGCTGCTATTTTTTATTTAATTTTGCAGATGATGTCTGACCAGAGTGACCTCCTATTAGGCCCATTTGTGATAGGAAGACCTAGATATTTGAATCGATCCCATCGGGTATGGCCTCTGAACCCCAGGGCGTACGAAATTCCTGTTAGCTCTTGATTATAAACATTCCAGGTGTAGATTTCGCTCTTGTTTTTGTTGACCTGTGCTCCTGAGACTCTACAATAACTTTTAAGAACTGAGTCGAAGACTTTGGCGATTCTGGAAGAAGCGCCTCCAAGAAGAAGAGAATCGTCTGCGAAAAGTGCATGGTTCAGGGGATCGACACCAGGGGAGGGTTTGAGTCCAGGAAGGGTGCCAGCAGATCTTTCAGCAGTAAGATTTCTACTAAGAGAGTCAGCCATTAAAATGTACAGGAAGGGGGAGAGAGGGAATCCCTGCCTGATGCCTCTCTGGGCTTGAAAGAAGTTGGAAGGGCGTCTGTTGACTAGAGGGGCGATCCAGGGATTTTCAATACAGGCTTTAATGAGACGGACAAAGTGGGGTGAGAAGCCAAAGGTAAGGAGAACTTTAAAGAGGAAGGAGTGGTTTACTCTGTCAAACGTGTTTTCCATATCTAACTTTATCACCATACCTTTCTCATTTCTCTGTTTGCTGGAGTGGATTGTCTCCTGGACCTGAATAACATTATCAAGAATATGCCTACCTTCCACAAATCCTCCCTGGGGACTGGAGATCAGCCTTTTTAATAGAGGCTTGATCCTATTTGCAAGAAGTTTAGCCAGAATCTTATAAGATGCATTGCATAACGATATAGGTCTGAATCTTGTGAAAGTTTCCGGGTTAGATTCTTTGGGGATTAAGGCTAAATAAATGTAGTTGGTGCCTCCGCCAATCTTTGCTTTTCTCATGAAGCCTTTGATCATTTTTTGGAGATCGGCTTTGATGATGTTCCAGCAAACTTTATAGAAGTGTATTGTGAAGCCGTCTGGACCAGGGGCCTTATCAGGTTCCATGGACCAGATGACTTTGATTATTTCCTCCTCAGTGACTTCGCTGATGAGAACGGCATTATCTTCAGGTCTGATCAGTTGGGGAATATTAGAGAGGAAATCTGTTATCTCCTCCTCGCAGTCCTGAGGTTCCTCGCTATATAATTTCCTGAAATGACTGTCTGCGGCCTCTTTAACTTGGGTGAAGCCCTGTCTAACTTGGCCATCTGCTGTTTTTATTTCTGAGATGTGGTTCCTGGACAACCGAGCTCTATATTGTCTGTGGAAGAAGGAGGTGTTCCGATCCCCTGCTTTTAACCACAGACTTCTGGATTTGATTCTCCAGTATTCTTCTTCTTTTCTTAAGGCTCGATAGGTTGAGCATTGGGCCTTTGTTTCTTGCTCCAGCAGCTCTGCTGTGATCTCTTTACTTTCCATATCATCTTGCAGGTTCTCCAAAGTGTGCACTGCTTCTTTTCTTGTATTGGTTGGATTGGGGGCTGGTTTCCTTATCCAATCCTTCAACGCATACTTTGTAGCCTTGAGTTTTTGCTCCCAAACAAAACTTGAAGATCCAGAGATAGGTTTGGCCCAAGCTTCTTTCAAAAAGTCGATGAATCCTTCTCTCTCGATCCATAGAGGATTAAAGTGAAAAGGGAGGGGCCCCAGGTTTTCTTCATCTTCTAGGAGAAGCTGAATCGGCTTGTGATCTGAGGTGAGCTTGGGCAGAATTTTGGTCTTGATAATTTTTTTGTTCAACATGATCGAAATTTGAACCAGGAATCGATCCAGGCAGGCAGCAATGTGATCCGGCCCAGATCTATTGTTGGACCAAGTGAATAGGCCGCGCACTGGGGTAAAGTCTATTAAATCCCATTTCTGTAAGAGCTCTTCGACAAAAGCCAGCATTGGATCTCTGCTGCTGGATCCACCCCTTTTCTCCTTTGTTTTCAGAACTATATTGAGGTCACCTGCTATGATAATATTGTCTGGATTATGATGTTCAAGGAAAGCTGAGAGGGAGTTCCAATAGTCTCGTTTTTCGAAATATGTGACAGGAACATATAGATTAAACAAAGAGATGGACAACTTACTTGTACAGTGTGTCAGCTCCATGAAGATCCAATGCTGGGTTTCATGGGACTTTTTTAGCTGAAATAAGTCTTTGGTCCAAAGAGTTGCCAGCCCTCCAGAGGATCCCCTTGAACTAACTGCTTTGCCTACACTTTTCTTCCATTTCGTTTTGTTGATATCTAGAAGAATACCCCCTTCTATCTTCATCTCTTGGAGCATGAGGATATCTGAAGGTTCTATTTTCAGAAGGTCCATGACTGCTTCGGCTTTGGATGCATTCCCCAGCCCTCTGCAATTCCAAGAGGTGAGCTTCATCATTTACTTGAGGAAGGGAGTGTGGCCTCCCTTGGAAGGCCTAGGTCTAGTGTTTCTTCCCATGGTCATTTCTATGGTGGCCTGGCTTCCTTGGACTTTGAGTCGCTCGGCCTCCTCTTCCCTTAGCTCTTTGCGAGATTTCCTGCCTGCTCTTTTGGAAGGTCGCTCAAAGGTTTCGTCCTCTGAAGAACCTGAGCTTTCTTCTGGCTTTTTCCTTGTTACATCAGCATATGAGGGGCTGGAGGGGCTTCGTTGCGTAGGCTCGACCTGTGGAGCTTCTTCCCCCTCTTTGATGGGGGATGGGTCTGCTGTGTGCTCCAGATTTTCCTGAGTCGAGGTAGAAGGGATAGTCTGGGTTTTTTCTGCGCCTTTCTGGGTTACTTCCTTTTCTTGATTGGGCTTGAAACCGCTTGGAGCTCCGGACAAGCTGCCTTTGCCATTTCCTTTTTTTTGTCGGGCGGTTTTTTGGACTACAGTCCACTGGTCCTCATTTGTTTTGTCTGCCTGCTCCTCGATCTTTTTCTTGCAGTTCTTTGCAAAGTGACCATGTTCATGACAGTATCTGCACTTGAATGGGAGTTGTTCGTAATCCAGTTCCTGAACGTGGGTCCACCCAGCCACTGAGAGCTTTATTGCTTCAGGCAAACCCTCCTCAAGATCAACTTCTACACAGATTCGGGCGCATGAGTACTGATCTTTCCTTACTGCTTGATCTATATACTTTCCTAACGCGTTGCCTATGATCTGTAGAGTTTTTTGGTTCCAGCAGTGTAGAGGCAGATGGGGAAGTCGCACCCATACAGGAACTACTGAGGGGATGTCCTGAGAGGGGTCGAAATCCGGGGACCATTTGTTTAGATACAACCCCTGCTGTCCCATAAAATAGGGGCCATTTCTGAAGATTAGGCTTCTGTCATCCGAGCTCTCGAAGACGAACACATAGAATCCTTTGCCTACGAAGTAGCTTTTAACCCCTTCTTTGATCAAGGGAGACCAGTTTCTTTGTGTCCAGTCCTCCACCGACTTGGGGGAGGGCCAGAGACCCGTAAACTGGCCTATCAACCCTTTCTCAGCTAGATTCATGGCAGCTTTGCATATTTCTTCTTCGGGTAGGGCAACCGTTGGGATGGAATTGAGCTTCTTGACGAATTTCTGCTGGCTAGTTGAGGGTGGGCGTTTCGAGCTGGCAGATACCATGGCTTTGAACGCTGAGACCTCCGGTGGAAGGGTATGGGGGGCAGAGCCCCCGCTGAGCTCCATGAAGGGCTCTGCAAGGCTATGCGATGGGGCGCAGCAGCCGCAGGCCTAGTAGGCAGAGACTTAAGAAATGAAAGATCTGAAGCAGTTTGTCAGGCATGCAAGAGAGAGGCTGAATCCTCCGGCAAAGAGCCAGTGAGCCGAAGCTGGCCGGTGGCCAGAACCAGCAGCAGGGACGGCTAGGTCTCAGGAGCACGAGAGATCAAAAATTAATAATCTTTTTTAACTTATATTATAAAAAATTAAATAATAAATAAACACAATAATATTGACTTACGAATTTTATCACCAAAATTATAATTAAAAATAGTTTTTTTAATCATAAATATAATCATTATAAGTTTCAATTATATTTAAAAAGCATTATATATCTCTACACATCTATTATAATATATTAGCCATATAACATTTTACTTTATACCACATATAAATTCAAGACATAATTATTGTTGGTATATTATACTCGGACAATATAAATTCAAGACATAATTATTATTGGTATATTATACTCAGACAATCATGATGTTAAACTCATTGGTTAATAAATCAAAATAATAAAACACAATAAAGTGATTTAATAGTTTTATGGTTTCTCATATGAGTTGAATGCTGTCTTTTTCAAATCTGGAAAAATAGAAGATAATGAATGATCAAACGATGCAGAGAAAACCAAGATTTAAAAGAATGAAAATAATGAACATGGAAAAATGGGCCATGCTGCATGGTTCTACATAACCAAAAATAAGTATATATTTATAAAAATTTCCCTTTAGGTATTGATTAATTTTAATATACATATTACATTCACATTGGTTTACAAAACTATCCAACCTGTAAGTTAAATGCTCTAGATTTCCCTACCTGTTCAATATAGCCAATATTGTTTTATTTATGGTGTACTCTTTAATCACATGCAACAACTTGGGACATGCATGGTCTTCAACCAATTGTTATACAAGCATGCATACGGACATAGCAGATAAGTACAAATAAAATAAAATCTAGTTATTGTGTCTATGTGGTTATATTAAGAAAAGGAAAAAAAATATCAGAAATCCACTCACAGATAAAACACAGTGTAGGTTTATGTAAATTTAATTTTATTATCTTTTTTTTAAATTTTCGATATTTACAAATTTTCAAGATAATCTAGACTTATCTAATGTGGAGCATCAAGATTTTGGAAACCTTCAATCATATAATGTAAAAAATAGGTGAATTTTTAATTAAAATGACGAATATTTTTTTCAAAAAATGTCCAAAAAATAGTCCATTTGCTAAATTGTACTCCTAAAATTTTCCCTATTATACATATTATGTGGTTTGAAATGTGCTGATGTGAAAATCGTCACTTTGATTTATCTGAGATGGGTTGTTATAAACATCACGATTCACAAAAGTTTGCGTCCATTTTCCCTGTTATACATATTATGTGGTTTGAAACGTGCCGATGTGAAAATCGTCACTTTGATTTTTCCGAGCTAGGTTGTTATAAACATCACGATTCACAAAAGTTTGCATCTTTTTAGATATTTACTAATCATTTAATTCATATGACTACTATAATGGAACACGTGCTCAAGGAAGCGTAGTCCTTGCCATTGAAGTTATAAACTATGATTTGGAAAAATTACATAAAAAATTATAACCTATATTGGTCAATGCTAAATTAATAATAATCAATAGACATAGAATCTTATAATCTTACTTTGGTAGGAACTCAAGAATTGAGATGCGAGTGGATAAATTAATTGTTTGCTCAACCAAAAAGACTCACATAAATTTTGATGGGTAGTAACCACTACTAAGTCTACATAGTTACAATTTTAGTCCTACTTAAGTGTTGAAGAAAACATAAATAATGGTGAGATACATCTTATTCCTTTGCATTAATGGTGAGATACATCTTATTCCTTTGCATTTTTTATGCAAAAACTTGGTTAAATTATGGTGGGAAATGTATTTACCTTTCCTGCAAAGCCATATAGCATTATATTGTGCAAAGGTTATAATAAGACCTTCAAAATATAGTCCAATGAAAATATTTTTTTTTAAATATTGAAAAATAAATACTTATTTTCCAAAATTAAATATTAAAAGTTGCATTGATCCAGCTAAATAAATAATACCTAATAAGTTGGTTAAACCAATAATACCTAATAAGTTGCATTGATTGCTAGAATTCTATATGGGAGAAACTAATAAGTGTTTTTGACATCTACACACATTTATCAATCATTTAATTAGCCAAAGGCTCACCTATTTCAACTTGGGGTTGAAAAGCCGAGATTGACCTTTTTTTATATAAAGAAATTGGACGGATGAGATTAAACGTGGGGAGAATATACTTCGTTTGAGAAGTATATCTACGGACATGCAGTCGACATACCGCCGTGGAACATGAAGTGACTTGTGGAAAATATGATATGTTATTTAAAAAAAAATTGCATCGGAGCGTTGGACAAACAGGTGGCAGAGGAAAAGATGATCAGAGTCCCCGGAGATGCAGCTGCAAAGAGTCACGAAATAATTTATTATCATCGTCATTAACAATATTTTTTGAGTTTATAAAAGAACTAATACATATATTCAAATTGTTTGTGCTATAAATCTGTCAAAATCACTTTACCTCAGCATATTTCATTTCTTGTGTTACAAATAGGTGATAGGGTGGGTCCCACAGCCTTTACGTTTGGGAAGGTCTACCAGAGGGTTGAACGATATCGTTCATGTCACATTTTATTATAATTTAAATAATATTTTTTACTATATTGAGTGGGTGTATTTTAATTTGATAAATTATAATAAGTAAAATAATAATAATAATAATAATAATAATTCAAATTAAAATAAGTTAAAAAAGTTTACTAAAAAAAGTGGGTGAGTTTATTGCAATTTTTTAATTCAAATTATATTTTTGAATATATAAATAAATTTAGTGATTTTAATATATATATATATATATATATTAAGTATATGAATTTTGTAAATTATGTAATTGAAATTTTTAATTTTAGTCCATCATTGTCATATTTGAAGTAAAACTGCCCAAAATATATATTAAAAAAGAAAACAAATATAAAAAATCCAGAGAGGATTTATTACATGTAAATTATAATATTACAATATATTTTGTATAATGCAAATTTGTATATACTATTGTATTTAATATGTATAATATTTATATATACATGTTTACTTTTTGCGCTATATATATATATATATATATATATATATATATATATATAATTTTCATTTATGCAATATATTATATTTGTTACATGTAGATTGTAATGTTACTATATATAGATATATATTTCATTTATAAGAAAAATTAAATTGCATTTATATTTTCGAATATATATATATATTGGGATACAAAGATGTTAGTGCTACAATGATGACAAATTCTTAAAACCTACGATGTTTTAGAAATATCTTAACACTATGTTTCCTTAAGAAATTCTTAATTTAATAATATAGTTGTTAATGTTGTAGACAAGCCAAACACCATGTTTATGTATGAGAGCCCTATGATACATACATAATCTTGGAAATAATTTCGAAGTGGGAGAAATGAAAACTCACCAGATAAATCTATAATTTCTTATCAAATATAAAATGAATAGTCACTTCCTTTTATATATGTACCTTTTAGCAAATAAGATAATAATCAAAGTATTAAGTTATTTCTAAATTTGACAACTTTTAGCAAATAAAATAATCCTCATAGTATTGAGTTATTCCTAAATTTGACATGATACCAAAGTTAAACATTTTCCAACAACACAACTTTTGGTGTTTCACTCATGTTATGTTATGCCATGCAAATCTCTTGGTTGTTGATTACCATTAATTAGGTTTATAATATAATCAATTGGGTTTATAATATAAATTCCTTGGGTTTATTAATATAAGGGTTCATATTCCTAGGGTTTAATATAATTTCCTTGGGTTTATAATCATGGTCAACCATGGTCCAACGTCACATTGTGGCAAAGATTGTCCCAATATGAAAATCAACCATGTTCAATCATCGTCAACCATGGTCATTCATGATCAACCATGGTTAAATGTCACGTTATGACAAATATTGTCTCAATATGAAAATCAATCATGGTCAAACATGGTCAATCATGGCCATGAAAATTAACCATGGTCAATTATGGTCAACCGTGGTCGAATGTCACATTGTGACAAAGATTGTCTCAATGTAAAAATTAACCATGGTCAATCCTCATCAACCAAGGTCAAGCATGGTTAATCACTTTCAACCATGGTCAACTATGGTCCAACGTCACATTGTGACAAAGGATGTCTTAGTTTGAAAATCAACCATTGTCAATCATGGTCAATGATCATTAATAACCATTGTCACATTATGGAAAATATTTTTTGATTGTTCAATGCCACATTGTGTCAACCATGGTCCAACGTCACATTGTGACAAAGATTCTCATTGTGAAAACAAACCATGGTCAACCATGGTCCAACATCGCATTATGACAAAGATTCTCTCAATGTGAAAAATAATCATGGTCAACCATTGTCCAACGTCGCATTGTGATAAAGATTGTCTAACTATGAAAATCAATCATGCTCAACCATGGTCAATCATGGTTAACCATGGTTAACCATCGTCTAATGTTGCATTGTGATAGTGATTGTCTTAATATGGAAATCAACCATAATATCAATCCCTTGGATTTATTAATCTAAGGGTTTATATCCCTAGGGTATAATATTATTGATAGGTTTATATTATTAATCATTGGCTTTAATATAAATCCTTTGGGTTTATAGTATTAATATGAAAATAAACCATGGCCAACCATGTTTATTTTAGGTTTTATAATATTTACCCCTTGGGTCTAATATTATTCCCTTCAGTTTTTAGAATTAATCCCTTTGATTTATTACTCCCTTCGGTTTGTAATATTTATCTTAGGGTTTATATACCTTGGGTTTATAATATTAATCGCTTAGGTTTAATATTATTCCCTTGTGTTTATAATACCTTAGGGTTTTAGAATTAATCCCTTGGGTTTATCAATCTAAGGCTTTATATTCCTAGGGTATAATATTATTCAAAATGTTTATAATATTAATCCTAGGGTTTAATATAAATCCCTTGAGTTTATAATCATGGTCAACCATGCACAACCATGGTGCAATATGACATTGTGACAAAGTTTGACTCAATATGAAAATCAACCATGGTCAACCAAGGTAAACCATGGTCTAACGTCGCATTGTCACAAATATTGTCTCAATATCAAAATCAACCATGGTAAGAACATGGTCAAGCATGTTTATTTTAGGGTTTATGGTATTTATGTTAGGGTTTATAACATTAATCCCTTGGGTTTAATATAACTCCCTTGGGTTTATAATCCCTTGGGATTTTAGTATTAATCCCTTAAGTTTATTACCATTGGTGAGGTCCAATGTTGCAGTGTGAGAAAGGTTGTCTCAACATTAAAATCAATCATGGTCAACCATGGTCCAATGTCGCATTGTGACAAGGATTCTATCAATATCAAAATAAACCATGGTCAAGCATGTTCCAACATTGCATTTTGAGAAAGATTGTCTTAATATGGAAATGGACCATGGTCAACCATGGTCACATTATGACAAAGAGTGTATCTTGGTCCAACGTTTCATTCTCACAAAGATAGTCTCAATATGGAAATCAACCATGGTCAACCATGGTGAATAACCATGGTCACATTATGACAAAGACTGTCTCTTGGTCCAACATCACATTGTGACAACCATGGCCATCTATGGTCAACCATTTTCTAACGTCACATTCTGACAAAGATTGTTTCAGTATGAAAAGAAACCATGGTCAATAACCATGCTCACATTATGACAAAGATTGTCTCTTGGTCCAACATGACATTGTGAGAACATGGTCATCCATGGTCCAACGTCGCATTGTGACAAAGATTGTCTCAATATGAAAATCGACAATGGTCAACCATGGTCAACCATTGTCCAGCGTCACATTTTGAGAAAGGTTGTTTCAATATGAAAATGAATCATGGTCAACCAAGTCCAATGTTGCATTGTGACAGATTTTGTCAATATGAAAATCAACTATGGTCAACCTTGGTACAAATTCACGTTGTCACAAATATATCGTCAATATGAAAATCAACCATGGTCAACCATTTTTATTTTAAGGTTTATAATATTTACCCCTTGGGTTTAATATTATTCCCTTGGATTTATAATCCCTTCGGTTTCTAGTATTAATCCCTTGGGTTTATAATATCTATCTTAGGGTTTATATATCTTGGGTTTATAATATTAATCCCTTGGGTTTAATATTATTCCCTTTGGTTTATAATACCTTGGGGTTTTTGATGAGCCTCATAAATGGGTAATTATATGGGCTCATTTTACCTCCTAACCTAGTCAAATCAACCATTCTCTTAGCTTATTGTATGATTTTCTGATTATATTTATGCTTATAGGGTGAGTTGAGTTAGTTATTATGCCATGTTGTCTAACATGTATTTAATGCAGATTATTGATGGATTTCGAGGTCAAAGTCAAGGATCTAGTGGTCAAATTGCAGCAATAACTCGAAGTAGATAGAGGAGAGGACTTATAGGAGGGAATCCCCCTCATTTATTACTCCTCACTTCAAATTCCCCTTCATTCAGCTCGGAGTACAAGCAGCCAAATCATGCACTAGAAGGCAGCCGAGCAAAGTGGAGGATGACTGATAGTTATCTTGAGTTTTGGGAGCCAAGCCTCCTTGATTTTAAGGAAGCTGTTGGTAGATTCAGATGTATAAGTAGAGAGGCCTAGGGCCTCACTAGGGTTGAATTTTTGCTTATGTAAACTCTGCTCAAATTTCGAGCTTATTTTTGTGTGACAGTTTTATGTAATCTTGCTATTTTTTTGATAATAAAGATGGAATCCTTTTTGAGCTAGCACTGAGTTACCTCAGAGGGTTGAAGCTCTTGGGTTAGGGCCCAATCTAAGCATCCAAGCTTCTCTTTACTTGTATTTTTATGCTTTACTTTAGTTTGTAGATTAATTTGCTATTAGATGTATTTCTTTTATGGTTAAGAATAGGTTGCTTTTGATGATTTAGTCGCTTGCTTCCATTTGTACTTTCTGTAGCAGGTTAAGAAGTGATTAGAAAAGATTCAAAAGGCTAGCAGTAGTGCCTTGGCCTCTCTTCCTCCCTCTGGGACCATGATTTGAGGCAAAGACTCTCTTGCTGCCCCAAAAACACAGATTTTCCTCATTCATAGGACTTCTAGTGTTTGCAGCTCTCTAGTAGGTTGATAGTCCAGTTTTGCTTTGCTTTAGATCTTACTCATCATGTTCACTTCCTGATTTGCAATAGTCCTTTTGCATGCTTTCCTTCCTTACAGCATTTCCCAACATTTCCTTCTATGCATCATAGTCTAGGCCATTTTAATGCAAAACTCTGTTTTTCCTAGTATGCACTCATTTCATTGGTTGCTTGATTTTCTTGGTTGACTGTCAATTTATATGCAGCAGATCTCTTCTAGAAGTAGGCCAGCTTACCAGCAATCACACCCTCCATCTGATCCATGCCCTATAGGTCTCCCAAACCTCACCTCAATTCTGCCCTAGATTCCTTCATTTTTCATAGAACTTCTTCCTCTCTCCTTGAGCAAATCCAATCATCTTTCTCTCTCCTAGTGATTCATGGTAGACCTTAGGCGCCCTAACACCTCATTCCAACCTTCATCCATCTTTTCCACCCACTCTCACACCCTCAAAACAGCAAAAATTGCTCTCGGCCTCCTCCTGTAGGCCTCCTGTAGTTTCCCTGTTTTCCTCCTATAGTTTTCCTGTGTCCTCCTGTAGTTTTTCTTGTAGGCTTTCTTTTGAAGGCCGAGTGTGGGAAAAGCCTACAGAGGGCCACCTAAGACCTCCTAGGACCCATCCACACCATCCTACATCCTCCCAAGCTCCAAAACCGCCCTCTAATGCCACCTGTTCACTGCCACACTCATACACAATAAATTAGATGCATGTGAAATTCACATAAAAATACATGAAAATCCAAAAATATGTTTTTTGCTTATTTACTTCCAGAAATAGCATGGTTAGATGTTTTTTATTTCCTTGAGTAGGTAATGTCATTTTTTTCATGGTTTTCATAGTGTTTTTGGAAAAAGTAGAATTAGCTTGTTAGTTAGGCTTTACTAGGTTTTGCTTTGCATTCTAGTCTTTCTCCTTTTTGCAGTTAGAATAGAACCTGTAGAGTAATCTTTCTTTCCTTTCATCACACATAGAGCTTCTTCTGAAATCTATAGAAGTTGGCTTGAGCTCCTAGTGATCTTGTGCCAGCTAGCCAAGTGACAACCTGCAGTGAGAACTAGTACTTGTGCATACATCACCGACGCTTCCAAGTTTGTTATGAACTACCGGGTTGATAAAAGTAAAGTTGGCAACCCAGGAGTTGCAGCATTCTTGCTGCAATACTGGCGCTCACCACTTTTTGGCGCCGTTGTCGGGGAAGTGTCAGAGTATTCTGTGATTACTGCTTTCTTCTATTTCCTATTGCAACATTCTGCTAATAGTTTATTTCGGCAAAAGTAGACTAATCATTTCTTTTCTTTCAGTTCTGCATTTCCTTGCTTTCCTTTTCAATTCTGCAAATTTCCATTCAGCAAGTTCATTTCAGCTAGTTGCAATTTGTTTTGTTCAGTTCACAATTTCAGTTTTTGCAGGTACCTTCAGTGTGGGGAAAAAAACCAACCAAAAATATTTCATTTCATGCCTTGTAGGAATAGAGATAACTTAGGAAATTTTTTTCCCAACACCCCCACTGCTTCACACAGCCAACCTTCTCTCTTCTTCGATGGCTGCAATCAAGAAGAACCCTTAGGTGAACAACTAGACATATTTGAAGAACCTATAGGGGAAGAAGAAGAAGAAGAAGAAGAAAACATTCCTTCGGAGCCAATGACTGAAAACATAAATGCTAGGGGAAATGGAAAAAGAATAGAGGGTACCTTCCCCATTCAGGAAACCAATGGGGACACCAAAATGAAGAATATAAGTCCTTCAGCCCTACCTCACTTCCATGGTTTGCCTACAGAAGATCCTAACACCTTCTTGTTCGAGTTTGCTGTCATCTATCGAACTTATGACTATGAAAAAGACGAGCAAAAGTTGAGACTGTTCCCTTCTACTCTCAAGGATGCAACATTGCACTGGTTCATGGGATTACCTGGCAATAGCATCACAACTTTAGCTTAGATGCAGCAGGCCTTTAACAACAAGTATCGAGACTATTGTAGGTCAAAAGATACTAAAGAATAAATCTTCCGAATGACCATAAGAAGTGATGAGTCCCTGGAAGACTATGAAGAGAGGTTCCAACTCAGTTACAAAAGGGCCAGGTGTACACTTGACCCTGAGTCTCTGAAGTTGGTCCTGCTCAGGGGAATTCGGGAAGACCTTTTAGACACCCTCCATCTACTGGTCGAGGGAGACATCTACCAACTATCCTATGAGGACATAAAGACTGTTTTTAGAAACCATTCTAGAGCAGCCAGAAAGAAAGGTAGGGGGAGTCAACCCATAGCCAGTACCTCTTCTTCCAATTCATCCATTAAAGGTGAAATTGGAAACATGCTGGAAGACTTCAAGAGTGAGATGCTGCAGACTCTTGCCATGCAAATGGATACCTTACATATCAAAAGAAAACAAGAGGAAGCAGAGAGGGCTTTGGCCATTTTTTTCCCTAGATGCACCAAGAGGCATCCTAGGAATGAATGCCCATTGAACTCTATAGAGGTTTGTTCAGTTTGTGAAGAAGATCATTCTACAGATAAGTGCCCTTCCTTGCCCGGACTTAAAGCTGTATACCAAGGGGCTGAAGGAGTCACTGAACAGATCTATTACATAAACCAAAGGAGGTTGCATGGACCTAGACCATACCAGTAGGGGATGCAAGGGACATCTCAGGCATACTACAACCCCAACCAAGTCACCTCCATACCTTCTTGGGGTCCCCCTACTCATCCTTCCTGGTCCACGCCTCCTCCTTGGTCCTTCACATCTCAATATCATGCCCAACCAGCCACCCATTCATTTCAATCCTATGCTTAGCCGCAACCTCAGTGGAATGCATCTCATCAATGGTAGAGGCCCCAATACAACTCTCTTCCCGCTCTTCTACCTCCACCACCTGCCCAACCACAACCGTTACCTTCTGCTCCACCAAGGCAACCCCAAATGCTTGCCCAACCAAATCCGAACCTGAACAATAGATAGGCTCAACAAGTGTATTGCGGGGAACCATCATGCCCAACTTATGCTATGGAGATTCAGGAAATTAACTTGCGATCTGGGAAAGTTCTCCCAGATAGCTAGCCTCCACCTAGGGAGGTTGAGGAAGATAAAGAGGAAAGAAAACCTAAAGCAAATCCAACCTTTCTTGAGAGACTATCCATGACAACCCAGCCTACCCCAGAAGAGACTGAACTCCTGGGAGAATTGAAATATTTATGTGTGAAGATACCACTTCTCCAAGCCATAAAAGATGGGCCTATCTACAATAGGTTGATCAAAGAGAAGTGCTTTAGGCATCCAGGAAGGCCCAAGAGAGATGCCCCAACCATCAATGTTATAGGACAACTGTCCGACCTGATGTTGGGGTAGATAACCTGTCCAAAATATCTGGACCATGGAAGCCCAGTAGTTGATGTCCACATCAATGGCACAATGGTCCCACATACCTTGATTGATCTGGGAGTTGCCATTAATGTGATGACAAAGGACACAATGCTCAAACTTAACCTCCAGGGCTCCTTGAGGAGGACCACGACAGTGCTGCAGCTAGCAAACTGCTCCACAGTGACCCTTGAGGGGATTGTGGAAGATGTGATGGTCTCCATAGATTCTTGGGAGTACCCTGCTGATTTCTTAGTTCTCCATCCAAAGGCAAAGCTCACTGGGTATCCTCTCATTCTAGAGAGACCCTGGTTGGCTACAGCTAATGCCTACATCAGCTACCGAGCTGGGAACATGACCATAAAGAATGGGCACATGTCCAAGCAGTTAACCCTATATCCTCCTGCCCAACCTTTGCTAGAACATGATCTACCTCTCTAGTTGGAGGAGGAGGATGAGGATGAAGTTTATTCTGCACCACTTTGTACATTAGAAATTTCCATGGGGGGAAACCGCAAGATGAGGATGATATGATTGAAAATTTGATTCAGAATCCACCTCCCAGTGTATCACCATTAGAAGACATAGTAAGAGACACCCAAAACAACCGCTCAATTGATATCTGTGTGGCCGACCCCACTTCTCTCCATGTTAAAAATATAGAGTTCGGCTCAAAAAGAACATTGAAAATCAATCCATCCTTATCCACTTCCCAGGAGAAAGAGTTATGCAGCATACTAAGAAAACATCTAGATGCCTTCGCCTGGAGTTATAAGGAGATGAAGGGAGTGCACCCTTCAGTATGTACTCATCATATATACATCAAGGAAGATTGCAAGCCAGTCAGGCAGCCTCAAAGGAGGATGAACCCAACACTCAAAGATATTGTTAAGGAAGAATTGCAGAAATTGCTTGATGCGGGATTCATCAATCCCATCTCTGACAGTGAATGGGTCTCTCCTTTGGTGCTAGTGCCAGAGAAAAATGGTAAGTGTAGAATCTATGTTGATTATCGGGAATTGAACAAAGCCACTAAAAAGGACCATTTTCCTTTACCTTTCATAGGTCAAGTATTAGATGGTCTGGCAGGGAAAAAGTTTTTCTCCTTCCTAGATGGGTTTAGTGGGTACAATCAGATCCAAATCAGCCCAGAAGACCAACATAAGACCACTTTCACTTGTCCTTTGGGTACCTTTACATATCGGGTCCTTCCTTTCGTTTTTTGTAATGCTCTAGCCACTTTCCAAAGAGCGATATTGAGTATATTTTCTGAACTGGTTCATGATGCAGTAGAAATATACATGGATGATTTTACTCCTTATGGCTCTGACCTTCAGGAAGCTTTATCTAACCTAGGAAAAGTTCTAGATAAGTGTATTGAGATGAACCTATCCTTCAGTTTGGAAAAATGTGAATTTTTAATGGCTGAATGGATCGTGCTAGGTCATGCAATATCTCAACAAGGACTGCAGGTAGACCCCAACAAAATTGTCATCATCCAAAGGGTCCCACCTCTTCAAAAGGTAAGGAATGTCAGAAGCTTCCTATGCTTAGTTGGATATTACAAGAGATTCATTAAAGACTTCAGCAAGTTAGCCTCTCCTTTGTTTGGCCTCCTAGGCAAAGATGTTGAGTTCATATGTTCGGAAAATTGTCAAGAAGCCCTAGATACCTTGAAGAGCAAGCTAGTGACTACCCTAATTCTCAGAGGCCCAAACTAGGCCCTACCCTTTCACATTCACATAGATGCTTCGAACAAAGCAATAGGAGTAGCCTTAGGAAAAATTGATGATAAGTTACCTTATGCCATATACTTTATAAGAAAAAACTTGTCAAAGGCAGAGTTAAACTATAAAGTGACCGAGAAGGAACTCCTAGCTGTCGTGCATTCCTTAAACAAATTCAGACATTATATCATAGGTTATCAAACCTTTGTGCACACTGATCATGATGCAATTAGATATTTAATGAACAAAGCAGATGTAAATGCTCTCATTATTAGATGGTTTCTTTTATTGTAGCAGTTTGATCTAACCATTATTGATAAGCCCGGTAAAGAGAATGTTGTTGCTGACTTTTTGTCTAGAGTAAATTTGCCTGCAGGTGAAGAAGGAATGGTGGATTACCAAATGCCAGATGAACACCTATTTTCTATATTAGTACTCTCTCCATGGTTTGCTGATATAGAAAACTACTTGGTTTCAACACAGTTCCCACCACACCTATCCTCAAAAGAGAAGAGCAAGATAGTAAGGAAAAGCGCTCCTTTCACCTAGATTGGAGGAAATCTCTTCAAACTTTGCCCAGATCAAATCTTGAGAAGATGTGTCAGGGAGGAGGAAGTCTTTGACATCCTCTTGACCTGTCATGATGGGCCTTGTGGAGGTCATTTTGAGCAAAAAGAACCGCCTTCAAAATATTGCAAGTAGGTTACTACTGGCCCACTCTTCATCAGGATGTGAGGAGATACACGAGCCAGTGTGATTGGTGTCAAAGGATGGGGAACCCACTCCAATGGATGAAATGCCCATGCAGCCTCAAGTGACCTTTGAGCCATTTGAGAAGTGGGGAATGGACTTTGTGGGGCCTATCAACCCCCCTTCAAAGCAGAAGCAGTACATCATTGTGTGCACCGACTACCTGACAAAGTGGGCAAAGATAAAAGCAATCAAAGCAGCGACAGAGGAAAAAGTAAATGAGTTTTTGAGGGAAAACATATTCTATAAGTTCGGGTATCCGAGAGAGTTGGTCACAGATCAAGGCAGCCAGTTCACTTCTAACCTGATTGAAGACCTTCTCACACATCATAAGATCAAGCACAGGACTTCCACCCCTTACCATCCACAAGCCAATGGGAAAGTGGAGGTCACTAACATAGCATTGGAAGGGATCCTAACCAAGGTAGTGAGCAGCAGCAGAAAATACTGGGCGGACAGATTAGTTGAGGCCACTTGGGCCTACAACACAACATGAAAGACCACCACGGGGTTCACACCCTGTGAACTGGTCTATGGGAAGAAGGCTTTACTATCAATAGAGTTTGAATTCAACACCCTAAGGATGGCAGCTCAACTGGACCTAGACCTCAGCCATGCACAGAAGGAGATATTACTTCAGCTCAATGGATTGGATGAATACAGATTGCAAACCGTTCTCCATACAGAGGTATTTTAGCTTCAGAGAAAGATATGGCATGATAGAAATATCAGGGAGAAGCAATTCCAAGAGGGAGACTGGGCACTACTCTATGATTCAAGATACAAGGATTTCAAAGGCAAGCTGAGGACAAAATGGCGGACCCTACACTGTGCAGAAATGCAATGACAATGGTTCAGTTTTGATCAGAACCATTGATGATAAAGCCATCCCCATGCTTGTCAATGGACATCCGTTGAAAGTCTACAAGAAACCCCTCTCCAAGCGAGAGTTTATTGAAGATTTAAATAAAACAGTGAAGGTAGTGGAGCATGTCTTGGCTTCCAATTCACCCACTCACTGAAGAAAAAAGAAAAATAAGGACTCAAGTGAAAACTTCCATGAGGCGCTTGAGTCCCATCATTGGGTTGAAAACCTCTTTTGAGGCAGCCCAGTGATGTCAAAAAAAAAAATAGAGGAAAAAATAAGATCCCTGGGTGAAAACCTCCCTTAGAGGCGCCCAAGGTAGGCAATTAAGGTGAAAACCTCTCTGAGGTGCCCTAGTTGTTTTCAAAATAAAAATAAAAATTGATTACATTGCAGGTTTGCAGGAGGACTACAGGGAGCAGAAGAAGGTGCCAAGGGAACCCTGACACTTATACCAACACCCATCTCATCTTCTCCACACCTTCCTCCATCATTTTTGGCATCTCTTTCACCCCACTATACATTTTTCTTCCAAAACTATGTTTTCTATAGGAGGCTCCTATAGGAATTACAGAGAGCCAAAAGTGTCTACAAGAGGCAGTTTGAGGGACCAGGAAAGCTTCATGAGGAACCTATAATCCCTCTTACCATCTCCAAACCTCCTTGCCATCATTTCCAAGCCTGCATCACACTCCAAGCATCATTATTATTTTTTTCCTTTCCAAGAAAAAAACACAGAAAAACAGTTTTTCAGTTTTGGAAAAAAAACAAAAATAAAAGGAGAAAAGGCACCATCAACTTCACCTGAAGCTTACCTACTATCCCTCCATCTTTATCTCCACCTCTGGCATCATTCTCGAGCTCCAAGAAAGGGAAATAGCTGAAGTTTCAAAGGGAGAAGCAGCTACAGGAGCTCCTGTAGGAATTCCTGTAGCAGCTGATCCCACAGAAGTCTAGCACCAGCAAAAGAGTGCACATCTACAGATTTAAAAGGCACATGTAGCTCAACTCCAGTAAAAGAAGAACTTGCAATAGTACACAACAACACATTAGCTAGTAGAGACAGCATGCATGAAGGAAAATAAAGGCATGCAACAGAGAAAGCCACAACACCTCACAGCAAATACACTTGGATCACAGGTAAGTAACTAAATCACTCCTCTATCTGCATCTGTGTAATTAGAAATCATACGAAGGCAACGAGATGGTTGAAATCGAAAGGTGTCCAGTTAACTTGGCCACCTTCATTTAGTTGACTCCACTTAACCGAGATGTCACCCACACGTGCGCACAATCAACTCAAGCACAAGATGCCAAGGACAGGTAGTGGGAGGAAGAGTTAACTCTGATGCAATAATGAGGGATGATTACGAGGAGGGGCCATGATGACCAAGCGGGTGGGGACCAATGGTCCTAATTCGGGCAACGTACCCCTTGCCAGCTCAGCACTCCTAACCGAAAATATCCATAAAAGGTAATGAGCACTCCTCCCCGCACATTCTCACCACCTTTTCTTCAAGTTTTCTCCTCGTAACTCAGCCACAACAGTCTCCTTATGCCCCCACAGCCTTGTATACACCATCCTCCATCGATTTCCTCCATATTCTTGCTCTCAGCATTTTCTACAGGAGCACCTACATGAAATCTACAGGAGGGACGGCGGGCTTCTACAAGAGGCGCAATGAGTCATTTTGAAGGGAGAAAACATGATTTTTGGCACGAATTGCAGTCTCAAGAGGTATGGTTCATGAATGCCCTTTTATTATATATCAAAATGTGAAAGAGTGGTCTCAAATTGAAGATAAAACGAGTCTTTAAGAGGGAAGAAAATACATAAAAAAATTCTGTTTGTTTAAAAAAAAAACACAGTCTCCTCTGTTCTTCTATTTCACTCAAAATTCATTGTCTCCACCTCCATATTTGGTTTTTCCAAAGAAGTACAGGCAGTATGACAGGGGGGTTTATGAGAAAAGAGCCCACTAACTCCACCAGACTCCATGCACATCCTCAAGTGGTGGAAATATTCACAAGGGCAAACTGGATGAATTTCTTTGAGAAGTTTAGAGGGTTTGATGATGAAATTGCCCATGAATTTTCTCTCTCTCTGGTCCCTCACACAAGAACTCATGCTACTGTAACCATTAGAGGCCTCTCCATGGAAATAACCCCTAAATTCATCAGTAGGGTCACTACCCTTCCTCTTGGGCTGCCTTGGAGTAAAGATGAGAAACCAATTGGCCAGGCTGCCAAGAAGAAATTTTTCCAAGATAATGAAACCCTTGTGGAAGACAAAAATGGAATTAGGAGGGCTAGTATACCATATTCCTGGGATGAGGTTAGCTACCAAATAATCAAATACATTTCTTGTGAGGGGAGGTACAACATTGTTTATGGATATCATTTCAGAATCCTCCAAGAATTGAGATATGGCATGGATACCCCAACACATCAAAAGCTCAGTATCCCTTAATTTCTCCTTCAGTCCCTCATTGACTCTAGCACCAAGGTACAAGAAGGAAATTCACAGCAGCTAGCTCACCATGGCCTAATCAAAATCCTAGTAAAGAAAGCCCTCCATACCCTTACAATCCCTATAGCATGAGAAGTTTTTTAGAAATATGACAGTTGAGGATGACATCAAGCCATTAACCTATGATGTCAGTCCTGCTGTCAGTGAGGAGGGAGAACAGAAAGGTTGGGAAGGTGAAGCCAATGGTAGCATAGTAAAGCAAGAGAGGGAGGAGGAAAGAAAAGAAATAGAGGAGGAGAGAGTTGAAGGGACAGAGCAGGAGGAAGAAAAAGAGACAGAAGAGGGAGAAAAGGAGGCAGAGAGGGCAGAGCAAGGAGAAGAGTCCCCTGAAACTTTGGAAAGAGAAGCAGCAACTGCCCTCAATACCCCAGTCAAGCCAAAGCAGAAGAGGAAAATAAAAACCTCCATGTATTTTAGGGCAAGGAAGAGCACAAGAATTAAAACAGGCAAACCTCAGCCCTCCTCAAATATTCCCATTACCATTGAAGATTCACCAGCTGCCAAGGTGAAAGAATCTCCTTCCAAGACTCCTATAACCTATGAAAGGGGGACTCCAAGATCTTCTACATGGAAGGGAAAGGCAGTTCTACAGGACCCCAAACCAGACCTACAGGAGGCTGAAACAGTCTTACAGGAGACACTGTCCAAACTATAGGAGACACAAAAGCTTGAGAAAAAGAGCGGAGGACAGACAATGGTGAAGGAGGAAGCACAAGAGCTACAAGAACCTGACCCCCAGCCTAATTTTGCCTCTTATTATAATCTACTTGAGGGAGGTAGGATAATCCCACAGAAATTTGTCATTCCACTATTTTTCGAATTGTAAAAAGAGAGAGTAAGAACACATAGGTGGATGCAAATAGCCAAGTCCAAAGGAGTTGAGGATATTGGCCACATGGAAGACAAACTGAAGGAAATGGGTAGGGAATTGAGTGCTCTCAGAGACAGAGAAACCATTACAAGAAGCCACCTGGAAAATGAAAATGAATTACTAAGGAGGCAGCTGCAGGAGAAAGAGACTCATTTGGCATACATGGCCAGCAGAACACCAGCCAAACCTTATGGCCTCTATCTGAAAGTTCAATGGCTTCAATTACAGATAAAAACTTTGGCACAAAGAGGCACAATGCCTTTCCAAGACTACAGGCAGTTCATGGATTTGTGTGACCAAAGCACCTCAGAGTATAAAGAAAAGATGGCAGAGTTCTACCTATACAACATTGCCCTCACAGACATGAATGGGTGGGACCCCAATTCCAAGCTAGGGGATCTGCAATTAATGACCATGGCGTCATGGATGAACCATGTGGAATTGAGGGCAGTAGAAATGAAAAGATCGTTAATAAAAGAGCTGAATGAACCATTGACGATAAGTGTTGAGCCATCATGTTAAACACACATGGGCAGCAACATAATATGAAAGATAAAACATGAGAATATATTTTTATTAACAACAGATATACATTTATAGTACATGGTTTGACCATTGGGTTCCACATCCCAAGGTCTCTTGGACTTCCTTTTGTCTATTCCGCTTCCACACTAACCCATTGAGGATTAGGTGTCCAACATTCCCCCCCTTAATCCGAAGGGTTATGTATGAGTCCAAGAAGAGAGATGTAATACAAAATGTACAAAAATGCATGGCAGCACTAGGCTGAATGTGCTCTTTGAAATGTTGGTATAAAGGACGGTGGTTTAAGGATGACCACCAACACTGGAACGCTCAGTGAAGTTCCCGAAACTTTTCCAAAACTGGCAAGAAGCTGAAGTCTTTTGCTAGAGGAAGTGCTCCTATTGTTTTGAAGAGGGAAACCTTCAATCATGAAAGGGAGGTCTCACCCCGCATAAAAGGGATAACTTCAACCTGAAAAGGGAAGTATCAACCTGTGATGGTTTAAGGATGACCAACAACTCTGGAATTCTTAATGCAATTCCTGGAACTCTTCCAAAACTGGCAAGAAGATGAAGTCTTCTGCTAGAGGAAGTGTCCTCAATTTCGTTCCTGGAGTACTTCCGAAACTGGCAAGAAGCTGAAGTCTTCTGCTAAAGGAAGTGTCCCAGATTACCAACTGAAGGCATGCTCAAGGGCATCTTTGTCTCTGGCTACAACTCCGAAACTTGTGTGGCAGGTTGTGGCTCAGGCTTGCTTGATGTGACTTTGAAGCTTGTAGATGACCATCATTTTCCCCCTATCAAAGACAAGGTGAGATGATGGAGAAAACTCAACTGCAAGACTGTAACAATTTCTAACATCTGATTGAAATATCTTCTTGGCTGTTGATGCCCATTGCCAAGAAGCGATCCATCCAAGATGAATCTTTGTTCTTGCAGGACGTTTGTTTTTGAAGCATCTGTGTGAAGAATGGTTGGTTTTATGACAGTGCTTACATGGATGAAGATCAAAACAATGATCTTTCAGATGGCCAACTTGGTCACAGTGTTGGCATTTCACAATCTGTTGTTGTTGTTGTCGCTGTGTAAGAGGGGCAGAATCTAGAATAGCTGAAGGTGAACTGTCATGAGGAGCAGGTGAACTGTCATGAATGAATCCATCACTCTGAAACTAAATGGGCTTGGAGTAGTCTGGAATATGAAAAGACACGTCCTTGTCATATCCAAGACCAATTATGTGCTTGTTGTGGACAAGTTGTTCCCAAGGTCTGATGATGGGCTTGGGAAGTGCAGACTGAGTTTCTGCATCTGCATGTACAACTGTTGCTTTATTGGGTACTAAATCTGAACCAACTATAACATTATTGACTTGCTTTTGATGGGTTGCAGTCTCAATGTTCTGAACAGAAATATGTTCTGAATGACTCCTCTATTTTAATTCTTCTTGCTGTAGCTGGGATTCGAGTTGAAAAAAATCAATATTCTCTTGTGCATTTTGTAGACAGACCTGAATGTCTGTGAGAGAAACTTTTCCTATTTTTAATGTATCATGAGTAGTAGACAATATCAGAGTTTTGAGGAACTCTAATACTTCATTGATTCTGGCCATTTTTTATTCAATGTCATATTTACACCTTAAAAACTGATCACAACTACTACTTAATGCAGAAAAGTAATACCCACTAGCAATATCCTTTATAAATGTGCAGCAAATGATCAGTGTGCAACCAGCAAGCACCATATAAAAATAAGAGTCTACTCATGACTACCACTATGTTCTGACAATACAATTGACTAAACTTTTCTCCACAAAAAATTACTTTTATTTGTCAAAACAATCATTGTCTTTATACAACCCACCAAACTCTTATGCAACAGTCGAATCAAGGAATCAATGCATATATATGTAGACAAAAACTATAGTGAGTTTTAAATACAATGCCACAACTGGGGCAGCAACAACTGCAAACTTGCTTGGATCCTTCAAATACTCCTTCACTTTCAAAGCAGAAATGATGGCTATCAAAACTTCAACAACTATAGCAACATGTCATGGACAGGACTTGAATGCTCATATATAAATACTTTGACTAGGGTACGAATCAATATTCTTTGATCTTGCCACTTTCTTCAAAGAAAATAATAGTCCACTGTAAGAAACCCAACCGGAATAACTAAGAGAAAACCACAAAGAGTCCTGAGTTTGTATGGTTTGGTCCACTGTAGTATTTTGACAAACAGTTTGTGTATCAAACACTGTAGGTGCATTCCTTGTTGTTGGCTCATGTAAATACATAATATGTTGGGACAAATACTTGTGGAAGAACTTCAAAATATTAATTTAATATCAACTTTTGACCCAACAAGCATAAATAATACTAATAACAAGTGTAGCAACCACAAACTTCTTCACTCTTCACTGAAATACATGTTCAGAATTTACACAATGATGTTGTAGATGCTTGCAGCCATTTAAATATTTTAATAGATAAAGGGGAGAGATAGTACACAAACAAAATCTGATATATATATGCACTTTCTATGATGGCATTAACTCACGGTTCGCTTCAGCATTGGAGATACCAGATTTAAGTTACTAACGGATTTTTGGCTACCTCTTCAACATATGTTCGCACCTCAGTATAACCAACACATCTTCTTCTGAAATAGTGACCATGTTCAGAAAAGCCATGCAATATTGTTGAAGTTCATTCATTGGCGACTTCATCAATCACTCATGCCCAAAACTCATCTCATCATAGAATACCAAACGGTCTTCTACCAAACACAGAGCATACACCTTCCAGTACCACAATCCAGCGGAAATTGTTTATGTGCATTCGATGGCAGCCAACACCGTAAAACATTCGATTTTCATAATATATTGACCTGCAACGTATATTATTTTCTGTGCAGAGGCATACAAAACTCGACTTTAACATACCATTCAGGCATATGCATAGTCCAATGCACAATTCAAACTTTTCAATGCTTCAAACGATCTGTATATAATGCAATTTTTTTCACAACTTCAATAGAGTTTGCATATATCGGCCTTTTAGGAATATGTTTTCGTGACAGCACACCCAATTTTCACACATGATTTCCAACGTACATCAGTCAACATATAACGATACTTCTAAATGAGTTTCCAGCATACCATTATTCAATGAAGAGATACCATAACCCGAGCAAGAACTACCAGTGCTCAAATCAACACAGGGTTTGAATTTACAAATCACCAAGACAACAAATAGGGGCAGCATTCCAATGGCATCAAGTGATATATATAGGCGGTATGTATTACAAAACATGCAACTGAAGGACCAAATGCCCATTTCAATCACTAATCAAACATGCAATGGATCTGAGTAGAGGGATCAGAACCTTAAGTATGTGCAAATGGTCCATTCATAAGGAAATATCGTAGCTTTGAGGGACAAGCCAGATAAATTCGAAATTCCATGCTTGGAACAGATGAATACAAATCTTGATTTTGTCCAGACAGTTAATGTCGATATGGAAGGCCCAGCCCAGATTTGATTTGTCAACTTTCACATTCCACCCAGTTACGATTGAGCCAGCAATCGATTTTCATCTTAGCATTGAGGCCAGCAATGATACATACCTTAGGACTGCGTGTGTTTTCTGCAACATCAACCATATGAAGCCGGTGATCTCCACCATTCAATTGTGGGCTCACCCTCTTCTTCTCTACTGGCCCGCTATCAGCCTATGAAAGGCACTCTAGCCTGTGATAGTGTACACGCGTGGAATATACCACGGAGCAGCGGAGCATAGGAGCAGCGCTCTGATTATATGCGGGTGATTATGAGTAAAAACAGTCAGAGAAGAGCAGAGGAGCAGCGTTACAAATTTGGGCATTTCTCTGTGGGAGCTGGGCATTCATCATAGAGATTCAATGCTCCAGTTACACCCATACAAAAACGTGCCAACAATGATAAGTCAGAGGTGCGTTCTTGCTAGGGCAGAGATGGCAGGTCTGAGCAAGGAGTGTTTTAGAAGGCAGGTGAATAAAAATGGCGCTGGAGAAATAACAGGTTGCAGCTAAAATTTAGCTGAGAAAATATTCATGAAATGCAGAATTGATGGCAGAAATGATCTGCACATAAAGGCCATAAAACAAATGGCTCAAAGAAATTATGCAGGGTAGGAATATGCCTACTCTGATACCATGTTAAACACACATGGGCAGCAACATAATATGAAAGATAAAACATGAGAATACATTTTTATTAACAACTGATATACATTTATAGTACATGGTTTGACCGTTGGGTTCCACATCCCAAGGTCTCTTGGACTTCCTTTTGTCTATTCCGCTTCCACACTAACCCATTGAGGATTAGGTGTCCAACACATCAGATCCTATGGCACTCATCAGCACACACAACCTGCTTGCAAATGACCCTCAAATTGCCCCTAAATATCTAGCCAATCAAGAACAAGCCATTGCACACTTTGAAGATATGTTTAGGCTACTTGGGGAGGACTGTGTGCATGCATGTATGAGAAGATGGAACACCCTACCCCATAGTTTGCAGATCAGGGAATACCATTCCCCCATGAGGCTAAAGGAGGCATTAAAAAGAGTGCCAATGTACAAGCGCTCCATGCAAAGGCTGAAGGTCAACTAGATTGGCCTCAAACTGAGTCCTCCACTCATATTAGGCATGCTAGAAGGCAGAAGAGAAGAAGAAGAGGAGGAGCAGTGGAAGGACATAGACAGGAATGCAGGATTTTATGGAGAACATGAGCAGACCACATCAGAAGCTTGGAATGCTAGGGAGGCCACCAGGGCCATAAAATATGAAGAGATTGACTAGGTTGCTTATAGGATGAGCAACACCTTCAGTAGGGGGGTGATGATGAGCCTCATAAATGGGTAATTATATGGGCTCATTTTACCTCCTAACCTAGTCAAATCAACCATTCTCTTAGCTTATTGTATGATTTTCTAATTATATTTATGCTTATAGGGTGAGTTGAGTTAGTTATTATGCCATGTGGTCTAACATGTATTTAATGCATATTATTGATGGATTTCGAGGTCAAAGTCAAGGATGCAGTGGTCAAATTGCAGCAATAACTCAAAGTAGACAGAGGAGAGGACTTATAAGAGGGAATCCCCTCATTTATTACCCCTGACTTTGAATTCCCCTTCATTCAGCTCGGAGTACAAGCAGCCGAATCATGCACTAGAAGGCAGCCGAGAAAAGTGGAGGATGACTGATAGTTATCTCGAGTTTTGGGAGCCAAGCCTCCCTAATTTTAAGGAAGTTGTTGGTAGCTTCAGATGTATAAGTAGAGAGGCCTAGGGCCTCACTAGGGTCGACTTTTTTCTTATGTAAACTCTGCTCAAATTTCAAGCTTATTTTTGTGTGACAGTTTTATGTAATCTTGCTATTTTTTTGATAATAAAGATGGAATCCTTTTTGAGCTAGCACTGAGTTACCTCAGAGGGTTGAAGCTCTTGGGTTAGGGCCCAATCCAAGCAGCCAAGCTTCTCTTTACTTGTATTTGTATGCTTTACTTCAGTTTGTAGATTAATTTGTTGTTAGATGTATTTCTTTTATGGTTAAGAATAGGTTGCTTTTGATGATTTAGTTGCTTGCTTCCATTTGTACTTTCTGTAGTAGGTTAAGTAGTGATCAGAAAAGATTCAAAAGGCTAGCAGTAGTGCCTTGGCCTCTCTTCCTCCCTCTGGGACCATGATTTGAGGCAAAGACTCTCTTGCTGTCCCAAAAACACAAATTTTCCTCATTCATAGGACTTCTAGTGTTTGCAGCTCTCTAGTAGGTTGATAGTCTAGTTTTGCTTTGCTTTAGATCCTACTCATCATATTCACTTACTTATTTGCAATAGTTCTTTTGCATGCTTTCCTTCCTTACAACATTTCCCAGCATTTCCTTCAATGCATCATAGTCTAGGCCATTTTAATGCAAAACTCTGTTTTTCCTAGTATGCACTCATTTCATGGGTTGCTTGATTTTCTTGGTTGACTGTTAGTTTCTATGTAGAAAATATCTTCCAGCAGTAGGCCAGTTTACCAGCAATCACACCCTACATCTGATCCATGCCCTATAGGTCTCCCAAACCTCACCTCAATTCTGCCCTAGATTCCTTCATTTTTCATAGAACTTCTTCCTCTCTCCTTGAGCAAATCCAATCATCTTTCTCTCTCCTGGTGATTCATGGTAGACATTAGGCGCCCTAACACCTCATTCCAACCTTCATCCATATTTTCCACCCACTCTCACACCCTCAAAACAACGAAAATTGCACTCGGCCTCCTCCTGTAGGCCTCCTATAGTTTCCTTGTTTTCCTCCTATAGTTTTCCTGTGTCCTCCTGTAGATTTTCCTGTAGGTTTTCTTTTGAAGGCCGAGTGTGGGAAAAGCCTCCAGAGGGCCACCTAAGACCTCCTAGAACCCATCCACACCATCCTACATCCTCCCAAGCTCCAAAATCGCCCTCTAATGCCACCTATTCGCTGCCACACTCATACATAATAAATTAGATGCATGTGAAATTCACATAAAAATACATGAAAATCCAAAAATATGCTTTTTGCTCATTTACTTCCAGAAATAACATGGTTAGATGTTGTTTATTTCTTTGAGTAGGTAATGGCATTTCTTTCATGGTTTTCATAGTGTTTTTGGCAAAAGTAGAATTAGCTTGTTAGTTAGGGTTTACTACGTTTTGCTTTACATTCCAGTCTTTCTCCTTTCTGCAGTTAGAATAACACCTGTAGAGTAACCTTTCTTTCCTTTCATCACACATAGAGATTCTTCTGAAATCTATAGAAGTTGGCTTGAGCTCCTAGTGATCTTACACCGGTTGGCCAAGTGACAACCTACAGTGAGAACTAGTATTTGTGCATACAGCACCGATGCTTCCAAGTTTGTTACGAACTACCGGGTTGATAAAAGTAAAGTTAGCATCCCAGGAGTTGTAGCATTCTTGCTGCAATAATGACACTCACCCGTTTTAAAATAATTCCCTTGGGTTTATCAATCTAAGGCTTTATATTCCTAGGGTATAATATTATTCATAAGGTTTATAATATTAATCCTAGGGTTTAATATAAATACCTTGGGTTTATAATCATGGTCAACCATGCACAACCATGGTGCAACGTGACATTGTGGCAAAGTTTGACTCAATATGAAATTAAACCATGGTCAACCATTGTCAACCATGGTAAATCATGGTCCAATGTCGCATTGTCACAAATATTGTCTCAATATCAAAATCAACCATGGTAAAACATGGTCAAGCATGTTTATTTTAGGGTTTATGGTATTTATGTTAGGGTTTATATACCTAGGGTTTTTAATATTAATCACTTGGGTTTAATATAACTCCCTTGGGTTTTTAGTATTAATGTCTTGGGTTTATTACCGTTGATGAGGTCCAATGTCGTAGTGTGAGAAGGGTTCTCTTGACATTAAAATCGATCATGGTCAACCATGGTCTAATGTCACATTGTTACAAGGATTGTCTCAATATGAAAATCAACCATGGTCAACCATGTTCTAACTTTACATTCTGACAAAGATTGTCTCAATATGAAAATCGACCATGGTGAATAACCATGGTTAGATTGTGACAAAGATTGTCTCTTGGTTTATCGTCACATTATGACAACCATGTTCCAACGTTGGATTATGACAAAAATTGTTTCAGTATGAAAATCAACCATGGTCAACCTTGGTCAAACATGTTCAACCATGGTCACATTGTGACAAATATTGTCTCTTGGTCCAACGTCGCATTATGACAAAGATTATCTCAATATGAAAATCAACAATGGCCAAACATTGTTCAACATTGCATTTTGAGAAAGGTTGTCTCAATATGAAAATAAATCATGGTCAACCATAGTCCAATATTGCATTGTGACAAAGATTTTGTAAATATGAAAACCAATTGTGGTCAACCATGTTTATTTTAAGGTTTATAATATTTGTCTCTGGGTTTATAACCATGGTAAACCATGATCCAACATCCCATTGTCACAATTTTTTTGTCAATATGAAAATCAACCATGGTCAACTATATTTATTTTAGGGTTTATAATATTTATCTTAGGGTTTATACACCTTGGGTTTATAACCCATGGTCAACCATGGTCCAATGTCGCATTATGACAAAGATTGTCTCAATATGAAAATCAACCATGGTCCAATGTCGCATTATGACAAAGGTTGTCTCAATAAGAAGATCAACCATGGTCAACCATGCTCCAATGTCGCATTGTGACAAAGATTGCCTTGACATTAAAATCAATCATGTTCAACCATGGTTCAATGTCACATTGTGAGAAGGATTGTCTCAATATGAAAATCAATCATGGTCAACCTTGTTTGAATGTTGGATTCTCACAAAGATTATCTCAATATGAAAATCAACCATGGTCAACCATGTTTATTTTAGGGTTTATAGTATAAAAATCAACCATGGCCAACCATGGTCAACCATGTTTATTTTAGGATTTATATACCTTGGGTTTATAATGTTTATCCTTTGGGTTTAATATTATTCCCTTGGATTTATAATGTCTTGGGTTTTTAGTATTAATCACTTGGATTAATTATTCTCTTGGGTTTATAATGTTTATCTTAGGGTTTATATACCTTGGGTTTATAATATTAATCCCTTGGGTTTAATATTATTCTCTTGGGTTTATAATACCTTGGGGTTTTACAATTAATCCATTGAGTTTATAATACCAATTTCTTGGGTTTATCAATCTATGATTCATATTCCTAGGGTATAATATTATTTAGAAGGCTTATAATATTAATTCTAGGGTTTAATATAAATGCCTTGATTTATAATGATGGTGAACCATGCACTGATAAATATTATTTCCATATGAAAATCAACCATGGTCAAATGTCACATTGTGACAAAGATTGTCTCAATATTATTTCAATATGAAAATCAACCATGGTAAAATATGGTCAGCCATGTTTATTTTAGGGTTTATAGTATTTATTTCTGGGTTTATATACCTAAGGTTTATAATATTAATCCCTTTGGTTTAATATTGCTCCCTTGGGTTTTTAGTATTAATCCCTTGGGTTCAGGGAAAATTTTAAAGATGATAATTTATTTTAAAGTTTAGAAACTTTGGCATATCTTATAGTCCTTAATATGTAAGTTGTAAAATGTTTAGTAATATTTCTGTAAAATTACTCAAATTTATAATGATTTTATATAGTCTCTATAACTTTTTAGTGAATTTTAAAGTAAAATAATTTTATACTATAAAATTTGGGCGAATCTATTTTAGAAAAAAAAATAATAAATAAAAAATAAAAAATTAGCAAACCTTTTTTCTAGAAAATTCATTGAAAAGTAACCCACCTGCGAATATTAGCCCCTAAAATTTTCTCTGCTTGGGTTTATTAATCACTTATGTTTATAATATAATTCCTTTGGATTGAATTAATCCATTGAGTATATTAATTGTTAGGTGAAATTAAATAATAATGAATGAAAAAATTAATTAATTAATAATAATTTAATTAATAATGAATTAATTTTTATTTAAATAATTTATTAATAAAAAATATTAATTAATTAATAGCAATATAAACACTATTAATTAATAAAAATGAATAAAATATTTTATTAAATAACAATATTTATAAAATAAATAAATGTATTAATTAATAATATATCATTAATAATATTTATATTAATAAATATTTATTTAATAATATTTTTGCTTAATATAATTGTGTGCATATATGATTGATATAAACCTTTGACTTATATAAACTAATAACCACGTTTCTTCTCGTGGTTTACTTAGTTTATATAACTCCAATGATAAACCTACACCTCAATATAAAAAAATATCAAAAACTTGAAAAAAATGAAAACTATAAAACTTTTGACATGCAGGTATAATAAATACAAATATAAAAACGTTTTCGAAATTCAACCATATATAAAATTAATACTAGGAAAATGAAAATTAATAAATACAAATATAAAAACGTTTTCGAAATTCAACCATATATAAAATTAATACTAGGAAAATGAAAATTAGTGTTGAAGGCACATGTACTTGCTCCCATTGGTGTACCATAAAGTATAAAATTAATGCTGGTAAGTATCTATAGTTCTTCCCATTTGTCTACGATATTCTGGGCAGTGGGACGTACGTGTGGTTGCTCCCACCGGCTTCAAGATCAGGTGGTCAACGGTGAGACAAAGGTATACTCCGAAGCGATGAGCCCATTTACAGAATTCATAGTAAGAGAGGGGATCATGGCGACCTCCACACGAACCAAAGGAAGCCTATGCAGGAATCTTCCAGCTTGTCATTTATCATCTTTTATATAGTCTACATGATAGACCAATGGATAGAATTCAACCTCATAGTCTTCAATTGATTTACCATTCTGTTGTACTGTATGGAATGCCTCTATTTATCGGTGTTTATATTACTCTGATAGGTTCCTGGTTCTAAAGGCTTCTTCAAACATCTCCCAAGTCACTTGCAATGAGGTGACTTGCATTTTAGTCTCTTCATTTACCCACCATGATAAAGCTTCTCCTTTCAATAGAAATTATTAATTGGGCATTTCCCCTTGAAGAGTATGCCTTAAATCTAAGTTCTCTCTTGACAGCAATCACCCAAGCTTCTGCTATTGAACCCCCATCTTGACTTGTGAACTCTGGTAATTTGGATTTTTGGACTTCTTTCATAATATCGAGGGTTGTTTGTCTATCATCGACATTGCACTGAAAATTAAGTCTTGTCTCTATTTTTTTTCAAACTCCCTTTCTTTACTTTGATTATTTCTTTGATCTTGACCTTGACTCGTGACTCAATCCTCAAATATGCTTTTGATTTCTCCTAGGGAACTTAATATGACTTGCTTGGTTGGGGTTCCAATCTCTGCAATGACTTAAGGTGGGGTTTCTACCCGAGGGGTAACTTGAGTTTGTCTTCGACGCCTAGATCCCATGATCTCCCCTATAAAGGAAAAAAAATATTCAGTTCCCTTTTTCCCATTCATCCATGGGAATTCTACATCATTTCAAATCTTACATTTATATAGTACAACATGGCATGGAAAAGCTTAAAAACACCCCAAAACAAAATAGCTATCAAAATAAAAGAAAATTAGATGCCTTCTTTAAACAAATGTTACCGTTCCTAAAATCATATAATCATAAAATAAAGAGAACTAATTTTACAATTGGTAACAAGAATTTCTCATTAAAATTGACTATTTTTTCATCTTATTAATAATAAAAAATACAACGCATTTATTGTTGTTTTACAAGAGTGACTCACCACTTTTTTTCCCTATATATTTAACCTCTTAACTTAAAATTAAAAAAATAATTTTATATCTTATTATAATTTTTGTTATCCTAAATAGTATTTAGAAAAAAAAACAATTATTTCTTATTATAATAACAAAGGGCATATATAGCCTCGATGGGGGTGTATCAAGACATCGTAGGTTCACCTCGGAGTAGGCCTCAAGAGGCACATGGTAGGTGTAAACATGTTGAACCATAAAGTGATGCGATGGGTCGACGATTGATCGAACCCTCTAGACCCTTTTTGGCTATTATATATTGTGGTGGTGATAGTATAACAGTTATGGTTTCTTGGGTGATGAACTTTGCGTGTAGGGTGGCAGACGAGAGTGTTAAAGGTCGAGCGAGCTTTCCAAGGCCATGGGGTAGCTGGACCTCTGTGGAGTGTTCGAACTCTGGCATTGTGGCTTCTCTGTCGGGTTGGTGTGCGTTCATATGGAATCCTGGTTCGTTTGGAGGTTCTTCTCCCCTCTAGTGCATCAAGGTTGGTTATGCAGGGGGGAACCCCTAGTGTCATCGAAGGAGGGTTGTTTTAGTTTGGTGCTTACTCGATAGTCTCCAGGTTCTTGTTTCTACTTGGTTAAGGTCTTTTCCTATGTCGTGGTTGCTGGTAGTGGTTCGTAGCTCGACATTGCCCATTTCCTTGTGGAAGGAATGGCTTTGTCTGTGGCCACAATTTCTTCTGAAGATAACTCTCTCACAACCAGTCAGGGTCTGTGGTGGCACTTGCTTCTTCCAAGGCCTTTTGAAAAATTCCATGAAGGAGGGGGTGCTCCTGGTCATGAGGCAATGTATAATTCCTTTTTTATATGTCTCCTAGTTCTATATATTGAAGAATTGTGTGAGTCGTCAAGAGTGTAGTTGTATGGTTTTGGGCAGAGAATTATGACTAGCCCTCCTCTATTTCGCCTGTGGACTGATAGCGAATTAGTGTCATTCAAGGGATCCAGTGGAGTGATTCTTGTCCAATTTCATTTGGTGGCCTGACTTGGTAAGTGTTGTAGGGCCACAATGGGATGTGTGTGGCATTGTCCATGGTGGCTAGGGCGTTTGTAGGTAGTTGTTTCTTCCTAGGAGGTTGTACCCTCTCTGATCATTCTTGTTGACGGTATTCAGGAGTGGCAAGTCATGCCTCAACAACATGGGCACCCTTGTTGTGGAGGAGAGCATAAGGGCCATCCTGGACGAAAAAACATTGGCTTGAGCTCAACTTTAGAGGATGTGGTCAGCAGAGAATGGGAAGATGTGGTCAACAGAGAATGGCAGGATTAGGTCGCTCAAGCTCGTGAGTGTTCACTAGGTCGAGTGGAGGCTGCAAACTCATTGGAAATCATTGTAGATCCATTGAAAGTCATCTAGGCCAACATAGACATCATGAGAGATCACCAATATGAAGGGTAGAACAAATTGGTGGCCTATTTTAATGACATCCAATTCTTCCTCAATGAGACTTTGGTTTTGCTTCAGAGTATATGTCGCAATTAGATATGCCTTAATGATCACCTGTGTGATTTGGAGGCCCGAGTGGAGCACATTGATTTCCATATACATGAGCAGGTCAGATTCCATGCAGGTCCTCTTAGACTTCTGCCTCACCACCCTTTGTGACATGTTTATCTCAGGTTCTTCGTCTTTTTTGTCATCTTTTTGTAATGTAAGGTTAGTAAGCCTATAGGAAATAATGGTTATTTGGTTGCATCTTCTGTTATCTCTGGCACCCTTCGCTCTCCCCTATGTCTGTAGTGAAGCTAAAGGGACCATCCAGGCTAATTTTATACTATGGATTTCATGAATGATAATATAATGATGCTCTTTTGGCCAATAAAAAAATAAAAATCATATACTTCAAAATTATAAATTCACATCTTATTTATTTTTCTTAATTTAAAAACCCATTTTGTTTAACCAAGTGACACTTTTAACAATAATTTTTTATATTCAAAACATGCATAATTAGTATTCATATTGATACAATAATTTATTTATTTTTAAATTTAAAATTAAGTGTTTTTTTAACTTATATTATTCAAAATTAAATAATAAATAAACACAACAAAAAACTATTAACTTATAAATTCTATCACTAAAATTATAATTAAAATCTTACTTTTTTAAAGCATAAGTATAATTCATTATAAGTTTCATGATATTTAAAAATCATTATATAAACTCTATTATAGTATATTAGCCATATAACATTTTACTTTATACCACATATAAATTCAAGACATAATTATTATTGGTATATTATACTGGGACAATCATGATGTTAAACTCATTGTTTGATAAATCAAAATAATAAAACACAATAAAGTGATTTAATAGTTTTATGGTTTCTCATATGAGTAGAATGTTGTCTTTTTCCAATATGGAAAAATAGAGGATAGAATGATCAAACGATGTAGAGAAAACTAAGATTTAAAAGAATGAAACAAATGAACATGGACAAATGGGCCATGCGGCATGGTTCTACATAACCAAAAGTAAGTATATATTTAATAGACTTATTATATTCATATTGATTTACAAAATTATCCAACCTGTATGTTAAATTTTTTAGATCTCCCTACTTAATCAATAAACATAGTATATTTTGGTAGGAACTCAATAATTGAGATGTAAGGTGGATAAATTAATTGTTTACTCAACTACAAGGACTCACATAAATTTTGATGAGTAGTAGTAACTACTAAGTCTACATATTTACAATTTTACTCCTACATAAGTATTGAAGAAAACATAAATAATTGTTAAATACATTTTATTCCTTTACATTAATGGTAAGATACATCTTATATAATACAACACTTTTGGTTTTATATTTACAATATATATAGAATGTTTGATCGTGGTCTTTTATTTATATACATTATAATACAATTCATTCGCCGAATGAATTTCTGTTTCCTGTACTTTTGAATGGTTTATTATTAGAGTATTGGGTTTGATTTGGACAGGGCATGAAGTATGATAGGAAGCCACTATGTTTTCTTTTGTTATGCACATTAAAATTTGAGCAACAACGTTGCCCAATCGAATCACGAAATAATTGGTTTTCATCTTCATTAAAAATATTTGTTGAGTTTATCTCCCGATCAGGATGCGGGTCATTAGTCATGCCAGCTTGGGTGCAACCATGCGTAGTACCCGGGCACTTATTACCGTCGTCCCCCACATGCTCAAGGCAGGGGGTGCGGTGTCCTTCGGCATGAATGCCTGTTGGGGAAGTGGGCAAGGTGGCAGGATAGGAAATAAGGTAAGGTGGTGGAGTAGGCGAGGTCATTTGACATGCAATGCAGGAGTGAAAGGTTGTGGAGAAGGGTGGCGATACAGAGCAGAGGAAGGTCAACGGAATAGCAGGAACCCTTGTCGTGAACGAGCGCTTGCAGAAATCGGGTATGTAATTCGGCTTTTCCTCAGCATTGAATCTATGTTCTAGTTGGGGTTATGCTGGGGGGAAAGGAGGGGAAAGAGTCTGAAAATATGGGGAATTGAATGTTGTTGGTGGCAATGGGGGAGGAAATTGCTTGCCATGGCCTGGTTCTATGTCTATACTTTCTCCCAAATGGGTAAAAACCATGACTGCGGGGGGGAAGCGGGTTGCGGGGCTGTGAGATTCTATGCTTTGTAATAAAGGTCGGGGGGAAACTCGATAGAGGCACTACAATTCAAGAGGGGTCGAGGTTTGTAGAGAGTGGCAGGGGGAAGCTGATGGCAGGGCATTGTAGAAATTTTGAATAATATGACACTTATTCACAGAGATTATCCTGATTATACACTATTTGCGGAATGCATGCATAATACATAACCTCCTCTACGTTGATCATCAATTTGCAGAATCAAAACATTTGCATGCGCACATTGAAACATCAATCACGCATATCAACACAGTGTATCACGGGGAAAGCATACAGCTGAAAACCCCCAACTATCTGTATATTATATTGATTGAGAACATGTAACAATACATAGTATAATTCTCCTCACAAGTACTCAGTACTATCTCCACCTGTTACACACAAACTAGCTCAGATCTGAATCAATCACAGGTTCAAATCTCCTCCACTGCTTGCCTGCCTCCACTGCGCAATCATGCATGAGAATGTGAGAATAGATCTGATCCAAACTCATTTTCCCTTGACTTGTACCACGCAATCCTCATTGGCAATCTCCATCATTGATTGTGCAAATCTCATGCACAGTTATAGTCACAACTGATAGTAGTCTCCACCTCTAACACCTGTCTCCACTGAACTGTCCATGCACTGAGTTAACTGATGTATTCTTTAGTTGCTTTATGAGTTAATAATTATTGAATTAATTAATAATTAATTCACATCACTCATCACTAGTGTATTCTGCAGTTAGACTAAATACAACTAGTTCAACTAAGTCAAACTGAACACAACTCCATCAACTCCTCAATCAACTCCACCAAACTCAATCACTTGAGTTCTAACTGAAGTCCATCATGCAATAGCTCAACTGACCCATAAGAAAAGCGTATTTCCTTCTGACAGTTGCATGTGCCACATCCGTAGCTCGAACTGAAGTGCTCCAAGAGGATAAGATAATGTTTATAGTCCAAATATTATTAAGAGCTAATAATATTCGACTGTTCTATTTTTAGCCTGGCAGTCTAAAAATAGACTCCGCCCATATGTCTAAAAATAGAAGTCCGTCTATTTTTACCAACATGACCAATCATCCACAAATAGCATCCTGCAACTCATAGACCATGATCCATATGTCTAAAAATAGATTTTGCGCCAAAAATAGCCTGCGGGCCCACTTAGTGAAGGCAACTCCTTTCCACTATGCTCCATCATCTTGTTGAATTTTCAACACTCCCTCTCAACAAGATATGGATTATCTGCAACCCCTATCCTGCAACTCTGGAATGTTCTGCATGCAACACATTTCGATCCACATGCTCCAACAACACTTGAACAAAAACACTCCCATCTGACCACTCTGTTGGGCTAGGAACATACTTTGATGTTGAAGCTCTACCTGTTGCTGAAAAGTGCTCCCTCTATGACATCTGCGCTACTGCAACATCTCCATGCATCTCGCACCATTGCGCACCTCTCTGTTCCACCTAGCACTGTGCAAAACACTTGTGCCTCTCGCATTGCTGCAGCCTGCTAGCTATGCACTGTCCTGGGATTCCCTACACTGTCACTCTCTCTACCGCTCCATCTGCATCTGTCTCTACCCAATCAGTCAGTTCCTGCTACTCCACATCGGGGCTCCTGTAGCAAGGTCTCATCCAAGAGGTTGGGTACCTCAAGGATCCTACCCCTCCTCCTTGGGACGATCACTCTATATCGCCCCACCTCCTACCTGGAGGTATGGCTGCATGTGATCCCTTAGCCCACCTGGCTCGAAGTTTCCCCCTACTGGAGGTCTCTGCATGAGTAGATGTCTCTACTCGATCTCCTCTCAGCTTCCCTTGTTGTGGCTGCTCCACAACCTCCTGAAGCTGCTGCACCAATCGTGGCTCCTCCACAATCGTCTGAGACTTCTTCTGGCTCTGCATGTTGAGAGGTAATATACGATCCCTCTCAACCACCAAGTCTCCATTAGTTTCCTCGCTACTCAAGGCTTTGCATGCATCTTGAACCTCAAGAGCATATAGGTTCTTGATCCGTGAACCAATCTGCTTCACCTATCTAGTGATGATGTGTCTAAGGAAAACCTTTCCCTTACTGAAGATTACATCACAGCCTCTGTCTTCCAGCGTCGCGATCGACACCAAGTTTCTCTTCAGTCCTCGTACATACTTGACATCGGTCAAGGTAAGGCGAGCTCCATGCTCCCTTTGAAAAATAATTGTGCCTACACCTGAGACACTATACTTCTCATCATTACCCATCGCTATGAGTATCTAGAGATCTTTCTCCTCCAAAGTACTGAACAAACTCGTCACTGGTCATATGGAAAGAAGCTCCACTGTCAAGAAACCAACCACTTCCCACCATGGATGAAACCATGCATGCAAAGAGTGTGAAATCCAACTCAAACCGTGAGCACATGCCTTACCTTCAGATCCTTCCCCGGATCCCTTCTTGGATTTACTCCGTGGAAAATTTGCAGCATAATGGCCCACCTCATGAAAATGAAAGCATCGCACTTTTGATTTGTCAACCTTCTTCCCATCATTGGAAGAACTGGATTCAGAAAGAGAACCCTTCTCCTTCCCCTTATTTTCTTTGGCAGCCAAAGCACAATTTTCTTCATCAGATGCCTTTGATGAAGATCCGTCCCTGGTATTTCGCCTGATATCCTCTTGCACAAGATCCGACCAAAGTCTCTCCCATCCTGGCAATTTCTCCCGACCATTGACAAAGTCCTGATAGGAATGCCAACTCTTCGGAATACCAAGGAGAGCCAAGCTCACCAAGTCCTCATCATCGACAGTCACCCCCACACTTCCCAGCTCATACTCGTATTGGGTGAACTTCGTGAGATACTTGGGCATAATGTCTCCATTCTCACACTTAATGTTTCTGAGTTTATCCTTGAGCGCCAACTTCCTCTGGTCGCTCTTGCTTTGGAATAGATCTGTCAACACTTTCCACATCAAGTATGGAGAAGCCTTTCCATGCAGGCTGGATACAATGTGATCCTTCACGCCCTCCAACATAATCCTTCGACACTTTGTTGTCTTCTTTTGCCAAACCTCAACGTGAGCAGCATCAGTAGGCTTTGGGACCTCAGCCTCTATGAACTCCTTCAGCCCATTGTCATCTAACACCACCTCCATCCTGTCTTTCCATGCAATATAATTCGAGCTGCCTTCAAGAGCATACTCCAATCGCAATCCGTTGAAAGACATTTCAACTTTGACACCAAGAAAACACTACTGCAAATTCGAATTCCACCAGCTCAAAACTCAACCGCTTCTGATCTAAAATTCGTGAGAACAAAGTATTTCTCGTATAGAGATTGACTGTATGGGCTTTTACCGGATATCTCACCTTCCAAAAGAAGGATGAATCTAGAGGCTACTTGGCCCAATTACAAACTCTGCCTGAAGAAATAAAATGTAAAGACTTTCTGAATAATAGATCTGATGATCAACTCTGCTCTGATACCATGTAGAAATTTTGAATAATATGACACCTATTCACAGATATTATCCTGATTATACACTATTTGCGGAATGCATGCATAATACATAACCTCCTCTACGTTGATCATCAATTTGCAGAATCAAAACATTCGCATGTGCACATTGAAACATCAATCACACATATCAACACAGTGTATCACGGGGAAAGCATACAGCTGAAAACCCCCAACTATTTGTATATTATATTGATTGAGAACATGTAACAATACATAGTACAATACTCCTCACAAGTACTCAGTACTATCTCCACGTGTTACACACAAACTAGCTCAGATCTGAATCAATCACAGGTTCAAATCTCCTATGTTGCTTGCCTGCCTCCACTGCGCAATCCTGCATGAGAATGTGAGAATAGATCTGATCCAAACTCGTTTTCCCTTGACTTGTACCACGCAATCCTCATTGGAAATTTGTGGGCTCCAGTATTTGCAGCAATAATGCTACAACTCCTGGGACTCCCTTCTTTACTCTTATCAACCCGGTAGTTCGTAACAAACTTGGAAGCGACGGTGTTGTATGCACAAGTACTAGCTCTTGCCGCAACTATCACTTGGTCAGCTGGCACAAGTCCGCTAGGAGCTTAAGCCAACTTCTATGAGCTCTGAGAAGAAGCTTTTTAACTAATGGACGAAAGCTAACTAAAAGAAGGCTAACCTACTTGCAGAAAGAAACTGGAACGCTGAAAGGAAACGTAAACCCTAGCAAACCCTAATTTTACCAGCTAACCCTACTGATGTAAGAAAGAGGATGCAAGCTACTGAAAGAGATGCCATTGACTTCTAGGAAGGTAAAATGCATGTTTCTAAGCTACTTCTACAGTAACATCTGAAAAAAACATCTTTTTGTATTTTTGAATAAGTTGTCAGAATTATCATGCATGTGCTTTGATTGTTTTGACTTTGCAGAGGTGGATTGGTGAGAGGAAATGCTTGCAAGAGGTTGGGAAGATTAGAAGGGGGCCTAAGGGGTCCCTATCACCCTTCCAGAGAGTTTCACCAAGTTTGGCTATCAATAAACCGCTTCCGTGAGCTTCTACAGGAAGTCTGCAGGGGTTCTACAGGATGTTCAGAAATTTGGATGGTGGATGGAGAGAGAAAGGTGGAGAAGTGAGTATGGAGGTAGGATAAGGGTGTGGGGAAGTCCAGGACATGGTGGATGGAGCTGAGGAGAGATGAGGGTGGCTAGATTTGTTCAAGGAGGAGTGGAGCAATGTTGCACAAAAATATGGAAACTAGGTCAAGGTGTAGCAAATATGAGGCAAGTATCAGAGGTAGGGGATGGAGCAGATGGGATTGATGGAGTACGGGTAGATGGAGAGGTGTTATAGGTTCTCTGCAAGTTACTTCTCAAACTGAACAAACAATGACTTGGAAAACCAGTGACTTAGCTACTTTATTCTAATATGGCCTAAGTAACAGCAAAGGAAATGAACAGAAGTTTATTTGCAATGAAATCACGTGAAATAGTTATGAAAACTGACCAATCATGAATCTGAATGCTTAACCACAACTGGTATCAACTTCTGTAGATGAGAATCTAACACTAATGATTGCATGGTGAGGCAATGACAGTGTTTTTGTTGGCAGCAAGGTCACCTTTGTCTCAGCTCATGATCCCGCTGAGGGAGAGGTGATATCAGAGGTGCTTGATGGCCTTTTTCTGAAGATCTTCCCTGTTACTAACCTATCAACTCAATTTGAACATAAAAAGCCTTTCTAATCATCAACAATGACCTAGGTAACCAGCAAGATTTTAATCTACTTAACAGAAATTATTTTGCAAAGACATGCAAAGCAAATAACAGTACATAAAGGAATCCTTGGCACTTGGGTTGGGCCTAACCCCAAGGGCTACAGGCTCCTAAAGAACTCAGAATTGATGCCAAGTAAAGCTGCTCTTCATTCCTAAAAAATAATCATGTCACAAGAAAGTTGTACAGCAGTAGCTACAAAAATGAGCTGAAACAATGATAGCACTATAGTGCAAAACCCAACAGTTCCAAAAGTAAACTACGAAGGTTGAAGCCTTCCTATTTATGCATTACGAGGGTCCTAGCAGCCCTCCTTAACTCAATGGGCTCGGCTATTCAAACTGCCAGTAAAAAGTCACTCTTCACAACGCTGCTCGGTTGCCTTTAGGATTCGTTTTGATGGCCCGCTGAGCTCCGAGTTGAGGGTGGAGGTTTCGAGGAAGGGCCAGTTAATGCAAGAGACACCCTTCCTACGAATCCTCACCCTTGTTCCTTCATGCTTGGCTATCACCTGGCTAATAATTGCTTGACCTTGTTCCAAAATTTGTCCAAGAAACCTGAAATAACCACATATTAGCCTCCTTGGTAAAGTGACCACCCTTATTCATTCAAATAACATAAACATACTCAAAAAACATGCATAGTCTATGAAAAATGGTGGATTGATGAAGAACATCAAGAAAAATGAGCCCAATAAGTTACCCATTTTTGGGGTTCATCATCACCCTCCTACTAAATGGGTTGCTCATCCTTGGAGCAACTAATCTAGCTCATCATTCTTTATAGCTGTGACCGCCTCCCTCACATTCCAAGCCTCTGCGGTGATATCTTCTTGCCGGTCGTGAAATCCTGCTTTCGTTTCCACTTCCTCCCACTGTCTGTTTTCCTCCTCTTCCTTAACTCCTTATATCAATCCCAAAAGCAAGGGAGGACTGAATTTCAGGCCGATCCAATTGGCCTGCAGATTTTGCATAAAATGTTTGTAGAGAGGTACCCTCGCCAAGGCCTCCCTCATCCTGGTTGGAGAGTAGTATTCTCTTATCTTCAAGCTGTGAGGCAGTGTATTCCACCGCCTTGTGCAGGCATGAAGGCAGTTATCCCTCAACAGTCTCTCCATGTCCTCAAAGTGGGCAATAGCTTGAGCTTGTTGCTTAATATATTCTGGTAAATCCTGAGGGTTGTTGGCCAAGTGCTGGTGGGTGCTTATCACTGCTGAGGGGTCGTCTGGCTCTGCTCAGATCATTAGTGGCTCACTATGTTCCCTGTTCATAATACTAGGGACCTCTGCTGCTCTTTTTTCCTCATGTATCATCCAAGAGGCCATGGCCATAAGTTGGACATCTCCTACCACAGTGTTGGGATCCCATGAATTCATGTTTGGAAGGTCTAATTTGTGCAAATAAAACTCTGCTAAATTAGCCTTGTCCTCTGAGGAGCTACTGTCACCTAAAGCTACAAATTGATGATAATTTTGAAATGGAGTGATGCCCCTTTGGGCCAAGGTGTTAATCTGAAACTACAACCACTGATCCTTAAGGTATAGGGAATATGATTTGGCAGGCTGCCTACACTGCAGAGCTTCCATCTCCCAGCTGGCCATGCAGGCCAGTTGGGCCTCATTTTCTTGTACCTGTTGTTTCAGAGACTGTATCTCCTAGCCTTCTTGCAAGTCCCTCTCCTGTAGCTGTCTAGTTAGTGTCTCAATTTCATCCTGCAACCCATCTCTTCTCTGTTGTCCATCAGGGGTTTCTTTTTCTGTTGCGGGCTCCTCTTATTGTTGTTGTTCTCCCAAGATGTGAGGCCTGTCTTCCTTGTGTTGTCCCTGTAGCTATAACTGCTATTTAAGCAGCTCGTTTTATTCCTGTAGCTTGACCCGCTAGCTGCTTTCCACATGTCGTACCATAGCCAATTCCTTTCTCGCCTCTTTGAGTTGTTTCTCCAGGGGACCTATATCAGCCACACCCTTGTACTTAGCGATCTTCATCCAAGTGTGGGTCCTCACTCTCTCTTCTTCTAGTGCAAGGAAAAGTGGCACTGCGAATTTTTGGGGAATGATCTCTCCGCCCTCTAGCAAGTTATAGTAGGAGCCCAAGCTGGGCTGGGCGCTAGGTTCCACAATGTTCTCCACCTTTTCTTCCTCCTGTGGTGATTTAGCTCCCTCTCCTTCCATTTCTCCGGTCTCCTTTAGCCTAGCCAGTGTTTCCTGTAGAACAGTCTCAACATCCTGTAGAGAGGTCTTTGTGTCCAACATTTTCATCCTTTCTCTCCAGGTGGATGTTTTTGGGCTTCCCCGTTCATAGGTGATGGATGCCTTTGAAAGTGACCTTTCCTTTTGCTTAGCTGGGGTGTCCACAATTGTAATTGGCTCCTTTGATTGTGGCCGGGGTCTGCCAGTTTTTATTCGCATGCTCCTTCTGGCCTTAAAATACATGGAAGGCTCCCTTTTTCGCTTCCCTTTTTGCTTTGGAGATGTGCTTAGGGTAGCCAGCACTACTGCCGCCTCCCTGGCCAAAATCTCAGGCGATTTCTCCCTTTGTTGCTCCGTTTCCAGACTTCCTGTAGAAAGTCCTATGTCAACTGTTTTCATGCTTCCTGTAGAAACAATTTTCATGCTTCCTGTAGAAACTGTTGCAACTGTTTCGGTCTGCTTGGCTGGATGTGTCTTTCCTTTTAATTTCTGTGTGGTTGCCTTGGTTGTGCCCTCCTTGGTTTGGACTTTTTCAGTCCTCTCTGCTCTACTCTGCAATCATTTCTCCCTTGGTGTTTGTGCCTTTTTCCAACCCACAGTTTTGGGCTCAGCAACTTGGCCTTTCCCTTGCTTCTCTTCTTGTTCTTTTTGTGGTGGTCTGTCCTATGTTTCTTTACCACTGGCTTTCTCTTCTGCCTTAGTGGGTTCCCTTTCTTCACTGCTGGATGAAGTGAGTTCCTTGGACAGAATTCAAATATCATCATCCCTGGACATGTTGCGGAAAATCTCCCAGGAGAGAGGGACAGTGTAGGTATGGAGGGCATCTTCCACTAGAAGCTTGATAAGCCCATGATGGGCTAGCTGATCCGGTGTCCCTTCCTTCAATTTTGTGCCACACTCAATTAATGATTGCAGGAGAAAGTAGGGGATGCTTAACTTCTGTTCTGGAGGTAAATCCATCCCATGTCTGAGTTCACTCAACAATCGGAAGTGATAGTCGTAGACAATACTGAACTGCCCCTCATAGGTAATGTATTTCATGATCTGAAAGATGACTTCGCTCCAAAAAGGATGTAGGCTGGCTCTCCGGACCCCGTTCTTGTCTTCTACAAACTGTTCCTCTGGTAGGAAGAATTATTTCTTGGCTTTTTGGCCCAATGCCCTCTCCTCTTTGCTCCAGGGTATCCCTAATGGCAGATCAGTAACTCGACTAATGAGTTGTGGGGTAAGCTTTAGGGTCAACCCTCTGAAATTCACAGTGGCCAGTGTCTTTGATTTAGGCTACAGGGACATTAAGAACTCCTCCGTTATCTCATCGTCATGACCTTGAATTCTGTCACAAAAGGTCATCCAATTGGCACGGGTGAAGAGGTTCACCACCTTAGGATGTTCACGCAATTTTCTGGAATCCGAGGGTTCCTTCCTGATAAACCCCCTGGCATGGTGAGAGTGCTCTATTTTGTGCTCTGAGCAGAGAGGACTTGCTGTTTTATGGTTTCCTCCTTCGAGCTTGAAGACAATATCTCTCAGGTGTTTATGTTTTAACCTTGCACCAATTCCCTGGTTTTAGAAACTCGACTGTCTGTGTATAAAAGGAAGACTTGGGTTTCCCCAGATAGAGTGCAGAGCTCACTTTCCACCCCCAGCATACATATAACCATGTAAAATTCACATTTTTCCTACACAGGTTAGCCCTGACAGTGCTTTATCTTTTCTACAGGAAGGATTTTCTTAACAAGAACCGTGGAGGAAAACTTGGACGCAAAACCAACAAAGAAATTCCGTGCAACCACAAGTAAACTGCTATTTTTGACTCATAGGCAGACTTGTCTCTAACCCTCCAATTCTAGGCAACTAAATTCACCATGTTTTCGAAATATACCATGCATGGAGTGTTTTCGAGCCTACCTCTCTCGGAACTCCAAATTTGACAAAGAAAAGTCCAGACTTCTCTGCTCCAGAAGGCTATGTTGTATTTCCTGTAGAGCCTCTTCTTGTAGAACGCTTTGCTGGCTTTTGTAGGATGTCACGACACTTTTGAATGAGCCTAGGACGCGGGAGAATTTTGGAACAGGCTGAAAAGCTCGGGCTAACAGACTGCAGAGGAGGAGGATGCGTACTTCGCTGAGAACGGTTACAAGTGCAAATGAACAACGGTTAACGCAAGTGTTCGCCCGAGCATTTTTGAATTACGACGTAATTCGTGGCGAGGGGGTGAGGTGGCTAGGCCGATCCATTAGCCAACGTCACGACCATCATTCCTCTGCGTGTCCCTGACTGCCATTACCTTTACTTTGCCATTAACCGTCACCACCACTACCAATCCCACTGATTCTCCCCGACTGGACACTTCCCACGTGTCGATTGCACATCTCCTTGGAAAATTCGAACGTAACCGAGCTTGTTCGGATCCCACGAAGTCATTCGACTGACTGTGGGTGGCCAGTTGACTGGCCATCGAATTCATTCAATCTGAACCATTTCACAGACATGCAATTTTCGAAATATAGTCTATGCAATTTGATGAATAAGGTTAGACACTTACCTGTGTGGTCGTGGATGTGTTTTACAGGCTTCGGGACTTGGAACGACTGCTTCGCTCGCTGCTGCTTTGTGCACAGGTGCTGGAACTCCTTCTTTCATTAGTTGATGCTATATGCACAACTTTGGAACCCGATCCTTGGTTGGCAATGCTGCATGCACAGGTGGTGTTTGGTTTCAGTCGTCGAGGATGTTTTCACGTCCAGGAGGAGCCTTTTTACATGTTTCTTTTTGTTGGTTTCGGTTGCCCCTGCCTCTAGAGTATGTCTTCCAGAGGGATCAACTGCTATAGGACTCCTGTAGGATGTCCTATAGCTGCTTCTCCTCCTGGGATGCAGGCTAAACGAGCAGGGCTGAATTCGCTGATGAAGAGTCCAGATGGAGCTTGAACAGGTAAAGTGTGCGGGCCTTCGCTGCTTGATTTGTCATTAGAAAATTTTCTGTCCATCTGAAGAAAACACGATTTCATGTATGACTGCAGGAACACATAAGTGGTTGCAATGGTGGTGGAAAGAGATGAAACAGGTGATGGATGGAAGAGAGGGGTGGTTGTAGGCCTAACCAATAGACTCCAAGCTTCAAATCCCTTTCCAAGATCAAATTTGGCCTGCCCGAATGCTCTACAGGATGTTTCCTGTAGAAACGCAGAACTTCCTGTAGAAAGCCCAAAACTTCCTGTAGGAGGTGGAATCTCGACCCGAATGTGATCAAATCCTGCGAAAAGCGAGTGGCCATGGAGGGAGTGTTTGTAAGGATGTCCTGTAGCCTGGTACAGACCCTTCTCCTCATTTTGCGTGACCTTCTTTATCTGCAATGTATTCCCTGCAACCTACAATAATTTTACAGAGATTAGGCCTGTTTCTTTTTTCTCTTTTTTTTTTTTTTTTTTTTTTTTTTTTTTTTTCTTGAGAGACAGTTGGGGCGCCTCCATGAGGTTTTCACCCCCACTATCTGTCTTGGGCGCCTCAGAGAGGTTTTCACCCAAAGATATTTTTTATTCCATTTCTTTATTTTTTGAGAGACAGCTGGGGCGCCTCCATGAGGTTTTCACCCTCACTATCTGCCTTGGGCGCCTCAGAGAGATTTTCACCCAAGGATCTTTTTATTCCCTTTTTTTTTTTTTTTTTTGATGATCAAGGTGTGGGTGGAATAGAGGTAGAGCCCTGCTCTACTACCAACACTGATTTTTCCAAAGTTTCAATGAACTCCTGCCTTGAAAGGGGGTTCTTATAGATTTTCAATCGATGCCCATTGACAAGCATGGGGATGGCTTCTTCATCAATGGAGGATTGAACCATTTTCATTGCATTTTTCCACTGTATATGGTCCTAACCATTTTGTCCTCAGCTTCCCTTTGAAATCCTTGTACCTTGAGTCATACAACAACGCCCAATCTCCCGGCTGGAATCGCTTTTCACTAAGGTGCTGGTCATGCCATATCTTCCTCTGGAGTTGAACTACTTCTGAGTGGAGGAGGGCCTGCATTCTGTGTTCATCTAATCCATTCAGCTACAGTAATATTTCACGTTGAGCATGGCTGAGATCTAAGTCCAGCTGAGCTGCCACCTTCAATGTGTTGTACTCGAACTCTATGGACAGCAGAGCTTTCTTCTTGTAGACCAGCTCATAAGGTGTGAAACCTGTTGTAGTCTTCCAAGTGGTGTTGTAGGCCCAGGTGGCCTCAACTAGGTGATCTGCCCAATCCTTTCTACTGTTGCTCACCACCTTAGTCAAAATCCCTTCCAATTCTCTATTAGTGACTTCCACCTGCCCATTTTCTTGTGGATGATATGGGGTGGAAGTCATGTGCTTGATCTTGTGATGAGTGAGCAAGTCTTCAATCAGGTTAGAGGTGAACTGGCTTCTTTGATTGGTGACTAACTCTCTTGGGTAGCCAAACTTGTAGAAGATATTTTCCCTTAAAAACTTAGCCACCTTTTCTTCTGTTGCTTCTTTCACTGCCTTTGTTTCTGCCCACTTTGTCAAATAGTCGGTGCACACAATGATGTAAGACCTTTTCTTTGAAGGAGGGTTGATAAGACCCAAAAAATCCGTGCTCCACTTCTCAAATGGCTCGAAGGTCACTTGAGGTTGGAGAGGCATTTCATCCCTTAGAGTCGGTTTTCCCATCCTCTAACATCAGTCACACTCGCTGATCTATCTTTTGACATCTTGGTGAAGAGTAGGCCAATAGTAGCCTGCCTGTAGAATTTTGAAGGCAGTCCTTTTTGCTGCAAAGTGGCCTCCATAGGGCCCATCGTGACAGGTTAGGAGGATGTCAAAGACTTCCTCCTCCCTAACACAATGCCTCAAGATCTAATCTGGGCCAAGTTTGAACAGGTTGCCCCTAATCCAAGTGAACAGGGCACTCTTTCTCACAATTCTGCTCTTCTCCTTTGAGGATAGATGCGGAGGGAACTGTGTTGAGACCAAGTAATTTGCTATATCAACAAACCATGGAGAGAGTACTGAGATAGCAAACAGATGTTCTTCTGGCATCTGGTCATCCACTGTCCCTTCTTCACCTGCAGGAAAATCCAATCTAGACAAGAAGTCAGCAACAACATTTTCCTTACCTGGCTTGTCAAAAATAGTCAAATCAAATTGCTGCAACAAAAGTAACCATCTAATGATAAGAGCATTGACATCAGGCTTATTCATTAAATATCTAACCGCAGCATGATCAGTGTATACAAATGTTTGATAACCAGTGATGTAGTGTTTGAACTTGTTTAGGGAATGGGCTATAGCTAGGAATTATTTCTCGGTTACAATATAGTTCATTTCTGCCTTGGACAGGTTTTTGCTGACGAAGTATATGGCATATGGTAGTTTCTCCTCAACTTGTCCTAAGGCTGCCCCTATGGCTTTGTTCGAGGCATCAGTGTGGATGTGGAAAGGTAGGGCCCAGTTTGGACCTCTTAAGATCGGGGCGGACACCAGCTTATCTTTCAACTCTTCCAGAGCCCCCTGACAGTCGTCAGTCCATTTGAACTCAACATCTTTTCCTAAGAGGCCAAACAATGGCGAGGCTAGCTTACTGAAATCTTTAATGAATCTTCTATAATATCCTGCTAAGCCTAGGAAACTCCGAACATCTCTCACCTTTTGAGGAGGTGGGACCTTTTGGATGATAGCAATCTTGTTATGATCCACCTATAATCCTTGCTGGGAAATTATATGGCCTAGCACAGTCCCTTCGGTCATCAGGAATTCGCATTTTTCAGGACTGAGGGACAGGTTCATCTCAATACACTTGGTTAAGACTTTTCCCAGGTTAGTCAATGCTTCTCAGAAGTTTGACCCATAAGGAGTAAAGTCATCCATATAGATTTCTACCAAGTTGATGAGCCTCAAATTGGGTAACTTATTGGGCTCATTTTGCCTAATTGTCCTTGTTCAATCCTCCATTTTTCATAGATTATGCATGTTGTTTTAGTATGTTTATGTTATTTGAACGAAAAAGGGTGGTCACTCTACCAAGGAGGCTAATACGTGGTCATTTCAGGTTTTTTGGACAAATTTTGGAGCAAAACCAAGCAATTATGGCCCAGGTGACAGCCAAGCTTGAGGTGAGGATTCATAAGGAGGTTGTCTCTGGAATTAAATGCCCCTTCCTCGAAATCTCCACCCTCAACTCCGAGCTCAACAGGTCACCAAAACGAGTTCTAAAGGCAGCCGAGCAGCGTTGGGAAAAGTGACTGTTTACTAGCAGTTGGAACAGCCGAGTCCCTTGAATTTAGGAGGGCTGCTAGGTCCCTCGTAGTGTATAAATAGGAAGGCCTCAGCCTTCGTAGTTTACTTTTGGAACTGTTGGTATTTGCACTATAGTGCTATCATTTTCTCAGCTTGTTTTCTTGTAGATACTGCTATATAACTTTCTTGTGATGATTATTTTTGAGTAATGAGAAGCAGCATTACTTGGCATCAGATCTGAGTCCTTTATAGAAGCCTGTAGCTCTTGGGGTTTGGCCCAACCCAAGTGCTAAGGCCTCCTTTATGTATTGTTATTTGTACTTTATGTATTTGCAAAATCATTTTTGTTAAGTAGATTAAATCTCGATGATTAACGAGGTCACTGTTGATGATTAGAAAGACTTTTGATGTTCAGATTGAGTTGATAGGTTATTAACAAGGAAAAGCTTCAGAAAAGGGCCATCAAACACCTCTGGTTCCACCTCTCCTTCAATGGGATCAGGAGTTGGGATCAAGGTGACCTTGCTACCCAAAAAAACACTGACTTTGCTCTGCCATGCAATCATTAGTGTTAGATTTTCATTTGCAGAAGTTGGTTACATGTTCACATTCTTGAATGCTTCGTTGCATAGCTAATATACATGGTTTCCTTGCAAATAAAACTTCTGTTCATTCTCTTTACTATTAGCTAGATCAGATTAGGTCAACGTAACTAGGTCTCATATTTTACAAGTCTTCGTTGGTTCAGTTGGAAAAACAACTTGCAGAGCACCTATACCACTTCTCTATCTGCCCATACTTCATCAATCCCATCTGATCCATTCCCTAACTCGGGTTCTTGCCTCACGTTTGCCATTCGCTCACATAACCCTAATTTTTGTGCAACATTGCTTCAATCCTCCTTGAACAAATCCAGCCATCTACATCTTTCCTCAACTCCACCCACCAAGTCCTGAACCACCTAAAACCCTTATCCTACTTCCATACTCACCCCTTCACCTTCCCCTTTCCATCCATCCTCCAAAATCCCATTTCTGAACAACCTGTAGAAAATTACAGACATCCTGTAGAACCCCTGCAGACTTCCTGTAGAGGCTCACGAATGAGGTTTCTTGATAGCAAAACTCGGTGAAACTCTCTGGAAGGGTGTTAGGGACCCCTTAGGCCCTCTCTGAAACTTCCCGACCTCCTCCAAGCATTTCCTCTCGCCAATCCACCTCTGCACAATCAAAACAGTCAAATTGCATGCATGATAATTCTGGCAACTTATTAAAAAATACAGAAAGATGTTTTTTTCAGATGTTACTATAGAAGTAGCTTAGATACATGTATTTACCTTCCTAGAAGTCAATGGCATCTCTTTCAGTAGCTTGCATCCTCTTTCTTGCATCAGTAGGGCTAGCTGGTAAAATTAGGGTTTGCTAGGGTTTACGATTCATTTCAGCTTTCCAGTTTCCTTCTGCAAGTAGATCAACCTTCTTTGAGTTAGCTTTCATCCATCAGTTAAAAAGATTCTTCTCAGAGCTCATAGAAGTTGGCTTAAGCTCCTAGTGGACGTGTGCTAGCTGACCAAGTGACAGCTGTGACAGGAGCTAGTACTTGTGCACACAACACCGTCGCTTCCAAGTTTGTTATGAACTACCAGGTTGATAAAAGTAAAGAAGGGAGTCCCAGGAGTTGTAGAATTATTGCTTCAATACTGGAGCTCACCACAAGTCGTGGACCAACTCAGAAAATATGCTCAATACTGCTCTCTGGAAAGTAGCAGGACCATTGCATAGCCCAAAGGGAAGGACTCAGTAGGCAAAGGTACCCCATGGACAAGTGAAGGTGGTTTTATCTTGGTCGTCTGGGCTGATTTGGATCTGATTATACCCGTTGAACCCATCTAGGAAAGAGAAGAACTTCTTCCCTGCCAGTCCATCCAACACTTGATCTATGAAAGGCAAAAGGAAATGGTCTTTCTTGGTGGCTTTGTTAAGTTCTCGGTAATCTACACATATTCTCCACTTCCCGTTCTTCTTGGGCACAAGCACTAGAGGTGAGACCCACTCACTGTCGGAGATGGGGTAGATGAATCCTGCATCCAACAATTTTTGCAATTATTCTTTGACAATGTATTTAAGGGCTGAATTCATTCTCCTCTGAGGCTGCCTGACTGGTTTACAATCTTCTTTAATGTAAATGTGATGGGTACAGACCAAAGGATGGACTCCTTTCATCTCCTTATAGCTCCAAGCGAAAACATCCAGATGATTGTTCAGTAAGCTACACAGCTCCTTCTCCTGGGAGGGAGATAGGGAGGCACTGATCTTTAAGGTTATTTCGGGGCCAAATTCCACATTCTTAACTCTGGGAGAGGTCGGATCAGTCACATAGAGGTCCACTAAAGCGTTGGCTTGGGTATCTTCCACCAATTCCTCTAAGGACAGTGCACTGGGAGGTGGATTTTGAATCAAATTCTCAATCAAGTCATCCTCGGTTTGAGGGCCTCCCCTAGTGGTTTCTACTATGCACAATGGTGCAGAGTAGACCTCATCCTCATCTCCCTCTTCCAACCAGAGTGGTAAGTCATGTTCTAGCAGAGGTTGGGCAGGAGGGTATAGGACTAACTGCTTGGACATAGGCCCATTCTTGATGGTCATGCTTCCAGCTCGACAACTGATGTAAGCATCCGCAGTGGCTAACTAAGGCCTTCCCAAAATGAGGGGGTATCCAGTGAGCTTTGCCTTTGGCTGAAGGACCAATAAGTCCGCAGGGTACTCCCAAGAGTCAACAGAGACCAAGACATCTTCCACAATCCCTTCGGGAGTCAGTGGAGCGATCTGCTAACTACATGACTGTCAAGGTCTTCCTTAAGGAACTCTGAAGGTTGAGTTTAAGCATGGTGTCCCTGGTCACCGCATTAATGGCAGCCCCTAGATCAATCAAGGTATGAGGGATTATGGTGCCATTGATGTGGACATCAACTATAGGATTCCCAGGGTCCAAATACTTTGGACAAATTACTTGCCCCAACATTAGATCAGACAGTTGTCCTATGACATTGATAGTCGAGGCAGCTCTCTTTCGCCTACCTGGGTGCCTGAAACACTTCTCCTTAATCAATTTGTTGTATATTGGTACATCTTTTATGGCCTGGAGAAATGGTATTTTGACACACAACTGTTTAAGTTCTCCCAGAAGTTCAGTCTCCTCTAGGTTTGGTTGCGTGGTTACTGTTAGTCACTCAGGAAAGGGTGGAATAACTTTGGGTTCACTTTCCTGTTTCTCTTCCTCGTCCTCTGGGGGAGGAGGTTGGCAATCTGGAAGGACCTTCCCAGATCGGAGGTTGATCTCCTAGATCCCCATAGCATAGGTAGGGCATGTTTTCTCCCTAGTGTATACCTGCTAGGCCTGTCTGTTGTTGGGGTTCGGGTTCAGTTGAGCAGGCATCTGGGGTTGTCTTGGAGGAGCAGGAGGTAATGGTTGTGGCTGAGCCAGTGGTGGAGGAAGAATGGTGGGAGAAGAGTTGTATTGGGGCCTCCACCCCGGTTGAGGTGCATTCCACTGAGGTTGTGGCTAGACATGTGAGTGAAACGAATGAGCAGTGGGTTGAGTATGATATTGAGATGGGTAAGACCACGGAGGAGGTGTGGACCAGGAAGGATGAGTAGGGGGACCCCAAGATGGTATGTGAGCAGATTGGTTGGGGCTATAATAAGCTTGGGATGTCCCTTGAATCCCATGTTGGTAAGGTCTGGGCCCATGCGGCCTCCTTTGGTTGAGGAGGTAGAGAGGTTCAGTGGTTGCCTCAGTCCCTTGGTACATGGCTTTAAATCCGGGTAAGGTTGGGAATTGGTTTGTGGGGTGGTCTTCCTCACAAACGAAACATACCTCTACTGAGTGTAATGGACACTCGTTCTTCGGGTGATTCCTCGTACATCTGGGACAGAAAATGGCCAAAGCCCTCTCAGCTTCCTCTTTCTTTTGTGGGATTCGGAAAGTATCAAGTTGCATGGCAATGGTCTGTCTCACCTCACTTTTGAGGTTTTCCATCTGATTAGCAAAATCATGCTTGGAGAAGGCGGTACTAGCTGAAAGCAGATTCCCCCTACCTCTTTTCCGGGCTGCCCTAGAATGGTTTCTAAACACAGTCTTTATGTCTTCATAAGGTAGTTGGTAGATGTCCCCTCCAGCTAGAAAATGGAGGGTATCTAGAAGGTCTTCAGGGACTCTTTGGAGCAGCACCAACTTTAGAGATTCAGGGTCAAGTGTGCACCTGATCTGTTTATAGCTAAGTTAGAACCTTTCCTCATAGTCTTCTAAGGACTCATCATTTCCCATGGTCATCTGGAAGATTTATCCCTTTGTTTCCTTGGACCTACAGTAGTCCCGGTATTTGTTGTTAAAGGCTTGCTGCATCTGAGCCCAAGTGGTGATACTGTTTCCAGGTAACCCCATGAACCAACGGAGTGCTGCATCCTTGAGGGTAGAAGGAAAGAGTTTCAACTTTTGCTCGTCCTCAGCATAGTCATAAGTTCGGCAAAGGACAAAAAACTCAAATAGGAAGGTATTAGGGTCTTCATTGGTCAATCCATGGAAATGAGGTAAGGTTGAGGGACTTATGTTTTTCATCTTCATGTCCCCGTTGGTCTCTCGGATGGGGAAGGTACCTTCTATTCTCTCATCATCTTTCCTACCGTTTCTGTTTTTAGCCATGGTCTCAAAAGGAATGTTTTCTTGCTCTTCTTCTTTTATAAGATCTTCGTATATCTTAGGAGGTTCACCTATAGGTTCTTCTGGGTCACTGCCACCAAAGAAGAGAGAAGGGTGACTCAGTGAAGTGGTGGGGGTGTTGGGTAGGAATTTTCTGGTATTATCTATGTTCCTATGAGGCATGAAAAGATTTTTGGTTGCTTTTGCTTTTTTTCTGCTTGTACTTGCAAAACTAAAACAGATGGAATTGAAACTAACTAAAATCTATCTTGTGGAAATGAAAATGCGGAATTGAAATGAAAGCAGGAAAGGACTAATATATTTTGTTGAAATCAAATTGCAGGAATGAAATGCTAGACTACGCTTGCATAATTGAAATTGCAGAATTGAAAGGCTAATCTATGAAAGCACGAAATGTCTAATTTACTTTTGCAAAATGAAATTGCAGAATGGAACTGAAATAAACTACTTAGTAGAAGGTTGAGGTAAAAAATATAAGAAAAGCAGCAATCACAAATACTCTGACGCTTCCCTGGCAGCGTCACCAAAAATATGGTGGGCTCCAGTATTACAGCAATAATGCTGCAACTCCTGGAGCTCCCTTCTTTACTCTTATCAACCCAATAGTTCGTAACAAAATTGGAAGCGATGGTGTTGTATGCACAAGTACTAGCTCTTGCCACAGCTGTCACTTGGTCAGTTGGCACAAGTCCATTAGGAGCTTAAGCCAACTTCTATGAGCTCTGAGAAGAAGCTTTTTAACTGATGGACAAAAGCTAACTCAAAGAAGGCTAACCTACTTGCAAAAAGAAATTGGAAAGCTGAAAGGAAACGTAAACCCTAGCAAACCCTAATTTTACCAGCTAGCCCTACTGATGCAAGAAAGAGGATACAAGCTACTGAAAGAGATGCCATTGACTTCTAGGAAGGTAAAATGCATGTGTCTAAGCTACTTCTGCAGTAACATCTGAAAAAACATCTTTTTGTATTTTTGAATAAGTTGTCGGAATTATCATGCATGTGCTTTAACTGTTTTGACTTTGCAGAGGTGGATTGGCGAGAGGAAATGCTTGCAAGAGGTTGGGAAGGTTAGAAGGGGGCCTAAGGGGTCCCTAGCACCCTTCCAGAGAGTTTCACCGAGTTTGGCTATCAAGAAACCGCTTTCGTGAGCTTCTACAGGAAGTCTGCAAGGGTTCTACAGGATGTTCTGTATTTTCTACAGGATGTTTAGAAATGGGATTTTGGAGGGTGGATGGAGAGAGAAAGGTGGAGAAGTGAGTATGGAGGTAAGATAAGGGTGTGGGGAGGTCCAGGACTTGGTGGATGGAGCTGAGGAGAGATGAGGATGGCTGGATTTGTTCAAGGAGGAGTGGATCAATGTTGCAAAAAAATATGGAAACTAGGTCAAGGTGTAGCAAATATGAGGCAAGAATCAGAGGTAGGGGATGGAGCAGATGGGATTGATGGAGTATGGGTAGATGGAGAGGTGTTACAGGTGCTCTGCAAGTTACTTCTCAAACTGAACAAACAATGACTTGGAAAACCAATGACCTAGCTACTATATTTTAATCTAGCCTAAGTAACAGCAAAGGAAATGAACAGAAGTTTATTTGCAATGAAATCATGTGAAATAGTTATGCAAACTGAGCAATCATGAATTTGAACACTTAACCACAACTGGTATCAACTTCTGCAGATGAGAATCTAACACTAATGATTGCATGGTGAGGCAATGACAGTGTTTTTGTTGGCAGCAAGGTCACCTTTGTCCCATCTCATGATCCCGTTGAGGGAGAGGTGAGATCAGAGGTGCTTGATGGCCTTTTTCTGAAGATCTTCCCTGTTACTAACCTATCAACTCAATCTGAACATAAAAAGCCTTTCTAATCATCAACAATGACCTAGGTAACCAACAAGATTTTAATCTACTTAACAGAAATTATTTTGCAAAGACATGAAAATCAAATAACAGTACATAAAGGAATCCTTGGCACTTGGGTTGGGCCCAACCCCAAGAGCTACAGGCTCCTAAAAAAACTCAGAACTGATGCCAAGTAAAGCTGCTCTTCATTCCTAAAAAATAATCATGTCAAAAGAAAGTTGTACAACAGTAGCTACAAAAATGAGCTGAAACAATGATAGCACTATAGTGAAAATCCCAACAGTTCCAAAAGTAAACTATGAAGGCTGAAGCCTTCCTATTTATGCATTACGAGGGTCCTAGCATCCCTCCTTAACTCAAGGGGCTCGGCTGTTCAAACTGACAGTAAACAATCACTCTTCACAAAGCTGCTTGGCTGCCTTTAGGATTCGTTTTGATGGCCTACTGAGCTCCGAGTTGAGGGTGCAGATTTCGAGGAAGGGTCATTTAATGCAAGAGGCACCCTTCCTACGAATCCTCACCCTTGTTCCTTCATGCTTGGTTGTCACCTGGCTCATAATTGCTTGACCTTGTTCCAAAATTTGTCCAAAAAACCTGAAATAACCACGTATTAGCCTCCTTGGTAAAGTGACCACCCTTATTCGTTCAAATAACATAAACATACTAAAAAAACATGCATAGTCTATGAAAAATGGTGGATTGATGAAGAACAGTAGGCAAAATGAGCCCAATAAGTTACCCATTTTTGGGGCTCATCAGGCTCATCATCAATCTCCATCATTGATTGTGCAAATCTCATGCACAGCTATAGTCACAACTAATAGTAGTCTCCACCTCTAAGACCATTCTCCACTGAACTGTCCATGCATTGAGTTAACTGATGTATTCTTTAGTTGCTTTATGGGTTAATAATTAATGAATTAATTAATAATTAATTCACATCACTCATCACTAGTGTATTTTGCAATTAGACTAAATACAACTAGTTCAACTAAGTCAAACTGAACACAACTCCATCAACTCCTCAATCAACTCCACCAAACTCAATCACTTGAGTTCTAACTGAAGTCCATCATGCAATAGCTCAACTGAGAAAGGTTGTCTCGACATTAAAATCAATCATGGTCAACCATGGTCCAATGTCACATTGTGACAAGGATTGTCTCAATATGAAAATCAACCATGGTCAAGCATGTTCCAACATTGCATTCTGAGAAATATTGTCTTAATATGGAAGTGGACCATGGTCAACCATCGTGAATAACCATGGTCACATTGTGACAAAGATTGTATCGTGGTCCAACGTTGCATTCTCACAAAGATTGTCTCAATATGGAAATCGACCATGGTCAACGATGATGAATAACCATGGTCACATTGTGGCAAAGATTATCTCTTGGTCCAACGTCACATTGTAACAACCATGGCCATCCATGGTCAACCATGTTCTAACGTCGCATTCTGACAAAGATTGTTTCAGTATGAAAATCAACATGGTCAACCATGGTCAATAACCATGCTGACATGATGACAAAGATTGTCTCTTGGTCCAACATGACATTGTGAGAACATGGTCATCCATGGTCAACCATGGTCCAACATCGCATTGTGACAAAGATTGTCTCAATATGAAAATCAACAATGGTCAAGCATGGTCAACCATTATCTAGCATTGCATTTTGAGAAAGGTTGTTTCAATATGAAAATGAATCATGGTCAACCATAGTCCAATGTTGCATTGTGACAAATATTTTGTCAATATGAAAATCAACTATGGTCAACCATGGTCCAAAGTCACGTTGTCACAAATATATCGTCAATATGAAAATCAACCATGGTCAACCATGTTTATTTTAAGGTTTATAATATTTACCCCTCGGGTTTAATATTATTCCCTTGGATTTATAATCCCTTCAGTTTCTAGTATTATTCCCTTGGGTTTAAAATATCTATCTAAGGGTTTATATACCTTGGGTTTATAATATTAATCCCTTGGGTTTAATACTATTCCTTTTGGTTTATAATACCTTGGGGTTTTAGAATTAATCCCTTGGGTTTATCAATCTAAGGCATTATATTCCTAGGGTATAATATTGTTCATAAGGTTTATAATATTAATCCTAGGGTTTATATTCATGGTCAACCATTGTCAACCATGGTAAACCATGGTCTAATGTTGCATTGTCACAAATATTGTCTCAATATCAAAATCAACCATGGTAAAACATGGTCAAGCATGTTTATTTTAGGGTTTATGGTATTTATGTTAGGGTTTATATACATAGCGTTTTTAATATTAATCCCTTCGGTTTAATATAACTCCCTTGGGTTTTTAGTATTAATGTCTTGGGTTTATTACTGTTGATGAGGTCCATTGTTGTAGTGTGAGAAGGGTTTTCTCGACATTAAAATAGATCATGGTCAACCATGGTCCAATGTCGCATTATGACAAGGATCGTCTCAATATGAAAATCAACCATGGTCAACCATGTTCTAACTTTACATTCTGAAAAAGATTGTCTCAATATGAAAATTGACCATGGTTAACCTTGGTGAATAACCATGGTCACATTGTGACAAAGATTGTCTCTAGGTCTATTGTCACATTATGACAACCATGGCTATCCATGGTCAACCATGTTCCAACATCGGATTCTGACAAAGATTGTTTCAGTATGAAAATCAACCATGGTCAACCTTGGTCAAACATGTTCAACCATGGTCAATAACCATGGTCAAATTGTGACAAAGATTGTCTCTTGGTCCAACGTCACATTATGACAAAGATTATCTCAATATGAAAATCAACAATGGTTAAGCATTGTCTAACATCGCATTTTGAGAAAGGTTGTCTCAATATGAAAATAAATCATGGTCAACCATAGTCCAAAGTTGCATTGTGACAAAGATTTTGTCAATATGAAAATCAATTGTGGTTAGCCATGGTCAACCATATTTATTTTAAGGTTTATAATATTTGTCTCAAGGTTTATATAACTTGGGTTTATAACCATAATCAACCATGGTCCAATGTCCCATTGTCACAATTTTTTAGTCAATATGAAAATAAACCATGGTCAACCATGTTTATCCTTTGGGTTTAATATTATTCCCTTGGGTTTTTAGTATTAACCACTTGGATTAATTATTCCCTTGGGTTTATAATATTTATCTTAGGGTTTATATACCTTGGGTTTATGATATTAATCCTTTGGGTTTAATATTATTCTCTTGGGTTTATAATATCCCGAGGTTTCAGAATTAATCCATTAAGTTTATAATACCAATTTCTTGGGTTTATCAATCTATGATTCATATTCCTAGGGTACAATATTGTTTAGAAGGCTTACAATAATAATTCTAGGGTTTAATAGAAATCCCTTGGGTTTATAATGATGATGAACCATGGACTGACAAATATTATTTTAATATGAAAATCAACAATGGTAAAATGTTGCATTGTGACAAAGATTGTCTCAATATTATTTTAATATGAAAATCAACCATGGTAAAATATGGTCAACCATGTTTATTTTAGGGTTTATAGTAATTATCTCAGGGTTTATATAACTAAGGTTTATCATATTAATCCTTTTGGTTTAATATTTCTCCCTTGGGTTTTTAGTATTAATCCCTTGGGTTCAGGCAAAATTTTAAGGATGATAATCTATCTTAAAGTTTAGAAACTTTGGCATATCTTATAGTCCTTAATATGTAAGTTGTAAAATGTTTAGTAATATATTTGTAAAATTACTCAAATTTATAATGATTTTATATATCGTTTCTATAACATTTTGGTGAATTTTAAAGTAAAATAATTTTATACTATAAAATTTGAGGGAAAAAGAATTTAGCATATCTTTTTTTCTAGAAAATCATTGAAAATTAACCCACTTGCGAATATTATCCTCTAAAATTTTCCGTGCTTGGGTTTATTAATCGCTTATGTTTATAATATTATTCCTTTGGGTTGAATTAATCCATTGAGTATATTAATCATTAGGTAGAATTAATTAATAATGAATGAAAAAAATAATTAATTAATTGTTAAATAATTAATAATAAATTTATTAATAATGAATTAATTTTTATTTAAATAATTTATTAATAATAAGTTATTAATTAATTAATAGCAATATAAACAATATTAATTAATAAAAATAAATAAAATGTTTTATTAAATAACAATATTTATGAAAAAAATAATTTATTAATTGATGATGATGATGGTGGTGGTGGTTATCGTTTATTGAGACGAAACTTTGGTCTATCGACCTAAAGAAACAAATTATTTAGTTTGATTTAAAATTTTATTCCTATGCTTTAAAAGCTTGGAGAGAAGCCTCCCGAGCTCACTATAATTTTGACATTGTAAAAGGCTAGGAAGGTCAGTATTGTGACAAAGATTATGAAACTGAGATTTAATGTGGTTGTACGCGGGGCACTCTAAAAGGAAGTGGTTTTCATCCTCGATGTTCCTATTCTCACAGAGATGGCAGATCCTTTCTATCCATGGTGTTTTAGGAACTGCCCAATGACCTGTTTCACTATGGAGCTCATGAGAGTTTGTTCTGATCTTCACTTTATTAATTTTCTTATTTGAACTGATTAAAACAGAGAGATACTTTTGATCTTCTAAGGTAGGGTTGATCATAATAACTTAATAATATATCATTAACAATATTTATATTAATAAGTATTTATTTAATAATATTTTTGCTTAATATAATTGTAATTGTACATGTGATTGATATAAACCTTTGACTTATATAAACCAAACAACCACGTTTTCTATATGGTTAACTTAGTTATATGGTTAACTTAGTTTATATAACTCCAATGATAAACCTACAACTCAATATTAAAAAATATCGAAAAACTTAACCAAAAATGAAAACAATATAAAAGTGCTGACATGCAGGTATAATAAATACACATATAAAAAGTTTTCGAAATTCAACTATATATAAAATTAATGCTGGAGGTACATGTACTTGCTCCCATTGGTGCACCATAAAATATATAAAATTAATGCTGGTAAATATCTATTTGCCTACGATATAGTATATAAAATAATTCTGGGCAGTGGGAGGTACGTGTGGTCTGCTCCCACTGGCTTCGAGATCAGGTAGTCAACGCTGAGACAAAGGTATACTGCGAATCGAGTTAACCTTTTAGAAGGTATACTGCGAAGCGATGGTGTAGCATGGAGTGATAAGCCCATTTATAGAATTCACAGTAAGAGAGGGGATAGTTGTGCTCCGAGGAAGGCATTGAATTGGGGATCATGGCTGAGATTGTTACATATTCATGGCTGGTTGGCTTCGTCTGTTTCGTTCTGGCGACGTTACTGCTTCAGCTCTACAAAATAGTGTGGAGGGTGGACAGTCGAGGCCACAATTTGCCTCCCGGTTCCACAGGGTGGCCATTGATTGGAGAATCCCTCGACTTCATTCGAGGGATTAATTCCAGTTCCCAACTACGCCAATTCATTCAAGATCGAGAGCTAAGGTACTGTTAATTTTTTCATTAACGCGTATTTTACAAATCAAATCCAAAATGTGAATTATGTGTATGCGAATTACGCAGGTATGGGCAGATATTCAGATCGAATTTGTTCGGAACATCTCGGATGGTTGTGTCTGTGGACCCAGAGTTCAACAAACATATTCTGCAACACGAGGGCGGGCTGTTTCAATCCAGCTATCCGAGACATTTTCGAAATCTCATCGGCAAATTCGGTTTGCCTTCCGTGCACGGAGATCTCCAAAAGAAGCTCCATGGAACGGCCGTAAATTTCCTGAGGTTCGAGAAGCTGAGTGTGGACTTCATGGAGAGCATACAGAATGTTATGCAGACCACCTTCGCCCAATGGCAAGCCAAGAGGGAAATCCATCTTCAAGAGGAGTGCCATCAGGTAAGCACCGTTGACAAAACCGATTCCAGAATATGAACAAGCATTCTTTAAATTTTAGAAAATATATGCATTCTTGAAGTATTTTTTTTTTAACCTACAGTAGTACCTTCTTTATCTATTTATAAATTCAAGTTGTTTCATATACAGCAGTTTGGTGGCTTCAACTTGCCCACTTGGGAAACCAAGTCTGTTGGCCACCCAAGTCTATTATAAGCCATCCAGTAACAAAATTTAATAAGTCTTTCGATCCAAGCTAGGTAAACAGTACAGCTAAAAACACTAATCATGTTCCAAAATAACATAAAACCACTGAAAAGAAAATGCTATCCGCAAAATGAAGCAAACTAGAAACTGCAAGAAACTAATCTTTTCGGTCATCTTTGTCAGAATTCACATTTGCAGGGGTTGGCGCTGAGTCACCGGGTGGTGGAGGTAGCTTCTTCAAATGTTGTTGGATTTCATCTAGCTTGCTATCTTGCATAATCTTGATTATTTGCAGGTTTTTCATATCCTTCTTGATATTTGGCATACCTTGGGCTATTTCTGCCAATTCACCTACTCACTTCAACACCTAGTACACATGCAGGGCTTGCATGTAGAGCGTCATCCTTCCTCTGGTGTGCCCTAGGTCAAGGATAATATCCCCCAATTCCTCCATCTCGGGCTCAGAGTCCTCTTCCATGACGTTGTCTTCCATTTCCTGTATTAGCTGACGAATGTCAGTGTCCGTGCCTTCTTTGTATGCTTGTGCGGCTTCTTGCACAACCATCCTCATGGATTTCCTGCCACGCCTCTGACTTGCTGGTGTCGAGGTTGTCGGGTCGTTTCTACCCGGCTGGCTCTGACGCCCTCTGCCTCCACGACCCCTGCCTCTACCTAGGCGAGCCATCTTTTCCTTTGCCTCCACGACCCCTGCCTCTACCTAGGCGAGCCATCTTTCCCTTTACTGCCTCCTATTTACAATTATCAACATCAGAAGTTAGTTTTCCAGGAATTACACTCGTCCCATACGCCTGCATGTCCCTGCCTTCACCACTCCAGTCTCTCCCATTGTTCTGGATACTCGTTGGTCTCTCTCCCCCTGGGCTAAAAATGGTCGGGCCCTCTGTTATCCTATCCCCCACCCAGATTGCATACTTAGTTTTCTCAGGCTGCCCCTTTGCCCTGCTCCTACAGTCCCCCGGCATACCAATGTTCTGATCCTCACGCTTCCTCACCATGCAAACCTCTGACCCGTTCAGATCCAGCCCTTCCTCTGCATTTCCCAGCATGCCCCCCTCTTCCAATTTACTAACCCTAACAAGGTGAACTGCAGACCCGCTCAGACGTGGCCCTCCCCCAGCAATTCCTAGCTCTTCCCCCAACTCCAACATACTATGTATGACAGAATGAGATGTAGGAGTTGAGGCTAAGGAAACATACCGAACTTATGGTCGACTGTTGAAGAATTCGACATCTGCTCAACTCCGTTCTCCTCCTTCCTTGGCTGCACACCTTCCTTCGCTGCACACTGAACTCTCTTTCTCCCCTAGCCACCGTCATGAACCCTTTCCCATCTGTCCTGCGTCCCTTCCCACTACCGCCGCTGTTTTTACCTTCCACTCCCCCACTCTCCTGTAACCTCATTGCCTCGAAACTCCTTTTAGGCATGCAAGATGCCACCGCGTCCGTTTGAATTATGATGCGGGCAGTTGGTGGCCGACCTGGCCGACCTCTCCCCTTCTGATCATACTCTCCACTTCCAGCACCCCGATCGGGGGATTTTTGAAGCATTTTAACTTCCAGAAAATCTATGCATTTTAAAAGCATTTTTTATTTATTTTTTAAATCTATGCATTCTTTAAGCATCCTTTAACTTTCAGAAAATCTGTGCATTCTTAAAGCATCCTTTAACTTTCAGAAAATCTGTACATTCTTAAAGCATCCTTTAACTTTCAGAAAATCTATGGATTATTTAAGCATTCTGTGTGGATTTATTAAACATTTATCGAAATCAAACAAAATTAAACCATGAAACCTGCATGTTATTGCTGCTATCAGAATGGCGGTGAACTGTTTTCCGTTTAAATTGGATTTGTTTTTCATGTGATATTTGTTATAGCTTGTTCTGAATTTGATAGCGAAACAATTGCTGGGCTTATCTCCGTCCAAGGAGACGGAAGAAATCTGTAAGGCATTCGGTGATTTTTGTAAAGCTGTCGGTTCCGTTCCCATTAGAATCCCGGGTACCACGTACGCGAGAGGACTTAAGGTGCACAAACGCTTCAATACTTTTCTTATTTTGCTGATTACTAATTTGATTTGTTCTTACCGGATGTGTTATCACTAATATCGCTGCAGGCCAGAGAGTTTCTGATAAAAAAGATTTACGAGGGTATAAACCACAGAAGGCAGCATCCAGAAGCTGTCCATAATGATTTCTTAACAGAACTCTTGAAAGAAGACATATTTTCAGAAGAAGTTATAAAAAAGTTTTACGAGGGTATAAAGCACAGAAGGCGGCATCCAGAAGCTGTCCATAATGATTTCTTAACAGAACTCTTGAAAGAAGACATATTTTCAGAAGAAGTTATAGCAGATTTTATACTATTCCTGCTCTTAGCTGGTCACGAGACCTCATCCTCATCGATGGTATTGGCTATCAAATTTCTCACGGACTGTCCCCAGGCACTTCAGGAACTGAAGGTGTGTGCCAGTGCACAGGTGCTGCAAATGTCTATTCTAAATAAAAACATTCCAAATCTTCGTATTGATACATTAATACTGATTGCACTGATGGTGGAATATGCACGTCACAGGCTGAGCATGATGCTTTGTTAGAGAGAAAGGGGAGTCCAAGAAACCAAAAGCTCACTTGGGATGACTACCAGTCAATGAAATTCAGCCAATGTGTATGTAATTAATTGCTGTTTTGATGAGCAGCCAACGATTTCTGTTTTTGGTGACAGGCTGTTACCATATTTTCCCCGAATTACAAATTGTTTTTGGTGACAGGCTGTTACCATATTTTCCCCGAATTACAAATTGTTTTTGGTGACAGGCTGTTACCATATTTTCCCCGAATTACAAATTTTGTAGATTACGTTTGTACAAATGAATTCAGTTGTTATTATCAATTTTCCTCGTGTTATTTTTTGGGATTTACATTTAAAAAAATAAAACATTGGCGGAGTAATAATTTTGTTGGAAACATTTTACTATTAAATTTCATAATATTTTTAAAATCTACAATTATATAAAGATATATTTTTTGAAGCAAGTTAATTTTTTAATTTTTATAATAAGCTTATTTTATATCTCAGTATGATGTGTAACTCTGATGATTTACAATTGTATAAAAATGTTTTTTCAAACAAACTTATTCTTTAATTCTTACAATACTATTGAGCTCAGAAGCTCATTCTATAGCCTAGTATGATGTGTAACTCTGTTCATCAGTCATCAAAATTGCAATTTTACTCTATCCGCCCAAACAAAAATTTTAAAAATTTTAAAAATAAAAAATTTATAAACTATACAAAATATATACAAAATATTTAAATAATGTAGATTCATAAAAAAAATTACACATTAAAAAAATTAAACCCTTTGAACTCATGTTCTGTATTTAAATATATATATATATATATATATATATATTGCATACTCTTCTTCCCTTGTTTCTTCTTATTGTGATTTTTGTCCCATGGATCTATGGGATCGACCGTATGCATTTTGTCTTTGTTTTCTCTGTTTGAAGATGGATGAAAAATCACCTCCCGAACACGTATTTTCTCTTATAATAAAAAGCAGTATTTTCAAATCCTTACCCGTTTTCTACTAACCTCCTGCATCTATGGGATCGACCTTATGCATTTTGTCTTTGTTTTCTCTGTTTGAAGATGGATGAAAAATCATATATTTATGTTTTGAGATGATTGATCATTATGTCGAGATGATTGATCATGTTTGTATTTGTTCAATTCCCAGGTTATAAATGAAACGCTTCGTATCGGCAACCCTGCTCCGGCTGTTTTCAGAGAAGCAAAAGAAGACATTAAAATTAATGGTATCTAAGAATCTGTTTTGCTCTTCTTGGTTGATTTTCATGGTTGAGTTTACAAAATTACAAGTAGTGGTGGTGCTGCTGAAAGAGTTGATTCTTTGAAGAGCTAGAAAAACATAAACTCTCAACTGATATTTACAATTTCAGCATTTCTTTTAAATTTTTGAGCCAAATATAAAGCAAAACTGATAGAAAAGTTGAATGTTTAGAATACTGCCACGCGATTTACTTAACCATTCGGATCATTACAAACTTGTGTTCTCAGGAGGCTTTGTGATTCCAAGAGGGTGGACGGTGTTGGTGCTTCTGACAGGTACCCATCTGGACGACAAGTACCATTCTTCTGCTCTCACATTTGATCCATGGCGTTGGCAACAGAAGCTGCAAAATCAAGTAATTAATTAGCATGAAATCCATTAGTAATGAAATTTTTATGAACCCCAATTCTGTTAGTAATCTCTGTGTCTCATTCTGTTAGTAATCTTTCGGACTTTATATTGCAGGAGCTCTCAAAGAACGGCTCGTTTATGCCTTTCGGAGGGGGTCCCAGGCTTTGTCCAGGATTGCACCTGGCAAAACTTGAGCTGGCCCTCTTTCTTCATACCTTCGTCACCAAATTCAGGTCTTGTGTTTCCTTCTTTACATTTAGAGAAAGAGAAATAAAACATCAATTTTACTTGCAGTATTGCTCCTAATTAATCTCATCCTCTACAATTATTTTTTGGGAGCTTCGCAGCAAGGTTTATGAACTACTTCTTTCAAAAAGAAATCACAAAGAAAAAAACACAATAATTTGCTATCTTTCCTATTCATGAGATAGAATTAAGCAATGATTATGAACTTATTTATGCTGTACTGTACTGCCCGAATTAAATTCGTTGAATTTGTGTTTTACCTATGATTAATATTTACAGATGGGAGGCACTGCAGAATGATAAGATGTCTATATCTTCGAGAACAGATCCCAAAGGCTTTCCGATCCGTCTACATCTTCAAGAACAGATGGACGATTAATGGCATTATAATAGGATTTGATTCATCCAGTATGGAGTATTAAAAACAATAAGTTAGTGTGACGGATAAAACAATTGCAGCGTTGCGGAGATTCATGATTCATGAAGAGTCTTCAAATACATGGGATACATAATACACAATTATGAAATACATTTATATATATGGGTTATACAATTAAAGTATTGCAATTTGGATTTCAACAGCATTAAAAAGTGTTATATTAAAAAACATCTAAATGTGCTCTTTTTTTTTAATGTAAAGAATTAGCTATCTTGATTTTTTGCACAACATTTAAAATGAAGGTGAAATGTCTAAATGTGCCCACGATTTGACATGTTGATATTAATGGTTGTTGGAGGGATGAAATTTATATATATTCAAGTCCTTAATCATTTTTGAATGGGATTTTATTTACTTATAAAAATTTCTAATAGTAAATTCATTGTTTTCCATTCCAATAGCATAAATAGCAAAATTAATACACATTATTACTACAAATTTAACAAAATTATAATTCTTATTAATTAATTTATTAAATAAAATTGGGTCAATGAAACTTATATTATAGATTAAAAAATTAAGAAATCCAAAAAGGGGTTTATATAAATTATTCATATATTAAAATTATGGTAAAATTTATGAAAAGGAATTTTTAAAATAAAATTATTAAGTTATAAGAAAATTATATATTTATATATTAAAAAGCTGAAAGAAAAAAAGATATGAAAGTAAAAATGTTTAAGCATTATAAGTAATTTTAGATTTATCTTAATTCCGAATTTGTTGAGAGAGATCAAATTTCTTGAGGTTCAAATCTCTCTTTTTAGTGTAAAATTTGAGGAAAGGTTTAAACATGTCTAAGATTAATCTAGTCATTTTAATTTTAAATATGCTCATTAAGATCTTCAAATTATTTTCTTCTATTTCTTATTGTCACACCTATTAGTTTTGCCATATTTTTATATCGATCATATGAAAAAGGTAGTTGAAATCGTAGATCATTCAAATATTTAACTCAAGCTATTGTAGTAAACATCATACCTTGTCTCTCTTGTGCTCTCATATTAATATTATTTTTTTCCAAAGTCAATCATTGTGACTTATGAAGTGTTAAATTTCACGTAAATTTTAATGGTAGTTATTTTCTATTACCTCGTTTGAATTCAAAGTTGATGTCGCAAGTGACTAACAATGTTGAATGATGGAAAATGAAGAATGTAATCAATTACAAATAGTTTATAGTTTCAAGAAGCAAATATTTTAGGTAAGTGAACATTTTATTTAACATGAAAAATCAAGTATTTTATTTATGGTTGAATTACTATAACACAAAAATCAATGCACATTGTCAATAATTTTCTTGTGCTTACATTGAAATCAATGCACACTAATTACTTTGAGATTAATGTATATAATATTTGATCATTTTAAATATGCTAAACATGTTTAAGATAAATATGGTCATTTAAATTTTAAATATGCTCATTTTCTCAATTTGTTGAGATGATGGTGAATGTTAATAACTTGAATGATGAAAAATGATGAAATACTAATTTTGAATGCAAAGTGACAATATAACAATGTTGAATGATAGAAAATGTGAATACTAGGAATGTAGACAATTACAAATAGACTTATTCATTATGATCAATTTCAAACTATTTTCTTCTATTGTTCTTATTATCACACCTATTAGTTTTTCCACCTTTTTATATCGATCATATGAAAATGGAAGTTGAAATCATAGACCATTCAAATCTTTAACTCAAGCTATTGTAGTAAACATCATACCTTGTCTCTCTTGTGCTCTCAAATTAATAGTAGTTTTCTCCAAAGTCAATCATTGTGACTCATGGAGTGTTAAATCCCAAGTAAATTTTAATGGTAGTTATTTTCTATTACCTTGTTTGAATGCAAAGGTGATGTCACAGGTGATTAATAATGTTGAATGATCGAAAATAAGAATAATAAGAATGTAGTCAATTACAAATACGTTATAGTTTCAAGAAGCAAATATTTTAAGTAAGTGAACATTTTATCTAACATGAAAATTCAAGTATTTTATTTATGGTTGAATTACTATAACACAAAAATCAATGCACATTGTCAACAATTTTCTTGTGCTTACATTAAAATCAATGCGCACTAATTACTTTGAAATTAATGTATATCATGCATCTACTTAATTCAAATCAAAAGTTGACATATACACTGAAATCAATCCATCAAGTGCAGGAAATCAAATAGGATTAGAAATAAACATCTACATTGTAATCAACGCATCTAGTGCAAGTAATAAAAAAGGATTAGAAATCAACATTTACATTAAAATCAATGCTTCTAATGCAAGCAATCAAATAGGATTAGAAATCAATAACTACATTGAAATCAATGCATCTAATGCACACAATCAAATTGGATTAGAAATGAATAACTATACCGAAATTATTGATTGTTCGATGTTGGTTAGATTCTTTATAAGTACAACTAGATAGGTAAATGTCATTCAAACATATTTCTAACATGATTGTCTTGGAACTAACCAAAAAACACCATAAATATAGGAAGAGATGGTGAAAGCAGTTGAGGATGAGGAGCAGGCCTGGAATTTGACGTCTTGTAAGATATATTTTGGGTTTCAAGACATATTTGATGGCAAGCTAAAAACTTAACCCGTCAGATATAATGTCTCTTTTATATCTGCAACCCATCAAAATGACGTATAATTTCAAATTTACACTGTCAAAAATTATAATACCAATACCATTTAAGGGATTTTCCACTTAGCATAAGTTTAAATACAAGTAGTTGGCTACACTCTCAATCTCTTCGGCGTGCTGGTATTGAATATTTATAATTGGGAATTCAGGTTTCCAACAACTATTCTGCACTCTCAAGCTCTATAACTAGGAATACTCATATTTATTTTTGGAAACTGAATGCAATTGATCTTTTATCTATACGATTCACGTCAATTTGTTGTATAATGCAATGCCGTATAACACCCATAATTATTTCTAGTTAGAATTTGTGTGTTTATAACTAAATTGGTTAAGGGTTCAAACTTTGTACAATCTTAATAACCAAATTATTGTCTCAACTAAAAACTTTCTGGAATAATCTTTTAAGAAGATACCATATGATTATAAGTTTTTAAAATGATTATGATATAATAATATGATTGATTGCATATATCAAATTCAAAATTTGATATGTTATTTATTTGTGTGAACTTGTCATATGCATTTTGAAACTTCACATATTCAAATTTAAATGGATTGAGATAGCATTCATACTAATAGTACTTAATGCACCCAAAACTTTAAATTTATTGACATAAGCGTATCTATGCACTTCATACTTCCTCAAGAGTTGAGAGGCCATCCTGATCTCACTCACATTCCCAACCAGGGTTTAAAATGTCTATAGTTTACATCGTTGCTATCAGTGCAGTAAATCACTGAAGTTTTTTTGCGGTATGTCTATAGTTTACATCGTTGCTATCAGTGCAGTAAAGCACTGAAGTATTTTGAGGTTTTTTTGACTTGTTAAATAGATGCTAGGACTTACTGCCAATTGATTTTTGAGGTTGTACATTTGATTGAGGCGGCTAGCTTTATGAGTTTTATGAATGTACATGGTTTGAGGTTAATAAAAATTTAGTTGTTTGAGCCAATGGCATGCACTTGAGGTGGGAGACTTTTCTTATTTAAAAAAAAATCACAATGCTATTGTGTATTTTTTCAAATAATTTAATTATACTTTTGGGTGGACTTTTCAAAATAATTTAATTGTTTTTTTTAGGTTTAATGTTGTTTTAATTAGTTATAATATATTTTGGGTTGTTTTATAAATTAATTGTTTTAATGATTAAATGAAATTGATGTTCAATTTAATATAATTATAACACATAACTCTTAAATAAGAAGTAAGGATTAGTTGTTTTGCTTATATTTTCAAAAGTCTGAAGAATTTATAATGCTTTGTATGAGTAAGAATAAAAATAAATTATGGATATCTCATTATTATAAATCTTTTAGCCAAAAGCATTAAGTATGAGTCTTAGTAGTTTTTTTCTTTATCAATTCTCTCTCTCTCTCTCTCAGACACACACACACATATATACTAAATTAAAATCATATAAAATTTAAAGATATAATTATTTTTCATTATATAAATAGAAAGTTATCATATGAATAACAAAATCTATATCCTTAAATCCACTTTGCAAATTGAAATAGTTTTTAATGTCAAATATTTTATAACATAAAATAAAATTGAGAATGAAATAACTTATTCCTTTAATTTGAAAATAAGAGACTATATGATTAAAAAGAGAGAGAATTAAACAAAAGATATTACTATGGAATAAAATTGCAACAATTAACATGTTTATGCTAACTTAGGAAAAACAAGGCACTTTTAGAGGAAGATTAATGAAAATTGAGATGCAAAAGTAGTTGAAAGAGAGTTTCGAGATAAGGGGAGGTTGACATTCACAAATTTGCGTAGAACGTAAAATGAAGGGCATGAAAAATACAAAAACGTCAACAAATTTCCATTTGACAGGCAGAGAGGATTTGAAATTCCAGGCTTGATGAGGAGAAATAGCTTAAATTGGTCTCTTGTATGGTGGAAGTTGTGACATGGAAGGATACCCATGAGAAACTTAGTCTTATGTGGTCTATATCATTTTTTTCTTTCCTTTTTCTGGTGTTGTGTTTGTAATTTTTGGGTTAGTTAGTTTGGCTGGTCATCGTGCTTGGGGCACCCAAACAGAAAGGCCTCTACTAGTGATGGCCTTATTATCAAAGTGTAATTTAGGTCTATGGATTATGAAGGGAATTTCATGGATTCAACTCTATCGGTGTCAGACCTAGACGTGGATAAATCCATTGCTTTAGTCTCAAGGAAACTCTTGTTCTTATTAGTTTCATAGAAAATTCCTCAATTTTAGTTAAAAATTTCAAGTTTTGTTTCATACTTCTTTGGTTTTTGTGCCATATTCTTGGTTTGTTAGTGTTTTCAGGTCTTATACTCTTATTTTTATCCTTTCCCTTCCCGCTTTTTAATCCTTTGTATTATCCCCTACATTTTTTAGTTCCCTTGTCTAGCACTTTGCCTCAACTTCCCTATCCCTGAATTTTATCCCTTTTCCCTCCTGGTTGGTAAAAAATTTCCTTTTTCCATTTTTTTGCTCACCTGGGTTAAGTATTCACCACCCTCCGTTTTACTAAGTGTTCACTCTTCACTCTTTGGCTCTATCCTGGCTTTCATCGTATAATGCACTCCTCCCACATTTACCCAAGTTAACCGGTCTGCTGGGGTAAACATGTGATGAGAGGCCGCTATGATATGATTCAAATCCTTGTATATAGTTAAGGAAGTGGAACCGACAAAAAACAACCAATTTGACCTTCTACACATGTTACAGAACCTTCAAGAGCAAACCAACCCTTCTAGGTGACCAACCCCTGAGGTAATTTGACATTTTACTGACCTCGAGCCTCAGTGGATCCCATGGCATGGGCATGCATGCTATTAGGACCCTTTAGTCACTCCCATAACAAGGGCATGCCAATGATTGGGGAATTTTTTAGCTACTCCTGAGGCAACAACCCTGAATTTTGTGCCACTTTTTCAGGGATAAGTCTTAGGCCACTTCCTAGAACTTCATGAAACTTCCAGAAATGAAAAATAAAATCGAAACAATAATACTAATACAAACACTTGAATAAATTCTTGATCTTACCCCTACTAGCCATGATAGGAATTTCGTTAAACACGTCACAAATATACAATCTACAAGTCATATCAACAGATATGAGCATAAGGGTCTCATACTTATCTGAGAATTGCTAAGAAGCATTGATGCCTTGTCACAATAGCTAAATTATCATCTATTAGGTCATATATTCATTGTACATTCATTTACTAATCAAAACATGATGAGATCCATACACCATCGTTGTCATAGAACATACTCATAACCAACATATAAACAACAAATATAACAAGGATACAACAACCATGAAATCCACATATAAAACAATACATTTACATAGGACATACTAAGGAGAAGGAACCCATATTAATGAATGCATAAACCAACCAGGTTTGGGACTTCCACATACCACCCAACCATAGATTGGCTGAACCAAATATTTCTTTCAGCCCATGAACCCCGTGTCATATTCCAAGCATGAATGTGGGACTCATAACAAAAAAAAAATTAGCGCTTCCTGTGGCTAAACCACCTCACCCTTATCAATAGAACTAGGCTTTACTACAATCCCCATCAGAACACTAGGCCCTAAACAATCATGGATGCCACCGGATTTCTCCACCTACACCATGAGGAATTTTTCTATCTCCTAGTCTCTAGGCTTTACCGTACATCTTGCCATACAATAGTCGAGGATCCCTAGGCCTAATCGAGAATCCACCCTCTAAGCTTTACCATATATCCTACCATTCACCGGCCAATGTTTCCCAGGCCTGATCAAGGGCACCCACCTCTAGGATTTATTGTATATCCTACCATTCACCGATCGAGGATTCCTAGGCTCATCGAGGCACCACAAAATTTGGCTTTTATCGCAACCCACAATCCGATTCAGGGGTTACTAGGCCAAGGCTTTACCACAATATGCAGTATGATTGATGGATCATTAGTTCATGTGTTCTTTCTTTCATAGACCACCTCACTAAGTTTCGAATCCATCCAAGAATTTAGCTCAACTAAAACATGAAAACCCCATCACACCATGGCTATACGAAAATGGAAAGGTAAGGCTAAAGAACACTGTCACACCTAGACAAACCCATGCCCATGATAGCGAGAACCAAGAACACACATTCATAACCATGCATGCCAAAACTAGCAAGGAAATCGCACATGCAAATCAAACCTGCAAGTAATCTCATTGTAGCTACTTGATCTTGCTCTTCCTTTTTTGATATTTTCTTCCCTTGATCCGATGTTGAAGTGCATCAATAAAGCTCCAAGTGTCCAAGAGTTTGAGAATGAGAATAGAGAGAGAGAGCTCCAAAACTGAGCTGACAAAAGGTTGAACTGACAGAAGCCATGAACTGATCCTCAGAAGCCTTTTTATCAATGAGGCCTCTATTTTCTTCAAGTTCCTCAATTTTCCTCCTCACATGCATCCTGTGACCTTTCACCTTCCTTTTCTCCTATTTTCCATTATTTTCATAAATAAAATGTCAATTAATGTGTCTTGCCTTTCCAAAGCCTTTGTCATTTCCTTAGCCATAATAAACTAAATGAACACCCATTAGGATGTTTTCCCCACCATTCAGCTTGGAATACATGTCCCATGACCTTGTTCTTATATTTTTTACATGATTTTTTTAACTAGGGCTATTACACATCTCCTTGCCCTTGATGGCTAGATGTACATTATATTTTGAATGTAGAGGTGGTAGACGTGGTAGAACTACCCCTTCTATGGGTCAAGATTCCCCTCCACCTTCCTCCTCATAAACTTAGATTCAAGCAGTAGCAAGAAACATGATGGATTACTTTGTATATATTATTCTTGACGTGGTTAGACATGCCATAGCATAACTATGTCTCTGTAATGTGGATCCCCACATTCCCAACATTCTAATTGACCTCGATATGTCCTTGTCCTTGACCACTAACTCCTCTAGCTCTGCTATTAGTTCTTTCCAAGTAGGGTTGGTTCCTATGTTCCTCTGGAGGTAACCCAGAGGTTGCATTAGCAATCCTAGAAACATTGTTTCATCTCCTGTGGAATTCATATTGGTGTCCCCCTTTTCTGTTTACACCCTCCTTGGGGGATTCCTTCTCTGTATTTTCATTAGCCACCATTTTCCTTTTCATATTTATCATCCTTTGGACTTGTTTGGTCAAAATAGTGGTTGTTTCCATAGTGGTGGGTTTCCACATGGTGACCTCCGCTCGAACCAAAGGATTAAGCCCATGTCAGAGTTTTTCAGCTTGGCATTTATCATCTTCCATATAGTCTACATGATGGACTAATGCATATAATTCAACCTCATAGTCTTCAATTGATCTACCATTTTGTTGTACTATATGGAATGACCCTATTTTTTGATGTTTATATTCCTTTGATAGGTACTTGGTTAAAAAGGATTCCTAAAAAAACCCAAGTAACTTGCAATGAGGTGACTTGCATCTTAGTCTCTTCATTTACCCACCATGATAAAGCTTCTCCTTTTAGTAGAAATTACTATTTGGACCTTTCCCTTGAAGAGTATGCCTTAAAGCTAAGTGCTCTCTTGACAACAATCACCCAAGCTTCTACTATTGAATCCCCATCTTGACTTGTGAACTCTAGTAATTTTGATTTTTGGACTTCTTTCATAATATCGAGGGTTGTTCATCTATCATCAACATTGAAATAAAAATTAAGTGTTGTCTCTATGTTTGTTCCAACTCATTTTCTTTACTTTGATCATTTCTTTGATCTTGACCTTGACTGGTGACTCAATCCTTTAATATGTTTTCATTTCTCCCAGGGAACATAATATGACTTGCTTGGTCGGGGTTCCAATCTTTGCAGTGACTTATGGTGGGGTTTCTACCCCAGGGGTGACTTGAGTTTGTCTTCAATGCTTAGGACCCATGATCTCCCCTATAAAGCAAAAAATATTTAGATCCCTTTTTCCCATTCATTCATGGGAATTCTACATCATTTCAAATATTACATTTATACAGTACAACATGGCATAACAAAGTTTATAAACACCCCAAAACACAATACTTATCAACATAAAACAAAATTAGATGCCATTTTTAAACACATGTTAGCGTTCCTAAGATCATATAATCATAAAATAAATAAAACTAAGTTTACAATTGATAACAATAAATTTTCATTAATTTTTTTTTCTTCATCTTATTAATAAAATAAATACAACACTTTTATTGTTGTTTTACGAGAGTGACCCACCCTTTTTTTACCTATATATTTAACCTTTTAACTTAGAATTAAAAAATAATTTTATATCTTAATATAAATTTGTTTATCCTAAATAGTATTTAGAAAAAAATCAATTATTTCTTATTATAATAACAAAGATCATATATAGCCCTGATGGGGTTGTATCAACACATGGTAGGTTCACCTCGAGGTACGTCTCACGAGGCACAAGGTAGGTGTAATCATATTGAACCATAAAGTGATGCAACGGGTCGATGATTGATCGAACCCTCCAGACCCGCCTTTGATTGTTATATTATTTTGTGGTGATATTATAATGGTTATGGTTTCTTGGGTGATGAACTCTGTGTGTAGGGTGGCAGATGAGAGTGTTAAAGGCAGAGCGAGCTTTCCAGGGCCATGGGGTAGATGGAACTCTGTGGAGTGTTCAAAATCTGTCGTTGTGGCTTCTCTGTCAGGTTGGTGTGTGTTCATTTGGGATCCAAATTCGTTTGGAGGTTTTTCTTCCCTTTAGTGCGTCAAGGCTGGTTATGCAGGGGGGAACCCTGGGTGCCGTCGAAGGAGGGTTGTTTTAGGTTGGTGCATACTCAATGATCTCTAGGTTCTTGTTTCTATTTGGTTAAGGTATTTTCTTATGTTGTGGTTGTTGGTGGTGGTTTGTAAATCGACATTTCCCTTTGCCATGTGAAGGAATGGCTCTATCTGTGGCCACAATTGCTTTCTGAAGATAACTCTCTCGCAACTGGTCAGGGCTTGTGGTGGCACCTGCTTTTTTCGATGCCCTTCGACAAATTCGATGAAGGAGGGTGTGCTCTTGGTTGCGGGGCAATGTATACTTCCTTTATTATTTGTCTCTTGGTTATTTATATTGAGGAATTGTGTGAGTCGACGAGAGTGTAGTTGTATGGTTTTGGGTAGAGAATTACATATATCCCTCCTCTGTTTTGCCTGTGGACTGATAACGAATTAGCATCATTTAAGATATCCAATGGAGTGATTCTTTTCCAGCTTCATTTGGTGGCCTGACTTGGTTAGCATTGTCGAGCCACAACGGGACGTGTGTGGCATTATTCATGCTGGATAGGGTGTTTGCAGGTGGTTGTTTCTTCCTAGGAGGTTGTACCCTCTCTGGTCATTTTGGTTGGCGGTATTTAGGAGTGGCCAGTCATGCCTCGGAAGCATGGGCACCCTTGTCATGGAGGAGGGCATAAGGGCCATCCTAGACGACAAAACATTGGTTTGAGCTCAACTTCAAAGGATGGGATCAGCAGAGAATGGGAGGATGAGGTCGCTCAATCTCGTGAGTGTTCACCAGGTCAAGTGGAGGTTGCAGCCTCATTGAAAATCATTGTAGATCGATTGAGAGGCATCCAAGCCAACTTGGACGTCATGATAGATCACCAGTATGAAGAGCAGAATGAATTGGTGACCTTTTTAAATGACATCCAATTCTTCCTCAATGAGACTTTAGAGCTGCTTGAGAGTATCTGTCCCAATTAGAGATGCCTCAATGATCACCTGTGTGATTTGGAGGCCCCAGTGGAGCACATTGATTTCCATATGCATGAGCGAGTTAGATTCCATGCAAGTCCTCCTAGAATTTCACCTCACCACCCTCCATGACATGTTTATCTCAGGTTCTCAGTATTTTTTGTCATCTTTTTGTAATGTAAGGCTAGTAAGCCTATAAGAAATAATGGTTATCTGGTTACATCTTCTGTTATCTCTGGCACCCTTCTCTCTCCCCTCTGTTTGTAGTGAAGCTAATGAGACCATCCAACCTAATTTTGTACTCTAGATTTCACGGATGATAATATAATAATGCTTTTTTGTACTCTAGATTTCACGGATGATAATATTTCCCTTTGAGTATTGATTAATTTTAATATACATATCACATTCATATTGGTTTACAAAACCATCCAACCTGTATGTTAAATTTTCTAGATTTCAATATAACCAATATTGTTTTATTTATGGTGTACTCTTTAATCACATGCAACAACTTGGGACATGCATGGTCTTCAACCAATTGTTATACAAGCATGCATACGGACATAGCAGATAAATAAAAATAAAATAAAATCTACTTATTGTGTCTATGCGGTTATATTAAGAAAAACAAAATATCAAAAATCCACCCACAGATAAAACACAGTGTAGCTTTATGTCCATTTAATTTTAAGATTTAATTTTATTAATTTTATTATTATTTTTTTAAATTTTCAATATTTACAAATTTTCAAAAGAATCTAGACTTATCCAGTGTGGAGTATCAAGATTTCGGTAACCTTTAATATATATGTAAAATATAGGCAAATTTTTAACCAAAATGACGAATATTTTTTTTTCAAAAAAATTTCCAAAAAATAGCCCATTTGCTAAATTGTGCCCTCAAAATTTTCCCTGTTATACATATTATGTGGTTTGAAACGTTCCGATGTGAAAATCGTCACTTTGATTTATCTGAAATAGGTTGTTATAAACATCATGATTCACAAAAGTTTGCATTTTGTAGACATTTACTAATCATTTAATTCATATGACTGCTATAATGAAACACATGCTCAAGGAAGTGTAGTCCTTGCCATTGAAGTTATAAATTATGATTTGGAAAAATTACATAAAAAAATTATAACCTATATTGGTCACTGTTAAATTAATAATAATCAATAGACATAGAATCCTATAATCTTACTTTGGTAGGAACTCAAGAATTGAGATGTGAAGTGGATAAATTAATTGTTTGCTCAACCACAAGGACTCACATAAATTTTGATGGGTAGTAACCACTACTAAGTCTACATATTTACAATTTTAGTCCTACATAAGTGTTGAAGAAAACATAAATAATGGTGAGATACATCTTATTCCTTTGCAGTTTTTATGAAAAAACTTGGTTAAATTATGGTGGGAAATGTATTTACCTTTTGATGGGACCAGCCCTGAACACCTACGGCTTATAATTAATTGTTGATTGTAAAGTTGATTGTTTTGTGGTTGGCTGACTTTATGGCGCGGTATGGGAGGTTATGTCGTGAGGACAACTGTCCTCCTCCTCGGGCTTGCTTCTTCCGCCTCTTCACTATCCCGCGCAAACCCTAACTCTGACCATTCTATTGTTGCTTTGTTGAGGTCTCGGCTCTTGGTTTCTCATTGTTGTTTCATGAGGGTTTCGTTTGTCCAGCACTGGGAATGATTTCCTGTGAGAGTTTCTACTTGTGCACGTTGGTGATGTTTCCTGTTCTGAGCATGGTTTTGAAGTTCTGGGTTTGGAACCCCTGGTCTCAGTCTCTGGTCTCCGCCTTGTTCGGCCCTGGTTATGAATTTGGTTGTGGGTCTTTGTTATACGTTGGCTTCGATTATTTTGTTAGTTTCAAAGTGATTTCTTCGCTGTTTGACTATTTGCTTCGCATTTTGTCGCAGGTCATGTTTGTGGGGTGGCTCGGCTCTCGGTTCTCATCCGGCATTCAACTAGACGTGAGTTCTCCTTCTATGCCTTGCACTTCTGCCTTGTTTTATTCTGTCACTGATTGTTCTTGCTCCTTGTGAGCAGTGGGCACTCTGCGACCGTGACCTTGGTCCGCGGCTTCCTTCCTTATTTGCACGGGCTCGGCTCCTTCGGTAAGTCTTTCCTTAAACCCTTGCCTCTGCTCTCAATTTTTGTGCTTATGGCTCTGCTTGCTGGCTCTAATGGCCTGTTTGTTGGCCACGCAGGTATACAGATGGGCTCTTTTTTTTCCGGTCTCGTGCCCTAACACCTACGCTTGTATCGGATAGGGTTGCTCCTTATTATTCCTCTGTTTGTCTGTTCAAAGCATTTGCTGTTGGCAGTATTCTCTGGGTCTATTGTTGAGGGTTTGACTTTGGTCTCATTGTGTCTTGCCCTGTGTATTTATGCCTTCGGCTATTTAACTTATGAATTGTAATTATATCGGTCCTATGGTGACCTCGTGGTTGTATTTGACACTGTTAATGGAAGAACTCTGTTTTCATGGCTTGTCTGTATTTGGTAACTGTATCTTGGTCTGTAGATATTTGATATCGATATATACACAGTGGTTTCTTTTTTATAATTAAATAACAAAGGGGAATGTTATGAGTTCTGTTGGTACCTGTAGAAATTTGTATATTCCTTTGACAGTGATTTACTTGATTCTTCTGCAAGCCCACTCCATTGTCTTGCTAAACTTTTCCACGTGTTCTTCTTACTTCTGTGTTAACTATTCACTCTCTGTCATTGTTATGATATGGATAAATGAATTTAATTAAGTTAGGCAGAAAATACTTAGGTTGCAATATATGGATTCAGACTTTCTTGCTTTTTAGAATGATTTCATGCTTGTTTCTATTCAACGCTATGATGATAATTACAGTAGCTTTTTCCTCTTTTCTTTTGTAAAGATCACTGTACAGTTATTAAACTGTCAGTAGTTACATTTAGTTATTCCTTGACAGCTATTCTTTCTTGACTGTATTCTAAAAGTAAATTTTAAACAAAAATAAAAGAACGTAAACAAAAACAAATAGTGGGCTGAGATAGCCTCAAACTTAACATAAGGTCCTAAATGTTGTTAACTAGAAATTTAAATGAAAATTAAAAAAACTAACTGAAACTCCTTCTGTTTGCAAAGACAAACACTCCAACCATGACCTCCCTTAGCTGGATGCCCCTGCATCACCTTTCTTGCAAAGCCACATAGCATTATATTGTGCAAAGGTTATAATAAGACCTTCAAAATATAGTCCAATGAAAATATTTTTTTTTTTATATATTGAAAAATAAATACTTATTTTCCAAAATTAAATATTAAAAGTTGCATTGATCCAGCTAAACCAATAATACCTAATAAGTTGGCTAAACCAATAATACCTAATAACTTGCATTGATAGCGAGAATTCTATATGGGAGAAACTAATAAGTGTTTTTGACATCTACACACCTTTATCAATCATTTAATTAGCCAAAGGCTCACCTATTTCAACTTGGGGTCGAAAAGCCGAGATTGACCTTTTTTTATAAAAAAAAATTGGACAGATGAGATTAAACGTGGGGAGAAAATACTTTGTTTGAGAAGCATATCTATGGACATGCAGTTGACATACCGCCATGGAACATGAAGTGACCTGCAGAAAATATGATATGTTACTTAAAAAAAAAAAATTGCATCAGAGCGTTGGACAAACGGGTGGTAGAGGAAAAGATTATCAGAGTCCCCGGAGATGCAGCGGCAAAGAGTCACGAAATAATTGATTATCATCATCATTAATAATATTTGTTGAATTTATAAAAGTACTAATACATATATTCAAATTATTTGTGCTATAAATCGGTCAAAATCACTTTACCTTGGCATATTTCATTTCTTGTGTTATAAAGAGGTGATAGGGTGGGTCCCATAGTCTTATGTTTGGGAAGGTTTACCAGAGGGTTGAACGATATTGTTCATGTCACATTTTATTATAATTTAAATCATATTTTTTACTATATTGAGTGGGTGTATTTTAATTCGATAAATTATAATAAGTAAAAAAAAATTAATTAATTCAAATTAAAATAAGTTAAAAAGTTTACAAATAAAAAAAGTAGGTGAGTTTATTTCAATTTTTTAATTCAAATTATATATTTGAATATATAAATAAATTTAGTGATTTTAATTTTTTTTCTTTGAGGTATATAAATTTTGTAAATTATGTAATTGAAATTTTTAATTTTAGTCAATCATTGTCATAGTTGAAGTAAAACTGCCCAAAATATATATTAAAAAAGAAAATAAAACATAAGACAAATATAACAAATCCATAGAGGATTTATTACATGTAAATTGTAATATTACAATATATATATATATCTAATATTTTGTATAATGCAAATTTGTATATACTAAATTGTATTTAATAGGTATATTATTTATATATACTTGTTTACTTATATATATATATATATATATAAAATTTTCATTTATGCAATATATTATATTTGTTACATGTAGATTGTAATGTTACTATATATATATTTATTTAATAGGTATATTATTTATATCTACATGTTTACTTTTTGCTATATATATATATATATATATATATATATATATATATATATATATCATTTTCATTTATAAGAAAAATTAAGATGCATTTATATTTTCGAATATATATATATATATATATATTGGGATACAAAAATGTTAGTGCTACAATGATGACAAATTCTTAAAACCTGATGTTTTAGAAATATCTTAACACTATGTTTCCTTAAGAAGTTCTTAATTTAATAATATTGTTGTTAATGTTGTAGACAAGCCAAACACCATGTTGATGTATGAGAGCCCTATGATACATACATAATCTTGGAAAAAATTCGAAGTGGGAGAAATGAAAACTCACCAGATAAATCTATAATTTCTTATAAAATATAAAGAATAGTCACTTCCTTTTATATATACACCTTTTAGCAAATAAGATAATAATCAAAGTATTAAGTTATTTCTCAATTTGACAACTTTTAGCGAATAAAATAATCCTCATAGTATTGAGTTATTCCTAAATTTGACATGATATCAAAGTTAAACATTTTCCAACAACACAACTTTTTGTGTTTCACTCATATTATGTTATGCCATGCAAATCTCTTGGTTGATTACCATTCTTTAGGTTTATAATATAGTCATTTGGGTTTAAAATATAAATTCTTTGGGTTTATTAATCTAAGGGTTCAAATTCCTAAGGTTTAATATAATTTTCTTGGGTTTATAATCATGGTCAACCATGGTCTAATGTCACATTGTGACAAAGATTGTCCCAATATGAAAATCAACCATGTTCAATCATCGTCAACCATGGTCATTCATGGTCAACCATGGTCATTCATGATCAACCATGGTTAAATGTTACATTATGACAAATATTGTCTCAATATGAAAATCAATCATGGTCAAACATGGTCAATCATGGCCATGAAAATTAACCATGGTCAATTATGGTCAACCGTGGTCGAATGTCACATTGTGACAAAGATTGTCTCGATGTAAAAATTAACCATGGTCAATCCTCATCAACCAAGGTCAAGCATGGTTAATCATTTTCAACCATGGTCAACTATGATCCAACATCACATTGTGACAAAGGTTGTCTTAGTTTGAAAATCAACCATTGTCAATCATGGTCAATGATCATTAATAACCATGTCACATTATGGAAAAAAAAATTGATTGTTCAATGCCACATTGTGTCCACCATGGTCCAACGTCGCATTGTGACCAAGATTCTCATTGTGGAAATAAACCATGGTCAACCATGGTCCAACATCACATTATGACAAAGATTCTCTCAATTTGAAAAATAATCATGGTCAACTATTGTCCAACATCGCATTGTAATAAAGATTGTCTCACTATGAAAATCAATCATGCTCAACCATGGTCAATCATGGTTAACCATGGTTAACCATCGTCTAATGTTGCATTGTGACAATGATTGTCTTAATATGGAAATCAACCATGGTCAGCCATAATATCAGTAATATCAATCCCTTGGATTTATTAATCTAAGGGTTTATATCCCTAGGGTATAATATTATAGATAGGTTTATATTATGAATCCTTGGCTTTAATATAAATCCTTTGGGTCTATATTATTGATATGAAAATCAACCATGGCCAACCATGTTTATTTTAGGGTTTATAATATTTACCCCTTGGGTCTAATATTATTCACTTAGGTTTCTAGTATTAATCCCTTGGATTTATTATTCCCTTAGGTTTGTAATATTTATCTTAGGGTTTATATACCTTGGGTTTATAATATTAATCCCTTGGGTTTAATATTATTGTAGAAATCTTTCTACAAATCAGCTAGCTCTGATACCATGTAGAAATTCCCACCTGTAGATCACCTGATAATGCAATAGACTAAAGCAAAATACTTGATCTACTTCTACAACCAATTTAGCAGAAGCTTAATCGAACATGAGCAACATCAATAAGAACACATATAACTGATATGGAGAAATCAATCACACATAACACAGAAGAAATAACCCGGGGAAAGCCTTAGCCTAAAACCCCAACTCTGTATTATCATACAAGTGGAAATATAGCCAGTATTACAAAAAGAATCAGCTCAAAAGCTATCCTGCTCTCTCTGCAATACCTCTATTGCTCATAGACAGTCAAAGGCCTCTCTCAAACCTCCTGATCTACCCTCCAAGCCTCCTATTTCTTTGCGCAATTTTGATTGGGGTCCAGTGCAACCACTTGTGTGAATTGGCCTCTTCACACACTCACTAACCTCTGATCCAACTGCGCAATCCTGAAGGAGATAAATCCTTCTCCATGGATGAGCTTCCTTTATAGGAAAAATCCATCCAACTGATGGTACATTATCCCTTCTCTGATCTCAACTGGGTCTCTGTCTGAACTGACATGCATGAGTTATTCATGAGAGAATATTCAGTTATCTGAAGCAGCAGTTATATAAGCATGCATTAACTAACTGAACTCACATTAATTTAAACAAAATGTTTAAATCAATCTAACTGGACTTGACTCAGTTAACTGAGCCAACTAATTACAACTCAAATTAGAATTAATCCTTATCTCTTTAACTGATGGATAAATTCCTCAATTAATGGAGAAACTGTTGCATGTCCTCACATAGACTTCACGCTTGATTTTTCACAACTAATTAACTCATGGTGAATTAATTAATTTATTTTAAAACAACTGTTAAGTTCAAATTCAAATTTTACTTCTCAATTTTAGTCCAGAGACTGACTAAAATTGGAATCTATCCCGAACTGCTAAAAATAGCAATGTTGTTTTTAGCACTTCCATTTTTCATTCCTTGTTGTTCAATCCAGCACCGGTGCGTGAACTGCTATTTATAGTAGTGCTATTTTTAGCATTTCTTGTTGCCATTTTAACCACTACCTCTCAACAAGAAAGGCATTCAAATCAAACCCAATTCTGTACCTTTGGAATGTTCTGCATGCAAGCTCTAGAAACAAAAAAAAAAACTCCCAACTGACCTCTCTGTTGGGCTAGAAACATACTCTGATGCTGAAGCTCCATCTGCCACTGACAAGTGCTCCCTCTCTGACCTCTGAGTTGCTGCAACACTCCATGCAACTCGCACCGTTGCAAACCTCTCTGTGCCATCCTGCACTGGTGCAACACTCCTGTGCCTCTCGCGTTGCTGCAACCTGCTAGCTCTACACCGTCCTGGGACTCCTACACTGTAGCTCTCTCTGCCGCTCCATCCGCATCTGTCTCTACCCACTCAGCCAGTCCTGCTACTCCTCATCGGGGCTCCAGTAGCAAGGTCTAATCAAAGAGGTTAGGTATATCAATGATCCTACCCCTATTCCAGCCTTCTTGGGACTATCACTCCACATCGCCCCACCTCACACTTGGAATTATGGCTACATTTGATTCCTTTGCCCTCTTGGCTCGAAATTCCCCCCTATTGGAGGTATCTGCATGAGTGGATGCCTCCACTTGGTCTCCTCTCGGCTTCTCCAGTTGTGTCTACTCCACAACCTCCTGAAGTTGCTTCACCAATTGTGGCTCCTCCACAATTGTCTGAGACTTCTTCTGGTGCTGCATGTTGAGAGGTAATTTACTCTCCCTCTCGACCACCAAGTATCTAACCTTTGCTTTGCTCCTCAAGGATTTGTATGCATCTTGTACCTCAAGTGCATACAGGTTCTTGGCTAGCACACCAATCTGTTTCATCTTTCTCGTCGTCACGAAATTTTCTGGAAAAAGAGATGATTTTAAATCAGCGATATCTCCTTTATTCGAACTCCGATTCAAACCTTTTTTTTTTACTTTGGGTCTTTTTCCGCAAGGAATCCAGATCTGCTATTTGTTTCTGAAAATTTCGCACAAAATTTTTCAGATATTTTCTACAAACTCGCGGCCCAATTTTTTTTTTCTTACTTCCAATTCTCTTTTTCGTATACTGTTCACTGCTTTGATCAACTTGGCTCTGATACCATGTAGAAATTTTTCTACAAATCAGCTAGCTCTGATACCATGTAGAAATTCCCACCTGTAGATCACCTGATAATTTAATAGACTAAAGCAAAATACTTGATCTACTTCTACAACCAATTTAGCAGAAGCTTAATCGGACATGAGCAACATCAATAAGAACACATATAACTGATATGGAGAAATCAATCACACATAACACATAAGAAATAACTCAGGGAAAGCCTCAGCCTAAAACCCCAACTTTGTATTATCATACAAGTGGAAATATAGCTAGTATTACAAAAAGAATCAGATCAAAAGCTATCCTGCTCTCTCTACAATACCTCTGCTGCTCATAGACAGTCAAAGGCCTCTCTCAAACCTCCTAATATGCCCTGCAAGCCTCCTATTTCTTTGCGCAATTTTGATTGGGGTCCAATGCAGCCACTTGTTATAGCTCCAAATCTCACTTTTATGGTTTGTGATGCTGCACTCATGGCCTAGGGTAACCCCTCCTTCCAGACCTGGTCCTAAAATTTAAAAAACAGTGTTTTATCCCTTATACGCGACATTGCCCTGAGTTAAACGCGTGTACACGCGGGTCTGTGTATACCCAACCCGCGTGTATGTATTAAAACACTTAAAAAAATAAATAATTCCTTATTTTCGGGCGGAGATCGCGGGTTTTACCTGCTGATCACCTGTTAGTGCCCGTGGCCCAACTGTTCCCAACCAACTCCTAACTAAAAAACTACTTTGGAGATGGTATAAAAAGACATCAAAGGGAAGGCCTAAGGGAGAGAGAAAAGGAGAGCAAGATTATTATGCTGAGATTTTCCCCTTAGACCAGGTCTGAAGTCCTTGGTGCTTTCTGCACTTCCCCCATTTTGCATAGGAAACCCTTGTTTCCATGTGTATTGGTGATCATTCATCTTTTATATCACCATTGAGTAAGACTTGGAAGGAGCTCTTGTTGGAGGCTTGAGGCTGGAACGAATCCGGGAGGAAGCTTTGCTTGGAGCCTGCTGAAGGTGTTTCAGGTGAAATCTTTCCGTTATATGTACTTTACTTGCCTTTATATAAAGAAACACGTCTTGGTTCCCGAAACAATCTTTCTTTGTGCTTATGAGATTCTTGTTTTGAATTCTTATGCAAGTAGTTACTCAAACATTTTTATAACTAACTTTATAGCATGAAGATGGTTTATGTATAAGTATTTGTCCATGTACTGTTGTGTTCTTTGATTTGTTTGTTTTACAGGTCAAAGGAGAAGAAGGGAACTCCAAGAAGGGTTTGGACCCTAAAGGTCTTCTCGAACGTAGGACCTTAGGTACGTACCCTCAACATTAGAATTTGCTTACAATAAAGATAATGGCTATGTGTGTGTTTCTTTGAATAAGCAATTTTCAGTCTGGTAGAGTCTTAACCCAAAGGACCCTAGGGGTACTTTCCCCTCAACCAGAATTGGCGACTCCGCTGGGGAACAACACTCTTGTTGTTCCTAGTTTGGGTAGTCTTCAAGCCAATCAAGGCTCAGCCCCTATGTTTGCTGGCTCTGACTGTCTGATCTGTTCTTGAACTCTAAGCTTTTCCAGTTTTTTCAGTCTGTATTTTTTATTTTTCTTGAAAATCTTCAGATACGCTGTTTTGCTGGATTACAGAAGCGTATATATGCAAGTTTAACTAAGTGAACCCGCGTATACGCAGGTTTCCTCAGTTACAGTCGCGTGTACACGCACTCTGCATATCACTGCAGGCACGTATATTATATAATTTTCAAGATTTATAAATTTTCTTTTTGCTGAATGTTTGTCTGGTGGTTTGGGTCAGTTTGAAGCAATCATTTTCCAGTAACAGTCCTCTGTTTAACAGGGGGCATCTTGTTCTGAACTCTCTCTAATTATAAGGAGTATTAGTCTTGTTTTCGTTGATTGCAAGCGTCATTGTTTTTTGACACACAAGATTTCTGGTTAAGAATCTTGACTGCTCTGTTTTGGCAGAGTAGGAAGATTGGATTCAATCTTTGTGTTCATTTTGTTTTGGTGACCCTTTTGTTTGCTTAACGAAACCATTTTTGTGACCATTTGCTCCTTCGTTTTGGGAAAGTTGTTTGTTACCATTTTCTTGAAACTTGTCTTTTGATCTCTTGGACTTTCATTGCTGCTTTTGATTGTCAAAAGCAATTTCAAACGCATTTATTTTTGTTGGGTTTTCATCATTTGAAAGGTGTCAATTCGCAAAAGTGTTTGGTTGCCTATTCTTCAATCATTAGTGTCAGTATTTTTGAGAGCATTCTTTGAAAAAGACTTCTTTGCTTGTTGTTTGAAAGAAAATCTTTTGAAAGTTTTAAGTTTCGCTTTCTTAAACTTGCTTTTCATTTGATTTCCTTTTTTGCGAAGTGAAAGTGCTTTATGTTTATCTTAGAACTTGTTTTTATTGTTTGGACGAAATGATTGGTAGCACATCATATTCTATCTAAGCATTTTAGTGGCAAGACAAATTTGATAAGTGAGCAACTTTCCTTCTTTGTTTGCAGAGTAGTCTTAAAATCTTGCATTCACATATAGTTGTTGCATTAGGATAGATTTGCATCCCTTTTTATGCATACATAGCTTTGTTAGCTTTTGTGAGTGTGGAGTTTGAAAAGAAAGCAAAAAACTTTGTTTTATTAGAAGTACCTCTGAACCTCATAGAAATTGCTCTTCATCGAAAACAAAAAGTGCATGTGCATATAGCTAAGTTTTATTAATTTCTTTTGCGTCCATAAAACACCACAAGTTTCATCTCCATTACCTTGTGACTTAAAGAATAGCCTAATAAAATCAAGCGCTAATTAAAATCCACTAGAACTTTTTGTTTTAGTCAGTTACACCAACAAGTTTAGGATTTTAGGGCCTTGGATTAGGCGAGTGGAGAGTTAACTCTCCAAGGCCATATAAACGTCAAACATAGGAGTCTGAATAACTAGAGAAAATCCAATAGCGTTAGGAAGACCAGGAAAGCTCCGGATCTGGGAGTTAAGCACGAGGGTCTGTAAAGACAGGGAAGAGAGATACCCCCTCTCCTACTTGTCCGAACTTACCTCACGACTGTTCCGCCTGGCTTCTGCGACGAGTTGGTATCCATAGTTGCTTCTCCTAGGGATCTACACAGGTGGCTGCGGAGGGGAATCCCGTGGCACCTGAGGTTGACGTTGTATCACTCTCGACAGTACTACTGGAGGGCACCCTTGCGAAGCTTGGGGGCTTGCACCGGCGCAGGCTGTTGTTAGGAGGTCAGCGTAACTTCCTCTGTTACCTTCGCTGATAGGGCTGGGCCGTCATTATCCCAGACTATCTTCGGAAGGCCCCTGACTCCACTTTCTTGTATTTTGGTGTCCGGTCCTCATCACCTGGAGCGGAAATACTTGGAAGTTGTTTGACTGGCTGATATCTTTAGGGACTTTATAGTGTGTGCTCTTTGTTCCTTGTATATCGTTGGCTTTAGGTATTTTTGTCTAGTCACGTTTGGACTTTGTGGTCTGAGTGATTGGCTTACCACTCTACCGATCTTGAAAGGCTTTTGGTCGTTCTTTCAGAAGTTGTGGAGTTGCCTCCTCAAGGGCAAATGTTTTGGTTGCTTACCCATATTCTTTGAAGAGTTATTTCTATATTCCCGCAAGGGAAAGGGTCTTTGGATCAGTTAGATATGGCTAATATTCATGTGGAAACCAACCAAGGTACCCTTCCGAAAGGGGATCCTTGTGCTTTTCCTTTCTTTGGAAACGTTGGTACTCCCTTGATGGCCACTTTGAATATTCCTGGGTTGAATGTTGGACTACTCGTTTGGCTGTGGTCCACTCCGAATATTCCAAATGCTCTTGAAGCCTCTTCGTTGATTGCTTTATTTCAAGGGCATCACATGGGTGCTAATTTTTCATCTTCTTTCAAAGAGAAATCTGGGATTCCTTCTTCGCCTCCTTGTAACAAGAAATCTAAAAAGAGGAGAAAGAGGAAGTCAAAGAAGAAGAATAATTCTATCCTTTCATCTTCAACCTCTGCGAGTCATGTTGGAGATGAGCCTTCAGCCACTACTAATCGTGCTGGGGGCACAAGTCTAGTCACTGCGAGTCACACTAGCATTTCATCTTCAACCTCTAGGAGTCATGTTGGAGATGAACCTTCAGCCACTGCTAGTCATGCTAGAAGCACAAGTCTAGTCACTGCAATTCATACTAGCAAAGAATCACCGACCTCTGCAAGTCATGTTCAGGACTCTCCGCAAACCACTGCTAGTCATGTTGGCGAAATGGCGGTTGGTAAGAAACCTGGACGTAGAAGTTTTAAACCTAAGTTCCCTTGTAAGATATGCAAGGGAGACCATCTTACTCATTTATGCCCTGGTATTCCAGAGGTTCAAAGGGTATGGTCCGAGTCTGAAAGTACTTCTACTCCTAGACCTAATATGGTTTCTCATCAATCCCACCAACCATCGGTTGAAAATGTGGTAAATCCAGTGCAATCGCTGGCCGATTACACTCCTCTTTTGGGGGGTGAAGTGCCTAACAAAAGAGTCTGTTTGATCTCTAGTACAGAGTCTTCTAGTATAGGGGGCATTCCGGTTTCTTCAAATGTTCCCCCTCCAAGTTCTAAGAGTGTTTCCTTTGATTGGGGTAGTCTTGTTGAGCCTCGTCTTCCTTCCGCTGCACCTTTCCAAATAAAGGTCAGAGTGAATTCCACAAATGTCTATCGATGTATGGTGGATGAAGGATCCTCTGCAAGTATTATATCCTCTTTGACTTGGAAAGCTTTGGGTTCCCCAAAGTTGTTGACAGCTCAGAGTCAGTTGTTAGCCTATGATAGAAGGCCTGGTGAATCTATGGGTGTTCTTCCTCAAGTGCCTATCACTTTAGGTGGGAAGACTGTCTTAATCGATATGATGGTGGTTGATAGCCCTTTAGACTTTAATATGCTACTTGGGCGTGATTATGTCTATGCTATGAATGTTGTGGTGTCTTCACTCTTTCGAGTAATGTGCTTTCCTCATAACGAGAATATTGTCACTATTGATCAGCTTGCATCTGATAATCACCACCCTAATTCGACTTTACTGCAGAATGCCCCTTGGTTTGTTCCAAGTGTTCAAGTAGATTCTACCCCGCCACGGGTGAATTATGTGGCATTGAGTCCTCAATGTTCAATTGCTTCTGAGAAGGATCCTTTGACTTATTATTCTCCTTCTTGGGACTTGTTCCCGACAGTTGACCGAGAGATTCATCCTATAGGGACATGGGACCCTTTAATTCCCTCTTTTGATCCTTGTAGTTCTCATGATTTCTTAGAACTTGTTTTGCCTTCACAGGAGGAACTCTTTGAAGCCATGAGTTATGACTACCAAAGGAGTCCTTGGTCTGATCCCTGCAAGGGGTTTGTCCAGAAGAACTATTATGCGTAAGCCGCAAGGCTGCGTGGTCCCCTGTACCATATTGTACATATGAGGTACGCATTTTCAAGTTTTGTATTCTATAACACAAAGATTTTATATGAAGTTTATATGTGGGATGTATTAACTTCGTGTCTAGTGTTCCTATTTATGTTTACAGAACTTGGAAGATTTCTCCTTTGGAAGTTTATGGTTGGTCCGTTCTGACAGGTATTGGTTCTCGAAACTGGCATATAGGTTAGGTTTTTCCACCTGCATTGTGCATTTATCAGTTTCCTTTCCCATTTTGCCTTAGGATCGACCCCACCAAGTTATGGTGCGGAACCTTCTCATTGCTTAGAAGTATCATGACTTGTGTGGTAGAGCCTACCTTATCATGGGTGCCCTAGTTAGTACCTTGTTGTCACTTGGCACTCATGTAGATTTTTTGTCCCTAGGCTCGGGAGTCCTCTTTAGTCCTGCCATGACTTATGCGATCAAGACTCATTCCTCTTTACTTCTTTGCTTCGTTCTGGCCTTATACCCTAGAGGCTCCTTTGTGTTGAGTTGTACTATTGCATTGCATGTTGACCATTTGCACCTTTTGGCCTAGAGCCGGCTTCACTTGGACTCATGTTTAAGCCAACTTTTGACCATGACATCTGCAAAATCAACCTTGCATACCTTTGACTTCTGCAGCTTGACATACCCTGATCCGTGGAAGGAACATACCTCTGAGTGTCACTGACCAGTTTTCACCTCCCTGCATTGAGCATAGGAACGTTCCTTTCCCAGGAACTAGATCATCTGTTTCACCGACACTCGTTCTTGCCACTGTACCATAGCATTCTTTTATTCTTTTTCCGGCTTAACAGAAAAAGACAAAAAAATTAAATATTCCAAAAAGAGCGGGAACAGGGACATTATTTCCATTTATTGTTGGCAGCTGGAGTCAGTCGAGTCGCCCTTGAACAAAGCACTCAAAACAAAGTCTCCTCCGCATGGGTGGGATTTAGTTTGACTTAGGTACATGCCATAACCTTGTTATTGAGTCAGTTCTCCCCCGATTGGTTATCTCTTCCAATCATATGGAGGGTTCATTCGTGCCTCCTGCATGGCGAACTTATACAGAGTCATCATATGTTGCCACATAGTCACATTGAGTCGTGCTTTTGTTCAAGGGAAGTTAGCCTGAGTCGGCCTCTCTGCAGTGTCCCTTGACTCATTTTTCAGTCGGCCATCCCTGGTTGTCAGTGTCATGTCTATCATCACATCAGTTATATTGGTCCTTTACTCGTGCCAGTTTGAGAAGGTCCCCATTGACTTCTTGCTGGCGGGTCTTGTCCTTATCGACGACGACACCTTGCTCTGAGGACAGGCCTAGAGCCACACCCTGGCCCTATTTTCATTATTGATAGGTCACCTTGTGCTCAGCATCGATCAGTATCATGGGTCTCTGATTGAGTGGTTTCCCTTGTGTTCGACATCAGCATACATTATCACTCATTGGGATTCGTGCAGTACCTTGGTTTCCATTTGACCCTATTGGTGGATACCTCGCCTCTGTGTCAACTTTCATTATTGGTTGGTTCAGAGGGTTTCTGCCGTGCGCTAGCCACATCTTGTGTACGCCGGAAACGTACTTCGGTTGGGTTCCTGCATCTTTTTTCGTCCGATTCCTTCCACATTATTGGCCTACGGGTTACACTCGCACTAGATTGATGGAGGATGCCTTAATGCCTTCCTTCTAGTGGATCTTTCCCTATCGACTCCGACTCATTGCTCTGGGGCAAAGATCTAGAGTCCATTTGGCAGTACCTTGGGGTTTGCAGTCATTAGTGGCAGATCCTTCGCTATCGATAGTGGGAAACCATCATTGTCTCCTGATCGATAGATTCTTACAGGTGTTCGACTTCAGCTCATCTATTCACACTTGTTAGATTGTACTGGGTACCTTGACGCTCATTATCATTATCGATGAGTAGTCTCGCGTTTGTTAACGGTATACATCAATGACCGTAATCAAACGATTTCTCACATGGTCGACTTCAGATCATTTATTCCCATGGTGTAGAAATGTACCACGGTGGTCGGTGAAGACCTCAGGTTGTATCAACATTCATTGGTTCACTTGACAATTGCTTCTGTTGCTGCTAGTTGATACCACTCTACCTTATATGTTGCAGTCAGTCATGGCGACATTCTATATGCTGGCACCTGAGTTTGCAGTGTAGTACCATCCTATTACATCATGTTCAGTTGGTACCTTTTGGGATCAGTCTTTGATATCAGTGATCCGTTGCATCTTTCAGCATCATTGATAGTCTTATATGTGATATTCAGACATGTACTTGCTCATTATGATCAGATGATCCATTATGTATCTTCCAGTCATTTATACTTGTATACTTAGTGGATCCACTTGTACTTGATATGCGGACATGCTTTACTTTTTCTGAGCATGGGTATGCCCGCCTCAGACAGTGTTTCTTTCTGATCTCCTTTTGGTGGCTTGGCAGGCTGAATTCTGGTGAAGTCCTCCTCGGTTTCTCGACAGACTTCCTTTCCATGTACTTACATAATATATTTCGGCCATCATGTTCCGCTTCTGACCTCATATATTAGGGGGCATCTGTTATAGCTCCAAATCTCACTTTTATGGTTTGTGATGCTGTACTCATGGCCTAGGGCAACCCCTCCTTCCAGACCTGGTCCTAAAATTTAAAATACAGTGTTTTATCCCTTATACGCGACATTTCCCTAAGTTAAACGCGTGTACACGTGGGTCTGTGTATACCCAACCCGCGTGTATGTATTAAAACACTTAAAAAAATAAATAATTCCTTATTTTTGGGCGGAGATCGCGGGTTTTACCTGCTGATCACCTGTTAGTGCCCGTGGCCCAACTGTTCCCAACCAACTCCTAACTAAAAAACTACTTTGGAGATGGTATAAAAAGACATCAAAGGGAAGGCCTAAGGGAGAGAGAAAAGGAGAGCAAGATTATTATGCTGAGATTTTCCCCTTAGACCATGTCTGAAGTCCTTGGTGCTTTCTGCACTTCCCCCATTTTGCATAGGAAACCCTTGTTTCCATGTGTATTGGTGATCATTCATCTTTTATATCACCATTGAGTAAGACTTGGAAGGAGCTCTTGTTGGAGGCTTGAGGCTGGAACGAATCCGGGAGAAAGCTTTGCTTAGAGCCTGCTGAAGGTGTTTCAGGTGAAATCTTTCCATTATATGTACTTTACTTGCCTTTATAGAAGAAACACGTCTTGGTTCCCGAAACAATCTTTCTTTGTGCTTATGAGATTCTTGTTTTGAATTCTTATGCAAGTAGTTACTCAAAGATTTTTATAACTAACTTTATAGCATGAAGATGGTTTATGTATAAGTATTTGTCCATGTATGGTTGTGTTCTTTGATTTGTTTGTTTTACAGGTCAAAGGAGAAGAAGGGAACTCCAAGAAGGGTTTGGACCCTAAAGGTCTTCTCGAACGTAGGACCTTAGGTACGTACCCTCAACATTAGAATTTGCTTACAGTAAAGATAATGGCTGTGTGTGTGTTTCTTTGAATAAGCAATTTTCAGTCTGGTAGAGTCTTAACCGAAAGGACCCTAGGGGTACTTTCCCCTCAACCACCACTTGTGTGAATTGGTCTCTTCACACACTCACTAACCTTGGATCCAACTGCGCAATCCTGAAGGAGATAAATCCTTCTCCATGGATGAGCTTCCTTTATAGGAAAAAATCATCCAACTGATAGTACACTGTCCCTCCTCTGATCTCAACTAGGTCTTTGTCTGAACTGGCATGCATGAGTTATTCATGAGAGAATATTCAGTTATCTGAGGTGCAGCAGTTATATGCAAGCGTACATTAACTAACTGAACTCACATTAATTTGAACAAACTATTTAAATCAGTCTAACTGGACTTGACTTAGTTAACTGAGCCAACTAATTACAACTCAAATTAGAACTCATCCTTATCTCTTTAACTGATGGATAAATTCCTCAATTAATGGAGAAAATGTTGCATGTCCCATATAGACTTCATGTTTGATTTTTCACAACTAATTAACTCATGGTGAATTAATTAATTTATTTTAAAATAGCTATTAAGTTCAAATTCGAATTTTACTTCTCAATTTTAGTCCAGAGACTGATTAAAATTGAAATCTATCCCGAATTGCTAAAAATAACAATGCTATTTTTAGCACTTCCATTTTTCATTCCTTGTTGCTCAATCCAGCACTGGTACCTGAACTGCTATTTATTGCAGTTCTATTTTTAGCATTTCTTGTTGCCATTTTCAACAATTATTCCCTTGGGTTTATAATACCTTGGGGTTTTAGAATTGATCCCTTGGGTTTATCAATCTAAGGCTTTATATTCCTAGGGTATAATATTATTCAAAATGTTTATAATATTAATCCTAGGGTTTAATATAAATCCCTTGAGTTTATAATCATGGTCAACCATGCACAACCATGCACAACCATGGTGCAATGTGACATTGTGACAAAGTTTGACTCAATATGAAAATCAACCATGGTCAACCAAGGTAAACGATGGTCTAACGTCGCATTGTCATAAATATTGTCTCAATATCAAAATCAACCATGGTAAAACATGGTCAAGCATGTTTATTTTAGGGTTTATGGTATTTATGTTAGGGTTTATATTCCTAGGGTTTATAACATTAATCCCTTGGGTTTAATATAACTCCCTTGGGTTTATAATCCCTTGGAATTTTAGTATTAATCCCTTGGGTTTATTACCGTCGGTGAGGTCCCATATTGTAGTGTGAGAAAGGTTGTCTCGACATTAAAATCAATCATGGTCAACCGTGGTCCAATGTCGCATTTTGACAAGGATTATATCAATATCAAAATAAACCATGTTCAGGCATGTTCCAACATTGCATTTTGAGAAAGATTGTCTTAATATGGAAATGGACCATGGTCAACCATGGTCACATTATGACAAAGATTGTATCTTGGTCCAATGTTGCATTCTCACAAAGATTGTCTCAATATGGAAATCGACCATGGTCAACCATGGTGAATAACCATGGTCACATTATGACAAAGGTTGTCTCTTGGTCCAACGTCACATTGTGACAACCATGGCCATCCATGGTCAACCATGTTCTAACATCGCATTCTGACAAAGATTGTTTCAGTATGAAAATCAACCATGGTCAATAACCATGCTCACATTATGACAAAGATTGTCTCTTGGTCCAACATGACATTGTGAGAACATGGTCATCCATGGTCAACCATGGTCCAACGTCGCATTGTGACAAAGATTGTCTCAATATGAAAATCAACAATGGTCAACCATTGTCCAGCGTCACATTTTGAGAAAGGTTGTTTCAATATGAAAATGAATCATGGTCAACCATATTCCAATGTTGCATTGTGACAGATTTTGTCAATATGAAAATCAACTATGGTCAACCATTGTCCAAAGTCACATTGTCACAAATATATCATCAATATGAAAATCAACCATTGTCAACCATGTTTATTTTAAGGTTTATAATATTTACCCCTTGGATTTAATATTATTCCCTTGGATTTATAATCCCTTTGGTTTCTAGTATTAATCCCTTGGGTTTATAATATCTATCTTAGGGTTTATATACCTTGGGGTTTTAGAATAATTCCCTTGGGTTTATCAATCTAAGGCTTTATATTCCTAGGGTATAATATTGTTCATAAGGTTTATAATATTAATCCTAGGGTTTAATATAAATACCTTGGGTTTATAATCATGGTCAACCATGCACAACCATGGTGCAATGTGACATTGTGGCAAAGTTTGACTTAATATGAAAATCAACCATGGTCAACCATTGTCAACCATGGTAAACCATGGTCTAATGTCGCATTGTCACAAATATTGTCTCAATATCAAAATCAACCATGGTAAAACATGGTCAAGCATGTTTATTTTAGGGTTTATGGTATTTATGTTAGGGTTTATATACCTAGGGTTTTTAATATTAATCACTTGGGTTTAATATAACTCCCTTGGGTTTTTAGTATTAATGTCTTGGGTTTATTACCGTTGATAAGGTCCAATGTCGTAGTGTGAGAAGGGTTCTCTCGACATTAAAATCGATCATGGTCAACCATGGTCCAATGTCACATTGTGACAAGGATTGTCTCAATATAAAAATCAACCATGGTCAACCATGTTCTAACTTTACATTCTGACAAAGATTGTCTCAATATGAAAATCGACCATGGTGAATAACCATGGTTAGATTGTGACAAAGATTGTCTCTTGGTCTATCGTCACATTATGACAACCATGGCTATCCATGGTCAACCATGTTCCAACGTCGGATTCTGACAAAGATTGTTTTAGTATGAAAATCAACCATGGTCAACCTTGGTCAAACATGTTCAACCATGGTGACATTGTGACAAAGATTGTCTCTTGGTCCAACGTCGCATTATGACAAAGATTATCTCAATATGAGAATCAACAATGGCCAAACATTGTCCAACATCACATTTTGAGAAAGGTTGTCTCAATATGAAAATAAATCATGGTCAAACATAGTCCAATGTTGCATTGTGACAAAGATTTTGTCAATATGAAAACCAATTTTGGTCAACCATGTTTATTTTAAGGTTTATAATATTTGTCTCAGGGTTTATATAACTTGGGTTTATAACCATGGTAAACCATGATCCAACGTCCCATTGTCACAAATTTTTTGTCAATATGAAAATCAACCATGGTCAACCATATTTATTTTAGGGTTTATAATATTTATCTTAGGGTTTATACACCTTGGGTTTATAACCCATGGTCAACCATGGTCCAATGTCGCATTATGACAAAGATTGTCTCAATATGAAAATCGACCATGGTCCAATGTCGCATTATGACAAAGATTGTCTCAATATGAAGTTCAACCATGGTCCAATGTCGCATTATGACAAAGATTGTCTCAATATGAAGTTCAACCATGGTCAACCATGCTCCAATGTTGCATTATGTCAAAGATTGGCTTGACATTAAAATCAATCATGTTCAACCATGGTTCAATGTCGTGTTGTGAGAAGGATTGTCTCAATATGAAAATCAATCATGGTCAACCTTGTTTGAACGTTGGATTCTCACAAAGATTATCTCAATATGAAAATCAACCATGGTTAACCATGTTTATTTTAGGGTTTATAATATAAAGATCAACCATGGCCAACCATGGTCAACCATGTTTATTTTATGATTTATATACCTTGGGTTTATAATGTTTATCCTTTGGGTTTAATATTATTCCCTTGGATTTATAATGCCTTGGGTTTTTAGTATTAATCACTTAGATTAATTATTCCCTTGGGTTTATAATGTTTACCTTAGGGTTTATATACCTTGGGTTTATAATATTAATCCCTTGGGTTTACTATTATTCTCTTGGGTTTATAGTACCTTGGGGTTTTAGAATTAATCCATTGAGCTTATAATACCAATTTGTTAGGTTTATCAATCTATGATTCATATTCCGAGGGTATAATATTATTTAGAAGGCTTATAATATTAATTCTAGGGTTTAATATAAATCCCTTGGGTTTATAATGATGGTGAACCATGCACTGGAAAATATTATTTCAATATGAAAATTAACCATGGTCAAATGTCGCATTGTGACAAATATTGTCTCAATATTATTTCAATATGAAAATCAACCATGGTAAAATATGCTCAACCATGTTTAGTTTAGGGTTTATAGTATTTCTCTGAGGGTTTATATACCTAAGGTTTATAATATTAATCCCTTTTGTTTAATATTGCTCCCTTGGGTTTTTAGTATTAATCCCTTGGATTCGGGAAAATTTTAAGAATGATAATTTATCTTAAAGTTTAGAAACTTTGACATATCTTATCGTCCTTAATATGTAAGTTGTAAAATGTTTAGTAATATATTTGTAAAATTACTCAAATTTATAATAGTTTTATATATAGTGTCTATAACATTTTGGTAAATTTTAAAGTAAAATAAATTTATACTATAAAATTTGGGCGATCTATTTAAAAAAAAAAAGAGAAGAAATTTAGCAAATCTTTTTTTTAGAAAAATCATTGAAAATTAGCCCACCTACGAATATTAGCCCTTAAAATTTTCCCTACTTGAGTTTATTAATCACTTATGTTTATAATATTATTCCTTTGGGTTGACTTAATCCATTGAGTATATTAATCATTAGGTAGAATTAATTAATAATGAATGAAATAAATAATTAATTAATGGTTAAATAATTAATAATAAATTTATTAATAATGAATTAATTTTTACTAAAAATAATTTATTAATTAATTAATAGCACTATAAACAATATTAATTAATAAAAATGAATAAAATGTTTTATTAAATAACAATATTTATGAAAAAATAATTTATTAATTAATAATATATCATTAACATTATTTATATTAATAAGTATTTATTTAATAATATTTTTGCTTGATATAATTGTGCGGGATTGATATAGACATTTAACTTATATAAACTAATCAACCGCGTTTTCAATGTTTATATATCTCCGATGATAAACCTACAACTCAATATTAAAAAATATCAAAAACCTTACCAAAAATGAAAACAATATAAAACGTTTTCGAAATTCAACCATATTTAAAATTAATACTGGGAAAATGAAAATTAGTGCTGGAGGCACATGTACTTGCTCCCATTGGTGTACCATAAAGTATATAAAATTAATGCTGATAGATATCTATTTGTCTCCGACGTACGTGTGGTTGCTCCCACTCGCTTCAAGATCGGGTGGTCAACGGTGAGACAAAGTTAACGAAGGTATACTCCGAAGCGATGGTGTAGCATGGACTGATAAGCGCATTGCATTTATAGAATTCACAGTAAGAGAGGCGATAGTTGTGGTCCGAGGAAAGCATTGAATTGGGGATCATGGCTGAGATTGTTACGTATTCATGGCTGGTGGGCTTCGTCTGTTTCGTTCTGGCGATGATACTGCTTCAGCTCTACAGAATAGTGGACAGTCGAGGCTACAATTTGCCTCCCGGTTCCAGAGGGTGGCCATTGATTGGAGAATCCTTGGGCTTCATGCGAGCGATTAATTCGGGTTCACAACCACGCCGATTCATTCAAGATCGAGAGCTAAGGTACGTACTGTTAATTTTAACATTAAAGATCGAGAGCTAAGGTACTGTTAATTTTAACATTAAAGATTGAGAGCCAAGGTACTGTTAATTTTAATTAAGATTCAAGATCGAGAGCTAAGGTACTGTTAACTTTAACATTCAAGATCGAGAGCTAAGGTACTGTTAATTTTAACATTGACGCGTATTTTACAAATCAAATCCAAAATGTGAATTATGTGTATGCGAATTACGCAGGTATGGGCAGATATTCAGATCGAATTTGTTCGGAACATCTCGGATGGTTGTGTCTGTGGACCCAGAGTTCAACAAACATATTCTGCAACACGAAGGCAGGCTGTTTCAATCCAAATATCCGAGACCTTTTCGAAATCTCATCGGCAAATTCGGTTTGCTTTCCGTGCACGGAGATCTCCAGAAGAAGCTCCACGGAACGGCCGTAAATTTCCTGAGGTTCGAGAAGCTGAGTGTGGACTTCATGGAGGGCATACAGAGCGTTATGCAGACCACCTTCGCCCAATGGCAAGCCAAGAGGGAAATCCATCTTCAAGAGGAGTGCCATCAGGTAAGCACCATCGACAAAACCGATTCCAAAATATGAACAAGCATTCTTTAAATTTTAGAAAATCTATGCATTCTTGAAGCATCTTTAACTTCCAGAAAATCTATGCATTTTTTAAGCATTCTTTAATTTTTTTAAAATCTATGCATTCTTTAAGCATCCTTTAACTTTCAGAAAAATCTGTGCATTCTTTAAGCATCCTTTAGCTTTCAGAAAATCTATGCATTCTTTAAATTTTAGAAGATCTATGCCTTCTTTAAGCATTCTTTAAATTTTAGAAAATCTATGCCTTCTTTAAGCATTCTGTGTGGATTTATTAAACATTTATCGAAATCAAACAAAATTAAACCACGAAACCTGCATGTTATTACTGCTATCAGAATGGCGGTGAACCGTTTTCCGTTTAAATTGGATTTCTTTCTCATGTGATATTTGTTATAGCTTGTTCTGAATTTGATAGCAAAACAATTGCTGGGCTTATCTCCGTCCAAGGAGACGGAAGAGATCTGTAAGGCATTCGGTGATTTTTGTAAAGCTGTCCTTTCCGTTCCCATTAGAATCCCGGGTACCACGTACGCGAGAGGATTTAAGGTGCACAAACGCTTCAATACTTTTCTCTTTTATTTTACTGATTACTAATTTGATTTGTTCTTACCGGATGTGTTATCACTAATATCGCTGCAGGCCAGAGAGTTTCTGATAAAAAAGATTTATGAGGGTATAAAGCACAGAAAGCAGCATCCAGAAGCTGTCCATAATGATTTCTTAACAGAACTCTTGAAAGAAGACATATTTTCAGAAGAAGTTATAGCAGATTTTATACTATTCCTGCTCTTAGCTGGTCACGAAACCGTATCCTCATCGATGGCATTGGCTATCAAATTTCTCACGGACTGTCCCCAGGCACTTCAGGAACTGAAGGTGTGTGCCAGTGTACAGTTGCTGCAAATGTCTATTCTAAATAAAAACATTCCAAATCTTCGTATTGATACATTAATACTGATTGCACTGATGGTGGAATATGCACGTTACAGGCGGAGCACGACGCGTTGTTAGAGAGAAAGGGGAGTCCAAGAAACCAAAAGCTCACTTGGGATGACTACCAGTCAATGAAATTCAGCCAATGTGTATGTAATTAATTGCTGTTTTGTTGACTAGCCAACGATTTCTGTTTTTGGTGACAGGCTGTTACCATATTTTCCGCAAATTACAAATTTTGTAGATTACGTTTGTACAAATGAATTCAGTTGTTATTATCAATTTTCCTTATGTTATTTTTTGCCATTTACATTTAAAAAAACAAAACATTGGCGGCTTAATAATTTTGTTGGAAATGTTTTACTATTAAATTTCATAATATTTTCAAAATCTACAATGATATAAAGATATCTCTTTCAAACAAATTTATTTTTTAATTCTTATAATATTATTGAGCTTAGAAGCTTATTTTATAGCCCAGTATGATGTGTAACTCTGATGATCTACAATTGTATAAAGATGTCTCTTTCAAACGAATTTATTCTTTAATTCTTACACTACTATTGAGTTTAGAAGCTCATTCTATAGCCTAGCATGTTGTGTAACCCTGATGTGTAACTCTGTTCATCCATCATCAAAGTTGCAATTTTACTCATCTCAGCCCAAATAAAAATTTTAAAAATAAAAAATTTATAAACTATACAAAATAATGTGGATTCGTAAAAAAATTGCACATCAAAAAATTATATCACTCTAAACTCATCTTCTGTATTTAAAATAAATATATACTATTACAGGATACTCTGCCTCCCGTATTTCCTCTAGTTATTGTGATTTTTGTCCCTCCACAGTATTCTAAAGTGTTAATTTTTTAATTGCTAAGTCATGTACAAATCCTTTTAGCACAAGGCAAAAACAGTTTTGTAACCTCTAAGAGCAACCCCTTATTCTACTGACCTCCAGGACACCTTACCCGTTTTCTACTAACCTCCTGGATCTGTGGGATCGACCGTATGCATTTTGTCTTTGTTTTCCCCGTTTGAAGATGGATGAAAAATCACCTCTCAAACACATGTATTTTCTCTTTCAAATCCGTTTTCTACTAACCTCCTGGATCTATGGGATTGACCTTATGCATTTTGTCTTTGTTTTCTCTGTTTGAAGATGGATGAAAAATCATATATTTATGTTTTGAGATGATTGATCATGTTTGCATTTGTTCAATTCCCAGGTTATAAATGAAACGCTTCGTATCGGCAACCCTGCTCCGGCTGTTTACAGAGAAGCAAAAGAAGACATCAAAATTAATGGTATCTAAGAATCTGTTTTGCTCTTCTTGGTTGATTTTCATGGTTCATTTTAACTTTTCCAATCAAATTTACAAAATTACAAGTAGTGGTGCTGCTGCTGAAATAGTTGATTCTTTGAAGAGCTAGAAAAACATAAACTCTCAACTGATATTTACAATTTCAGCATTTCTTTTAAATTTTTGAGCCAAATATAAAGCAAAACTGATAGAAAAGTTGAATGTTTAGAATACTGCCACGCGATTTACTTCAGCATTCGGATCATCACAAACTTGTGTTCTCAGGAGGCTTTGTGATTCCAAGAGGGTGGACAGTGTTGGTGCTTCTGACAGGTACCCATCTGGACGACAAGTACCATTCTTCTGCGCTCACATTTGACCCATGGCGTTGGCAACGGCAGCTGGAAAATAATGTAATTAATTAGCATGAAATCCATCACTGCATGTTTTATGAACCCCAATTCTCTTAGTAATCTTTCTCTGTCTAATTCTGTTAGTAATCTTTCGGACTTTATATTGCAGGAGCTCTCAAAGAACCCCTCTTTTATGCCTTTTGGAGGGGGTCCCAGGCTCTGTCCAGGAATGCATCTGGCAAAACTTGAGCTGGCCCTCTTTCTTCATAACTTCGTCACCAAATTCAGGTCTTGTGTTTCCTTCTTTACACTCAGAGAAAGAGAAATAAAACGTCAATTTTACTTGCACCATTGCTCCTAATTAATCTCATCCTCTACAATTATTTTTAGGATAATGGAAAACGTACAAAATAGTGTTGAGCAAAGGTCATTTTGATTTGTTATTTTTTTTTTCACCAAAAAAATCACAGTAATAGAATCCAAACAAGGTTTATTAACTTATTTATGCTTGATATTTGCAGATGGGAGGCACTGGAGGATGATAAGATCTCCTACTTTCCTGTTTCTCACTTGACTAAAGGCTTTCCGATCCGTCTACATCTTCAAGAACAAATGGATGATTAATCGCATTATAATAGGATTTGATTCATGCAGTATGGAGTATTAAAAACAGTAAGCAAGTTTGAAGCATAAAACGATTGCAGCGTTGCGGAGATTCATTGATTCATAAAGACACATACATGGGATACATAATACACAATTATGAAATATGGGATATGGATTATATAAGTAAAGTATTGCAATTTGAAAATAATTATTGATTTCAACAGAATTAAAAAGTGTTATATTAAAAAAACATCTAAATGTGCTCCTTTTTTAATGTAAAGAATTAGCCATCTTTATTTTTTGGAATGTGTAAATGTGCCCATGATGTGACATGTTGATATTAATGGTTGTTGGAGGGATGAAATTTATATATTCAAGTCCTTAATCATTTTTGAATGGGATTTTATTTACTTATAAAAATGTTCATTGTTTTCCATTCGAATAGTATTAATAGAAAAATTAATACACATTATTACTATAAATTTAACAAAATTATAATTCTTATTAATTAATTTATTAAATAAAATTTGTTTAGTGAAACTTATATTTTTAAATAGATTAAAAATTAAGAAATCCAAAAAAGAGTTTATATAAATTATTCATATATTAAAAATCTGGTAAAATGGATGAAAATGAATTTTTAAAATAAAATTATTAAATTATATTAAAATTATATATAAAAAAATGAAAGAAAAAATATATGAAAAAAAAATGTTCAAGTATTATAAGTAATTTTAGATTTATCTTAATTCCGGATTTATCAAGTGTTGAGAGCGATCAAATCTTTTGAGGTTTAAATCCTTTTTTATAGTGTAAAATTTGAGGAAAGGTTTAAACATGTCTAAGATTAATCTAGTCATTTTAATTTTAAATATGCTCATTAAGATCTTCAAATTATTTTCTTCTATTGTTCTTATTGTCACACCTATTAGTTTTGCCATATTTTTATATCAATCATATGAAAAAGGCAGTTGAAATCGTAGATCATTCAAATATTTAACTCAAGCAATTGTAGTAAACATCATACCTTGTCTCTCTTGCGCTCTCATATTAATATTATTTTTCTCCAAAGTCAATCATTGTGACTTATGAAGTGTTAAATTCCACATAAATTTTAATGGTAGTTATTTTCTATTACCTCGTTTGAATGCAAAGTTGATGTCGCAAGTGACTAACAATGTTGAATGATGGAAAATGAAGAATGTAGTGAATTACAAATAGTTTATAGTTTCAAGAAGCAAATATTTTAGGTAAGTGAACATTTTATTTAACATGAAAATTCAAGTATTTTATTTATGGTTGAATTACTATAACACAAAAATCAATGCACGTTGTCAATAATTTTCTTGTGCTTACATTGAAATCAATGCACAGTAATTACTTTGAGATTAATGTATATCATATTTGATCATTTTAAATATGCTAAACATGTTTAAGATAAATATGGTCATTTAAATTTTAAATATGCTCATTTTCTCAATTTGTTGAGATGATGGTGAATGTTAATAACTTGAATGATGGAAAATGAAGAATGTAGTCAATTACAAATAGTTTATAGTTTCAAGAAGCAAATATTTTAGGTAAGTGAACATTTTATCTAACATGAAAATTCAAGTATTTTATTTATGGTTGAATTACTATAACACAAAAATCAATGCACATTGTCAATAATTTTCTTGTGCTTACATTGAAATCAATGCACACTAATTACTTTGAAATTAATGTATATCATGCATCTACTTAATTCAAATCAAAAGTTGACATATACACTGAAATCAATGCATCAAGTGTAGGAAATCAAATAGGATTAGAAAGAAACATCTACATTGTAATCAACGCATCTAGTGCAAGTAATAAAAAAGGATTAGAAATCAACATTTACATTAAAATCAATGCATCTAGTGCAAGCAATCAAATAGGATTAGAAATCAATAACTACATTGAAATCAATGCATCTAATGGAGACAATCAAATTGGATTAGAAATGAATAACTATACCGAAATTATTGATTGTTCGATGTTGGTTAGATTCTTTATAAGTACAACTAGATAGGTAAATGTCATTCAAACATATTTCTAACATGATTGTCTTGGAACTAACCAAAAAACACCATAAATATAGGAAGAGATGGTGAAAGTAGTTGAGGATGAGGAGCAGGCCTGGAATTTGACGTCCTGTAAGACGTATTTTGGGTTTCAAGACGTATTTGATGGCATGCTAAAAACTTAACCCGTTAGATATGACGTCTCTTTTATATCTGCAACCCGTCAGAATGACGTCTGATTTCAAATTTAAACTGTAAAAAATTATAATACCAATACCATTTAAGGGATTTTCCACTTAGCATAAGTTTAAATACAAGTAGTTGGCTGCACTCTCAATCTCTTCGGCGTGCTGGTATTGAATATTTATAACTGGGACTTCAGGTTTCCAACAACTATTCTGCACTCTCAAGCTCTATAACTAGGAATACTCATATTTATTTCTAGAAACCGAATGCAATTGATCTTTTATCTATACGATTCACGTCAATTTGTTGTATAATGCAATGTCGTATAACACCCATAATTATTTCTAGTTAGAATTTGTGTGTTTATATCTAAATTGGTTAAGGGTTCAAACTTTGTACAATCTTAATAACCAAATTGTTGTCTCAACTAAAAAATTTCTGGAATAATCTTTTAAGAAGACACCATATGATTATAAGTTTTTAAAATGATTATGATATAATAATATGATTGATTGCATATATCAAATTCCAATTTGATATGTTATTTATTTGTGTGAACTTGTCATATGCATTTTGAAACTTCACATATTCAAATTTAAATGGATTGAGATAGCATTCATATTAATAGTACTTAATGCATCCAAAACTTTAAATTTATTGACATAAGCGTATCTATGCACTTCACACTTCCTCAAGAGTTGAGAGGCCATCCTGATCTCACTCACATGCCCAACCAGGGTTTAAAATGTCTATAGTTTACATTGTTGCTATCAGTGCAGTAAAGCACTGAAGCTTTTTTGCGATATGTCTATAGTTTACATCGTTGCTATCAGTGCAGTAAAGCACTGGAGTATTTTGAGGTGTTTTTGACTTGTTAAATAAATGCTAGGACTTACTGCCAATGTGATTGTTGAGGTTGTACGTTTGATTGAGGTGGCTAGCTTTGTGAGTTTTAAGAATGTACATGGTTTGAGGTTAATAAAAATTTAGTTGTTTGAGCCAATGGCATGCACTTGAGGTGGGAGGCTTTTCTTATTTTAAAAAAAATCAAAATGCTATTGTGTATTTTTTCAAATAATTTAATTGTATTTTTGGGTGGACTTTTCAAAATAATTTAATTGTTTTTTTAGGTTTAATGTTGATTTAATTAGTTATAATATATTTTGGGTTGTTTTATAAATTAATTGTTTTAATGATTAAATGAAATTGATGTTCAATTTAATATAATTATAACACATAACTCTTAAATAAGAAGTAAGGATTAGTTGTTTGCTTATATTTTCAAAAGTCTAAAGAATTTATAATGCTTTGTATGAGTAAGAATAGAAATAAATTATGGATATCTCATTATTATAAATCTTTTAGCCAAAAACATTAAATATGAGTCTTAGTAGTTTTTTCCTTTATCAGTTATCTCTCTCTCTCTCTCTCACACACACACACACATACATACACATATATATACTAAATTAAAATCATATAAATTTCAAATATATAATTATTTTTCATTATATAAATAGAAAGTTATCATATGAATAACAAAATCTATATCCTTAAATCCTCTTTGCAAATTGAAATAGTTTTTAATGTCAAATATTTTATAACATAAAATAAAATTGAGAATGAAATAACTTATTCCTTTAATTTGAAAATAAGAGACTATATGATTAAAAAGAGAGAGAATTAAACAAAAGATATTACTATGGAATAAAATTGCAACAGTTAACATGTTTATGCTAACTTAGGAAAAACAAGGCACTTTTAGAGGAAATTTAATGAAAATTGAGATGCAAAAGTAGTTGAAAGAGAGTTTTGAGATAAGGGGAGGTTGACATTCACAAATTTGCGTAGAACGTAAAATGAAGGGCATGAAAAATACAAAAACGTCAACAAATTTCCATTTGACAGGCAGAGAGGATTTGAAATTCCACGCTTGATGAGGAGAAATAGCTTAAATTGGTCTCTTGTATGGTGGAAGTTGTGACATGGAAGGATACCCATGAGAAACTTAGTCTTATGTGGTCTATATCATTTTTTTCTTTCCTTTTTCTGGTGTTGTGTTTGTAATTTTTGGGTTAGTTAGTTTGGCTAGTCATCGTGCTTGGGGCACCCAAACAGAAAGGCCTCTACTAGTGATGGCCTTATTATCAAAGTGTAATTTAGGTCTATGGATTATGAAGGGAATTTCATGGATTCACCTCTATTGGTGTCAGACCTAGACGTGGATAAATCCATTGCTCTAGTCTCAAGGAAACTCTTATTCTTATTAGTTTCATAGAAAATTCCTCAATTTTAGTTAAAAATTTCAAGTTTTGTTTCATACTTCTCTGGTTTTTGTGCCATATTCTTGGTTTGTTAGTGTTTTCAGGTCTTATACTCTTAGTTTTATCCTTTCCCTTCCCCCTTTTTAATCCTTTGTATTATCCCCTACATTTTTTAGTTCCCTTGTCTAGCACTTTGCCTCAACTTCCCTATCCCTTAATTTTATCCCTTTTCCCTCCTGGTTGCTAAGAATTTTCCTTTTTCCATTTTTTTGCTCACTTGGGTTAAGTATTCACCACCCTCCTTTTTACTAAGTGTTCACTCTTCACTCTTTGGCTCTATCCTGGTTGTCATCGTATAACGCACTCCTGCCATATTTACCCAAGTTAACCGGTTTGTTGGGGTAAACATGTGATGAGAGGCCGCTATGATATGATTCAAATCCTTCTATAAAGTTAAGGAAGTGGAACTGACAAAAAACAACCAATTTTTCCTTCTACACATGTTACAGAACCTTCAGGAGCAAACCAACCCTTCTAGGTGACCAACCCCTAAGGTAATTTGACATTTTACTAACCTAGAGCCTCAGTGGATCCCATGGCATGGGCATGCATGCTATTAGGACCCTTTAGTCACTCCCATAACAAGGGCATGCCAATGATTAGGGAATTTTTCAGCGACTCCTGAGGCAACAACCTCGAATTTTGTGCCACTTTTTCAAGGCTAAGTCTTAGGCCACTTCCTAGAACTTCATGAAACTTCCAGAAATGAAAAATAAAATCGAAACAATAATACTAATACAAACACTTGAATAAATTCTTGATCTTACCCTTACTAGCCATGATAGGAATTTCGTTAAACACGTCACAAATATACAATCTACAGGTCATATCAACAGATATGAGCATAGGGGTCTCATACTTATCTGAGAATTGCAAAGAAGCATTGATGCCTTGTCACAATAGCTAAATTATCATCTATTAAGTCATATATTCATTGTACATTCATTTGCTAATCAAAACATGATGAGATCCATACACCATCGTTGTCATAGAACATACTCATAACCAACATATAAACAACAAATATAACAAGGATACAACAACCATGAAATCCACATATAAACCAATACATTTACACAGGACATACCAAGGAGAAGGAACCCTTATTAATGAATGCATAAACCAACCAGGTTTGGGACTTCCACATGCCACCCGACCATAGATTGGCTGAACCAAATATTTCTTTCAGCCAATCAACCCCGTGTCATATTCCAAGCATGAATGTGGGACTCATAACCAAAAAGAAATTAGCACTTTCCGAGGCTAAACCACCTCACCCTCATCAATAGAACTAGGCTTTACTACAATCCCCATCGGAACACTAGGCCCTAAACAATCATGGATGCCACCGGGTTTCTCCACCTACACCGTGAGGAATTTTTCTATCTCCTAGTCTCTAGGCTTTACCGTACATCTTGCCATACAATAGTCGAGGATCCCTAGGCCTAATCGAGAATCCACCCTACAGGCTTTACCATATATCCTACCATTCACCGGCCAATGTTTCCCAGGCCTGATCAAGGGCACCCACCTCTAGGATTTATTGTATATCCTGCCATTCACCGGTTGAGGATTCCTAGGCTCATCGAGGCACCACAAAATTTGGCTTTTATCGCAACCCACAATCTGATTCAGGGGTTACTAGGCCAAGGCTTTACCACAATATGTATTATGATTGAGGGATCATTAGTACATGTGTTCTTTCTTTCATAGACCACCTCACTAAGTTTTGAATCCATCCGAGAATCTAGCTCAACTAAAACATGAGAACCTTATCACACCACATGGCTATACGAAAATGGAAAGGTAAGGCTAAAGAACATTGTCACACCTAGACAAACCCATGCCCATGATAACGAGAGAACCAAGAACACACATTCATAACCATGCATGCCAAAACTAGCAAGGAAATCACACATGCAAATCGATACCTGGAAGTAATCTCGTTGTAGCTACTTGATCTTGCTCTTCCTTTTTTGATATTTTCTTCCCTTGATCCGATGTTGAAGCGCGTCAATAAAACTCCAAGTGTCCAAGAGTTTGAGAATGAGAATAGAGAGAGAGAGAGAGCTCTAAAATTGAGATGACAAAAGGTTGAACTGACAGAATCCATGAACTGATCCTCAGAAGCCTTTTTATCAATGACGCCTCTATTTTCTTCAATTTCCTCAATTTTCCTTCATTTTCCTCCTCACATGCATCCTGTGACCTTTCGCCTTCCTTTTCTCCTATTTTTCATTATTTTCATAAATAAAATGTCAATTAATGTGTCTTGCCTTTCCAAAGCCTTTGTCATTTCCTTAGCCATAATAAACCAAATGAACACCCATTAGGATGTTTTCCCCACCATTCAGCTTGGAATACGTGTCCCATGACCTTGTTCTTATATTTTTTACATGATTTTTTTAACTAAGGCTATTACACATCTCCTTGCCCTTGATGGCTAGATGTAGATTATATTTTGAATGTAGAGGTGGTAGACGTGGTAGAGCTACCCCTTCTATGGGTCAAGATTCCCCTCCACCTTCCTCCTCATAAACTTAGATTCAAGCAGTCGCAAGAAACATGATGGATTACTTTGTATATATTATTCTTGATGTGGTCAGACATGCCATAGCATAACTATGTCTCTGTAATGTGGATCCCCACATTCCCAACATTCTAATTGACCTCGATATGTCCTTGTCCTTGACCACTAACTCCTCTAGCTTTGCTATTAGTTCTTTCCAAGTAGGGTTGGTTCCTACGTTCCTCTAGAGGTAACCCAGAGGCTACATTAGCAATCCTAGAAACATTGTTTCATCTCCTATGGAATTCATATTGGTGTGCCCCTTTCTGTTTACACCCTCCTTGGGGGATTCCTTCTCTGTATTTTCATTAGCCACCATTTTCCTTTTCATATTTATCATCCTTTGGACTTGTTTGGTCAAACTAGTGGTTGTTTCCATAGTGGTGGGTTTCCACATGGTGACCTCCGCTCAAACCAAAGGATTAAGCCCATGTCAGAGTTTTTCAGCTTGGCGTTTATCATCTTCCATATAGTCTACATGATGGACTAATGCATATAATTCAACCTCATAGTCTTCGATTGATCTACCATTTTGTTGTACTATATGGAATGACCCTATTTTTTGATGTTTATATTCCTTTAATAGGTACTTGGTTCTAAAGGATTCCTAAAAAAAACCCAAGTAACTTGCAATGAGGTGACTTGCATCTTAGTCTCTTCATTTACCCACCATGAAAAAGCTTCTCCTTTTAGTAGAAATTACTATTTGGACCTTTCCCTTGAAGAGTATGCTTTAAAGCTAAGTTCTCTCTTGACAACAATCACCCAAGCTTCTAATACTGAATCCCCATCTTGACTTGTGAACTCTAGTAATTTCGATTTTTGAACTTATTTCATAATATCGAGGGTTGTTCGTCTATCATCAACATTGATATAAAAATTAAGTGTTGTCTCTATGTTTGTTCCAACTCCTTTTCTTTACTTTGATCATTTCTTTGATCTTGACCTTGACTGGTGACTCAATCCTTTAATATGTTTTTCATTTCTCCTAGGGAATGTAATATGACTTGCTTGGTCGGGGTTCCAATCTCTGCAGTGACTTAAGGTGGGGTTTCTACCCGAGGGGTGACTTGAGTTTGTCTTCAACGCTTAGGACCCATGATCTCCCCTATAAAGCAAAAAAATATTCAGATCCCTTTTTCCCATTCATTCATGGGAATTCTACATCATTTCAAATATTTCATTTATATAGTACAACATGGCATAACAAAGTTTATAAACACCCCAAAACACAATACTTATCAAAATAAAACAAAATTATATGCCATTTTTAAACACATGTTAGCGTTCCTAAGATCATGTAATCATAAAATAAAGAAAACTAAGTTTACAATTGATAACAATAAATTTTCATTAATTTTTTTTTCTTCATCTTATTAATAAAATAAATACAACACATTTATTGTTGTTTTACGAGAGTGACCCACCACTTTTTTTACCTATATATTTAACCTTTTAACTTAGAATTAAAAAAATAATTTTATATCTTATTATAAATTTGTTTATCCTAAATAGTATTTAGAAAAAAATCAATTATTTCTTATTATAATAACAAAGATCATATATAGCCCTGATGGGGTTGTATCAACACATGGTAGGTTCACCTCGCGGTAGGCCTCACGAGGCACAAGGTAGGTGTAAACATATTGAACCATAAAGTGATGCAACGGGTCGATGATTGATCGAACCCTCCAGACTTGCCTTTGACTGTTATAATATTTGGTGGTGATATTATAACAGTTATGGTTTCTTGGGTGATGAACTCTATGTGTAGGGTGGCAGATGAGAGTGTTAAAGGCAGAGCGAGCTTTCCAGGGCCATGGGGTAGATGGAACTCTGTGGAGTGTTCGAAATCTGTCGTTGTGGCTTCTATATCGGGTTGGTGTGTGTTCATTTGGGATCCAAGTTCGTTTGAAGGTTTTTCTTCCCTTTAGTGCATCAAGGTTGGCTATGCAGGGGGGAACCTTGGGTGCCGTCGAAGGAGGGTTGTTTTAGGTTGGTGCATACTCAATGATCTCTACGTTCTTGTTTCTATTTGGTTAAGGTATTTTCCTATGATGTGGTTGTTGGTGGTGGTTTGTAAATCGACATTGCCCATTGCCATGTGGAAGGAATGGCTCTGTCTGTGGCCACAATTGCTTTCTAAAGATAACTCTCTCACAACCGGTTAGGGCTTGTGGTGGCACCTGCTTTTGTCGATGCCCTTTGACAAATTCGATTAAGGAGGGTGTGCTCTTGGTTGTGGGGCAATATATACTTCCTTTATTATTTGTCTCTTGGTTATTTATATTGAGGAATTGTGTGAGTCGACGAGAGTGTAGTTGTATGGTTTTGGGTAGAGAATTACAGATATCCCTCCTCTGTTTTTCCTGTGGACTCATAACGAATTAGCATCATTTAAGGGATCCAACGGAGTGATTCTTTTCCAGCTTCATTTGGTGGCCTGAATTGGTCAGCATTGTCGAGCCACAACGGGACGTGTGTGGCATTATTCATGCTGGATAGGGTGTTTACAGGTGGTTGTTTCTTCCTAGGAGGTTGTACCCTCTCTGGTCATTTTGGTTGAAGGTATTTAGGAGTGACCAGTGATGCCTCGGAAGCATGGGCGCCCTTGTCATGGAGGAGGGCATAAGGGCCATCCTGGACGACAAAACATTGGTTTGAGCTCAACTTCAAAGGATGCGATTAGCAGAGAATGGGAGGATGAGGTCGCTCAATCTCGTGAGTGTTCACCAGGTCGAGTGGAGGTTGCAGCCTCATTGAAAATCATTGTAGATCCATTGAGAGGCATCCAAGCCAACCTGGACATCATGATAGATCACCAGTATGAAGAGCAGAATGAATTGGTGGCCTTTTTAAATGACATCCAATTCTTCCTCAATGAGACTTTAGAGCTGCTTGAGAGTATCTGTCCCAATTAGAGATGCCTCAATGATCACCTGTGTGATTTGGAGGCCCCAGTGGAGCACATTGATTTCCATATGCATGAGCGAGTTAGATTCCATGCAGGTCCTCCTAGAATTTCACCTCACCACCCTCCATGACATGTTTATCTCAGGTTCTTGGTATTTTTTGTCATCTTTTTGTAATGTAAGGCTAGTAAGCCTATAAGAAATAATGGTTATGTGGTTACATCTTCTGTTATCTCTGGCACCCTTCTCTCTCCCCTCTGTTTGTAGTGAAGCTAATGAGACCATCCAACCTAATTTTGTACTCTAGATTTCACGGATGATAATATAATAATGCTCTTTTGGCCAACAAAAAATAAAAATCATATACTTCAAAATTATAAATTCACATCCTATTTATTTTTCTTAATTTAAAAACACATTTTGTTTATCCAAATGACACTTTTAACAATAAATTTTTATATTCAAGCCATGCATGATTGGTATTCATATTAATCCAAAATATATATATATATATATATATATATATATATATATATATATATATAAATAAATAAATTAATAGTCTTTTTAAACCTATATTATTCCAAATTAAATAATAAACAAACACAACAACAATTAACTATTGACTTATAAATTCTATCACCAAAATGATTATAATTAGAATATTCTTTAAATCATAAATATAATCATTATAAGTTTCAATTATATTTAAAAATCATTATATATCTCCACACATTTATTATAATATATTAGCCATATAACATTTTACTTTATACCATATATAAATTCAAGACATAATTATTGTTGGTATATTATACTTGGACAATATAAATTCAAGACATAATTATTATTGGTATATTATACTGGGACAATCATGATGTTAAACTCATTGGTTAATAAATCAAAATAATAAAACACAATAAAATGATTTAATAGTTTTATGGTTTCTCATATGAGTAGAATGTTGTCTTTTCCAAATCTGGAAAAATAGAAGATAATGAATGATCAAACGATGCAGAGAAAACTAAGTTTTAAAAGAATGAAAAAAATGAACATGGAAAAATGGGGCCATGTGTCATGGTTCTACATAACCAAAAATAAGTATATATTTATAAAAATTTCCCTTTTGATATTGATTAATTTTAATACACATATTATATTCATATTGATTTACAAAACTATCCAACCTATATCTTAAATTTAAGACTCTATTTCCTAAATTGTGAATGCAATTAAGAAATTATATTATAATTCTTATAAGTTTATTTAAATGAGTGTATGTTAAATCATATTTATTATTTATTTATTTATTTTTATTATATATTAAGGTAATTTTTTTAAGGATTTAATATTTTTTCATATATAGTATTGTAAACAAATATTCTAGTTTGAAAATTCATACATATGAAATGTAGGCGAATATTTAATAAAAAATATGTAATTTATTATTAAAAGTGGTAATTTTTTGTCGACTATCATCTATTTAATCATATATATGTAAAAAATAAGCAAATTTTTAACCAAAATGACGAATATTTCTTTCGAAAAATGTCCAAAAATAGCCCATTTGCTAAATTACGCCCCTAAAATTTTCCCTGTTATACACATTATGTGGTTTGAGACGTGTCGATGTGAAAATCATCACTTTGATTTATCTGAAATAACTTGTTATAAGCATCATGATTCACAAAAGTTCACATTTTGAGACATTTACTAATCATTTAATTCATATGACTGCTATAATAAAACAAGTGCTCAAGGAAGTGTAGTCCATGCCATTGAAGTTATAAATTATGATTTGGAAAAATTACATGAAAAATTATAACCTATATTGTTCAATGCTAAATTAATAATAATCAATAGACATAGAATCCTATAATCTTACTTTGGTAGGAACTCAAGAATTGAGATGCGAAGTGGATAAATTAATTGCTTGCTCAACCACAAGGACTCACATAAATTTTGATGGGTAGTAACCACTACTAAGTCTACATATTTAGAATTTTACTCCTACATAAGTGTTGAAGAAAACATAAATAATGGTGAGGTACATCTTATTCCTTTGCATTAATGGTGAGATACATCTCATTCCTTTGTATTTTTTCTGCAAAAACTTGGTTAAATTATGGTGGGAAATGTATTTACCTTTCCTGCAAAGCCACATAGCATCATATTGTGCAAAGGTTATAATAAGACCTTCAAAATATAGTCCAATGAAAACTAATTTTTTTTTTTAATATTGAAAAATAAATATTTATTTTCCAAAATTAAATATTAAAAGTTGCATTGATCTCACTAAACCAATGATACCTAATAAGTTGGTTAAACCAATAATATCTAATAAGTTACATTGATTGTTAGAAATTCTATAGGGGAGAAACTAATAAGTGTTTTTGACATCTATACACATTTATCAATTATTTAATTAGCTGAAGGCTCACCTATTTCAACCTCGGGTGGAAGAGCCGGCATTGACCTTTTTTAATTAAAAAATTTAGATGAATGACATTAAATTTGGGAGAATATGCTTCGTCTGAGAAGCATGAAGCGTGGAAGGAAGCCACTTTGTTTCTTTTAGTATGCACATTAAAATTTGAGCAACAAGTTGCTGAATCAAATCACGAAATATTGATTATCATCGTCATTAACAAATATTTGTTGAGTTTATAAAATTACTAATACATATGTTCAAATTGTTTGTGCTATAAATCGGTCAAAATCACTTTACCTCGACATATTTCATTTCTTGTGTTACAAAGAGGCCATGGGGTGGGTCCCAAAGTCTTATGTTTGGGAAGGTCTATCGGAGAGTTCAACGATATCGTTCATATCACGTTTTATTATAATTTAAATCATATTTTTTACTATGTTGGGTGGGTGTATTTTAATTTGATAAATTATAATAGATTAAAAAAAATACAAAATTATAATTTAATTACGCCGTAAGGCGTTTCCCTCTGAAATCAACTCCCCTCTCTGCACACCTGTCATCTTGTGCACCACAAGATTGTATGTTAGACGATTGCAAAAGTTTCAATCGTTGGATCAAAGTGGTTACCAATTCGTTGCAGAAACGGTTCGCTGCCGGATCTGTTTATTAGATTCTTCCATCTAGGTTTGCAACTTGGCGCAACAGTGCAGGACTGGTGTGTGTTCGCCTGCATATCGGTTTTTCAAACTGTAGTGGTTTTCAAGGTGTTGGATTCTAATTTAGCTTTAGAGCTGAAATGGTTCTCAGCTCCATCCAAGTCTGCATGGATTCTGACTGGCCACAGGTATAACAATAGCCTAATTGCACTACGATTAGGCTCAGACTCTTGTTTTTGCCCTCCTCCTCTTTCTTGGTTTTCTTAGGGTTAGGGTTGCAGCAAAGGCGATGGTATGTAGGTTTGAATTCATCCCATCCCGTCTAGGGTTTCTGAGCTTTACAAGCATCTCACGTACACTTTTGTAATGAATCATTACTTTAAGCCTTGGAAATTTAGTCTTAATTCATGTTTAGATGCAGCTCAGGGTGAATTTCACAAATATATGATGCTTTATTGTCAGTTATTCTCATGCAGGACTGCATCGATTAATGGGTCTCCTTCACATATCCACCATGCTCTGTAGTGACTGTAATTCGCTATAAAGTTCCCAAGTCTAACATTCTCTGTGCTCAGCAGCCCTGTTATTCTGGTTTTAGTTATATTCAGCGGAGAATAAATTTCGTATTGATTTGTGTAAAATAAACCTTTTATTGCAGGCATTATATTGTTTGTTATTTCAGGATGTGGTTACTCTAGACTCATGAATTTTCTGAATGTATGGCAATGAGGCCTTCCCCTATAGCTTATAGGTATGTCATTCTTGTGTTTACTACTTCCAAGAGAATGATAGATCACGTTTTTGCTCAAATGAACGAAGCTTCCACATCTGTTAATGAGTTAAACATAAACGGTTCAGCTCCCCTAGGGCATTCCCAAATTGCAAATTCTATGTTCTATGGGCTTCCTGCAGAAAGTGCTACTACTCATGATGGCATCCACAGTCTTTCTCTTGCCACAATGCTGGGAGATCAGAGAGCTCTATATCGCAATGATTCTGAGTTTCTAAGGACATTCTTTGATCCCCGTAGCTGCAACCTATCCCCTCTCAATGGGATTTCCTCACTGAACGCCCTCAACTCTTTTAAACCCACTTTTCCATGTCTCAATTTTAATTCTAACCCTAATAGAACAGAAGCCCTAACTAGAGCGGTCAGAGATATAGATGCCAGCTTCTTTGAAAGTCTCCCCATACAAATCTCAGAAGTACCGTTACTAGTGCTGAATTCCACTAATTGTGATGATTTGTCTCCGTATTCTCTATCTCTGCAGGAAGGGATCAATAATGGAAATACCAACAGGTATTCTGAGGCCAATCAGTGGAGAGCAATTGCGCAACAGAATTTTTGGTGCATCTGGTCTTTTGTGATTAGACCCATCTCCATTCTGCATGCACCATTGAAAGAAGCTTCTGGATGTAGGGAATTGATGATGCTTTATTGTCAGCTATTCTCATGCAGGACTGCATCGATTAATGGGTCTCCTTCACATATCCACCATGCTCTGTAGTGACTGTAATTCGCTGTAAAGTTCCCAATTCTGACATTCTCTGTGCTCAGCAGCCCTGTTATTCTGTTATTCTGGTTTTAGTTACATTCAGCAGAGAATAAATTTCGTATTGATTTGTGTAAAATAAACCATTAATCAAAGGATTAGCGAGCACGTTGCGGACCTTAAGCATAGGAGAGCCAAATCCTCCGCTTTAGCTGAACATGCTGAGAAAACCAATCATCATGTTTGCATTGAAGAGGCTAGTGTTATTGCTAGGGTTTCGCATTTCCATCATCGTAAATTTAGGGAAGCGCTTGAAATTGAAAAAAGGCCTTGCAATCTTAATAGAGACGATGGCTGGAAAGTTAGTAGATGTTGGGTCCCTGCTCTCTCTTCATAGTTGGTGTCCGCCCTCTTCTTTAGGTTTTTCGTTTTATTATTTTTTTTATTTACTTTTTATCATTATTTTTATTTATCTAGCATTAACCTTTTTGTTTCATGGATTTACTTTTATTGATTCAGTCTATTATTACCTTTGTTTTTTGAGTCTTTTGAACTAATTTTTATTAATTTTCTTAGTTTATTTATTTGTTCTGTTATTACTTTTTAACTAACCTCCCTCTTATATTTTTAGACTATTTGTTTGGTCTTTATTTTACTTTTTATTCGTTCGGTCATTTTATTTTCTAAGCCTTTTTAAATTATTTTTCTAACTAACCTTTATTTTGTTCCTATTATGTCCTTATTTTTCCAACCTCGTTGGTTTTCTTCCGTTAATTTTTATAATATTTATAGGCTTTTAGGTCCTTT